>CM022665.1:29282956-29425456 GCA_012295275.1 Chrysomallon squamiferum | reverse complement strand
GCAGCGTTCTTGGATCAAAAGCAAAATGAAGTGAATGAATTTAACAGGAGAGAGTTTTGCAGCTTGACACAGTTAGATGAAAGTTTGTTGTTTTTCAGGGTTTTTCGTAATCATAAATGATTTTTTAACAAAATAATAAAGAAATTAATGTGTTGTTTCTTCAGATATTCAGTTTCCCAGAGCTTTTATGTTTTCATTTAATACATCCAAATAATTCTTACATTCATTATTAAATATTGGTTACAGTTTCCATTTGTAACAATTTGTTTACATATTTCCTTTTGATATCATTTCATTGTTTACTGTCAGATTAAGAACAAATGTTTTTGAGTAAGCAAGCTATAACAAGTAAATATTATTTTCTGCATTAATGTTATCTTGAAAAAGAAACAGGAAAGTTATATATAGTGTAAAGAAGATAGGAACAAATAATATTGTAGTTTTTTTCTTTTAGGGTGCAGTGAGGGATGTGCTCGTACAGATGCTGTATTTATTCCCCGTGCAGGCACAAGAAGTCACATCAAGGTCACTAGAGTGGTTAACCCTTACGGACCCCAAACTCGACATAATGATGCTGAGAGCAATCAGAATTCATCTTTACAATCCACAGCAGGAACTGGGTTGCAGTGTATGCATGAACGACTCAGAAACATGGAAAATCATCTTGATATGACTGAAGGTGAGTTCACTACGATATGTTTCTCTTGACTTGTTAGTTATTATTAACAATGACTGGTCTACAGCCACAAATAAAAGAGTCAATTGCAACAGTTCAAACTGTATTTTGGCTGTTTGTACAAATCACCAAAGTTAAACTGTAAGTATAAAGTGTAACCTTTCTGTTTTAAACATTTTGTGAAATGAAAATAAAATTTAGATAAATTTTGTGGGGCTTATTTAATTAAAACATTGTTAATATTGTCTATTTGTTTCAGAAACTTCAAAAGCAGACATGTTTCGAAGATTGAAAATGCTGGAGGAAAGAATTTTATATCTGGAAAGTCTCAGTCCTGAATATTTTCAAAATGCTGTATGTATTTTATTTAATATCGTGTTATAAATTTTAATAAATTACAGATGGGAAAAAACAAATACAAATGAATTCAATGATTATAATTGTGAGTGATAATATGCATTTACAATATATACATTAAATAATTTTAAAACATTACTGTTTGAAATACTGATGTTTTGTAGTAGTAAATCATAAACAAGTTCAATACAAGTAGAATTCTAATCAAATAGTTTCTTGATATTTTCATCTAAGTTTAGAGAAATTATCAGTTCAAAGTAAAAGTAATTTCAGACTCTCAGTATATTGGATTTGTGTTTTTTAAGCCACCACCTGCAAAAAGAAAACACAGGAAAGTTAACACACATGCAAGACAGCATGATCATCAAATGGTAAGATTTATTTATTTAATTAAATCAGAAGATATTTTCTTGTTTAAAAATTACACTTATGTTAACTCGTAATACATATTTAATCATAAGCAAAGACAAAAATAATATACTTATGTTTCAGAACTTCGAAACATTTTACTGCAGTGTTTACTAATAATATATGTATTTCATTTTTTTCAGAATATTACATTATCTGATATTGATGCAAGAATACAGGGCTGAAAGCAGTACTGAAGCAACAGTCATGTGGAGACAGTTTTGATTAGTAACATCAGGACATCAATAGTCTTTTCTCATAACATCAAGACCTCAGTATTTTTTATTAATATCAACACGGCATCGACATTTTTATCAAACAGACATAACCAGTTTTATATTTGACATCAGTATTATATTTGCTACTTGCAATCATTTTCATTTCTGTCCTCAGAAAGATCTGTAAGAACAATTTAAAGCAATTTCCCCTGCTTTCACAAGCTGACAACAAATTAAAAAAAAAATTCAGTACATTTTGTATTTCATACCATTCATTATTTGAGACAGTTGATGAGAAATACTGTTTAACAAAGTTTGAAATGTTTGCAGATGAAATAAAATCACAGCAATGGATAACTGTAGTCTTTTTTCTTTGGAATTTTAATTAAGTGTGATGTAATATTCATTTGTTATTTTTACTCTTTATATGACCTAACGGTATTATGTTTGCTGTATTTCTGAATGTAATAAAGAACTATACTCTGCACTGAATATGCTTTATTGTCATTCTTTTTATAGATTTTATTCATTTAGACTGCAAGCCAACTTTAAAAAATGCTAGTTATTCTCACTTAATGGAGTAAATAACATTTTATTACTGATTTTAATTAAGTGCTGGGCTATTTTAATTTTTTTATAACGATTTTTTTTTTATATATGCCCCTTTTGATAAACCAGTTTTAGTGCATAGATTCCAATGGGAAATAACCGAACCTGCACACTGACGGATAAATTGAATGGGACACAAACATGGCCGTAACTACATTGAGGCAAATGAGGCAAATGCCTCGAACCGAAATTGATGATTTTTAAAGGTTTTTATGTTGTTTTTTTGTATACAAAGATTTTATTTTAAAACTATAAAATATAAATTTCAATTCCATTAGAAACGATATGACCCTGAATGAATTCGTTTATGTCTACGATTACCGTTTGAAGTCTACCAACATCGTTGTAATAAAAGACATAACTGACTAGTTACGGCCATGATAAAGAGGATATTTTCAGACAGTTTGTGACAATAACAAGTATTAGTGGTGCATTAAAGAAAGAAGAAATGTACTGTAAAAATAAATATTAAAACAATAAAAGTTTCTTAAAAATTGCAGCAGCTATTTTCTAAAGCAACACGGCTTACTGGATCTTTGCATAAAAAGGCGGAAAATAACGAAAACAATTCTTGCAGACGGAAAAGTTTCCTTTCACTATAATTTTGAAAGCTACCAGTATGAACATCTGTAATATACATTCTAATATGTTTTCTCAGCAACATAATTTAGATCATATTATTATTTGATTTATGGCAAATAGCATATAAGTAGATGTTAAAAATTAATTAACAGCAGCAAATACAACCTGAATTTATTTTTTTATGATTTTATTATTTTAAATATTAATATAATTTTTATTTTTATTTTTTATTTTTTGGATTTGATTTTAGTAAATGGAATAAAACGTTTTTTTCTTTTCTTATAAATAGGTAACCTTTTAAAATCTGTTATTTATTTATTTATTCTAGTCCCGAAAGTGAGTAAACAAAATTTTGTTTAATATTAATCTAAAATACACTATCAAATATAATTTTACAGTTATCTGTCAGAAACGTAATTAGATCTTTACTAGCTGTATACCTTTGTTAATATATGTATATAATCATTATTATTATTATTATTATTTTATTTGTATTTTTTTTTTTTTTTTTTTTTTTTTTAGAATTTGAAATTGATCAAAGTACATTTATACATGCAGACGCGACAATGGACTCTTTGCCTGTTCAGCTGACTCTTGTAGAGGTTATAAGATCAATTAATAATTTGTCCAGTTTTGGAATTTTAAAATATTTATTTTATTTTATTTTATTTTATTTTTTATACAAAAATTATCAGAATATGTTATATGGACACTTAATATTAATAAAATAATATAAAATAACAGTAATATTAATAACGATTCCACCCACAATACATTCCACCCCCAAAATAAAATAATAAAAAAGCAACAAAAAACAACAAAAGAAAAACAATGTTTCAAGACTGATATTTGTTTTTCAAGTTATATATCAATTGGTTTCAATCCTAGGTAATAAGAGCTCTTCTCTGCTGTGCTAAATCTGAAGAAATTCAGGTGTTTCCTCTTCATCTAGGAGTCGAACTGAAATCAAAGAAAAAGGCTTACCAATACAGTCAGAAAGTCTTCTATATCAGAGGTATAGTACCTGAAAATCATAAATATGTACTTACTCAATAAATAATTTTAAACACACACTCATACAGTGATTAATGGGAAAACATTAAAACAAAGTGAGATATCCCTGAGAACTGTAAAAAGTTCTGTATTTCCAGATAAACCATATTAATGTTAAAACAATAAACCTATAAACAAATCTTATCTTTTTATTTATGTCTTCTTATTTAAGATTATAACCAACTAATTAATTTTATATTCAACTTTAAAAACTAAGTTGTTGTTATTCTCTTTTATAATTTATTTATATTTTTTACTGTTTTGGTGGTTTGTTTCAGTGTCATGCAACTTTGAAGTCAATTTCAAAGCTTTGCTTGAAGGTAACAAATTACTCAGTGAACTACCTTATGTATGTGAATATTTGTTTTTAAAAATATGATATATTGTAATGATATTAACTAAATTTGGTATTCTGAGTAACCTAACTTTGCATTTGTGGCCAAAATATAATTGTGGAATTTTTTAATAATTCTACCTACCAAAGACATAATTATATACTATTAGTAAACAATTTATTTTAATTATTTTGCATGAATAAAAAAAAAAAAAATTCAGTCTTTATTTAATATTTATGTAGATAATTTTTATTTATTAGGTGGATGCTTACCCACTTTTGTCAAAATGATATTTTTAATGCAGTCATATGAAAATGAAGCTCACCTTTCAGTACAGCAATTAGATGCTGTTAATGAGAATGTAATCACACAAAACATTTTGTGGCTGAGTGAAGAAAATTCCAGGGTGTGCATCAACTGTCAGAGTTCTTCATCAACTACAAAGTTGGATATTGTGGAATGTGACAGCTTTGTTATTCATTTTAGAGTAGGTTATCAAAAAATATATGCATATTTACACATAATAATTAGATCAATGAAAAGTGATTTCTTTTCTTAAAACAGTACAAATATTTTCCTTACATTAAATATATCTATTGATATAAAATAAAAATTTGTTTTTGTCATTTCTTTAACTAATTCCTAGTTTGTATTTTCAGATAATTCAATCAGAAGAACATATGCTACTAGAAGGACAACAATTTTGCAAATTTCTCTACTGGATGAAGTTTATTAATCCTAAGGTAAAGTTTAGTCATGCAATTAGCTATTTAATAAATTGCTGCATCAGTTGTTTTTTTCTTTATATTTTTCTTTTTACATATATCATGTCTGACGAATAATACTAAAAACTACAAATCCAGAAGATGTTATGATGAATTAAATCTGTAATAAGAAGGGACAATGCAAGTATTATAACTTGACAAGTGTTCTCTGTGTTATGATCTTAACCAATTTTCTACATATTTTATTGTAATTTTTCAGATAGGTTTGTCTTTCACTATGAAAATCTCAGGTGCAGTTTGTAACACAGATTTCAGGTATTGAACCCCATGGTAATGAAATACATATGTATACTTTATTTCTAATTTTAATACACTTATTCAAGGCATGTTAATTTTTCCACTTCCTTTTCATATTTAACAATTAAAAATGTAATTTTTAAGACATTTCATATCATCAGTATAGATTATGAAATATTTTAAGTTAATTGTTTCTATAATTGTTTTATATATGCTATTTTAATTAAATAACTTTATATAACAAACATCATATTTCTGTAATTTGTTTCTGTTATAGTTATAAAACGACCACTTCATTACGTAATGTCACTCTTATAAATGATGCTTCCTACCTACTATGGTAAGTGAAAAACATTAAAGTATTCCATAATTTTTACGTGGTAACACAGAACATAAGATATTGATCTGCTTTAGTCATAACAAAGATACTTAGTCAAAAATAATTTAAGTTTTTACATATTTTGATTTCAGTTTGGTTTTATTTTGTTGTTGTTTTTTTACTCATAGAAATAGTATTTCAAAAAGGAAAAAAAAAGCTATTTAATATGGATTTTTAAAATTTACCTTTACTCTTTTTTTTTCTCAGGAATTCCCAGAGTACACCAGCTGGAAAAGTTTTATGTTATGGTGGCAATTCAGTGAGCATGGAATATGAAAGCCACTCTTTGAAAACTCATCTTTGCATATCATCCTTAATTTCATTTCTTCCTGTCTGGAAAGAACATAGACATCAAGCAACCTTTACTGGAAATTGTTGGGTATCTTTGAAGCTGTTTTTCAACATTTAATTAACTCCAGAAAATGCAGAGAAAGTAGAAAAAAGTAGTGTTTTTAAAAAAAAAAAAATTTGTATGAACATCTATTTGTAACATGAAGAATAATCTAAAAATAACATCTGTATTATCATAACTACTTTATGACATAGGCATGTATTCTTAATACCAGTAAATTGTTAAGTTAAAAACTTTATAGAAATGTGAAATAGAACATATTTTAATGACATATTTTTTTTTCCTGAGCTAGGTATCAGTCAGACTGCATGTTTTAGACTTTTCACTATCAACAGAAATAAAAATTAAACAATTTGAAAAATTTATTTCACAGTTGTTTTTTTAATATAAATTTTGAATATAGTGTGTTTTAGTATTAGTTACATATATTTTTTAACCTTATAGCTTGCACACATGAGTTTAAACATTATTATTCATTATAAGTTAACAGTGTATGGACCAGAACACATTCCACTTCCACTGAATTCTGTTGGTATAGATAACTTCCATTCGTTAATTAACTGGAGCAGATTCCCTTTAGTTATGACCAGGGTAAAACCATCCTTAAAAGGTATCTTATTTTTCTTAATGCCACTTATTAGTAACAACAAAAATATTAATTTTTTTCTTCAAAATAAATAAATGTTATTCTTTTAAATTAAACATTTATGTATGCTTTTATTAACAAATTACAACTCAGTGGCTGAGCAATAATTATTTAATTAATTTAAAATAGAAAAATATACTAGCATGCTTGCAGAATATTTGCTTTATTTCAGATTGTTCTCAGTGGGAAAACAGAATGGCTGTAGAAATTAAAGATAAATCATTTTTGCCAAAACCATCTTCGGTGTACAACAGCTTCTTGTTGCAAATTAGTATTATTATATCCTGTAGAAATGGCTGTAGTCCAGAGTTTACTACTGGTATGTTCATTTAAATTAAAAAAAATTTCCTCATCTTATCCAAAAAGTATTACTCAGTTTTTTCTGTAAAATGAAAATGTATTGAATTAAAAATATTAATGTAACTAATTACAATTTCTTCACAGATTTGCACACCAAGTTGTCAAATGAGAAAAATATATTTATTTGGCCAGCTCTGAAAGAGAGTTTAGAATCAGCAATGATGTTATTTAATGAAAAAAGAAGTGATGAAAACAATCTAAAGGTGATTTTTAATGTTTTATATTTTAAAATAGTATAATAAGATAAAAATAGAATATCATATGTATTATACTTGCTTTTTTCTGTCTTCTTCTTTTTTTTAAATTTTGTTTTTAAAGAGAAAGACATTTTTGTTGGATTTTATTTTTCAAAGTTTTGGATTGTTTTTAATACAACAGTAAAGAGACAATTCTTTTTGTTTGTTTCAGAAAATATCTGTTTTGACAAAAACTGTACCTCTTATAAGCAAAGCACTCTGTGATATTGTTTCTCTTAGTTCTTGCAGAAAATTCCGATCAGAGATGAAGGCCACAATTCAGGTGAGAAAACACATAACTAAAGATATTTATACCACATAGAAAACCATTTGCCATTTCTTTTCAATTTCAAGATTATGCATATCACAAATATCAAACAAATACAGGGAATAAATAAAAACTGACCTTAGATGACTTCAATAACTATTATACCACATAAATACCAACCCCCTCTTTTCATTATCTAATAACATATGTAATAAACATAACAATGCCAGTTATTAAGAAGCAAGAACTAATTTAGTTTATTTTTTCTACATTAAAATTTAGCAACAGATATTACTTAGAACATTTTTTCTAATTTTCTTCTTAAAGGCAGAAAACCCTGAAGACATGAAACATTTTTTCACAGAGAAACTGTGGAAGCTATCTAACTGCCAAAGACCCGAGACAGGAATATCACAACAGATTTGTAATGAGGTGTGGGTTTTCACAAGACCTTGTTCATGTTTTAATGTTTTAAAGTAAATCATTAAGTAACTGATTATGCTCTGTTCTCAGATGTAATGAATCGCATAATCATATTTTGACAAATCCTTATGACTGCTTCCCATTCCACTTGATGGGTCATGGTCCAAGCATTTTCTGTTAATTACTAGAAGCCCTTGAAATGGTAACTGACATTATCCACTCTTATAACAGATTTTTTTAAAATTAAAAGTAAAAAATTAAACAAATACAGATGCCCAAGAAATGTTGAAAGAAAACATGAATGCATTCATTTGTTCATTTCCCTTCAATAAACTAAGAAAAAAAAATGTTGTTCAAAGGAATCCTTATTAATTATAATTTATTAAGGAAAATATATTTTACTGTCAGTTTCTGTGAACTCAGATTTTCATAAAGTAAAATAAAGCTGCTTTTTAGGCATTGCAAGAAGATGAAGACATACCTGTAATTGACAGCTGGGAAGAACTGCCTGCTTTTCACATTGATGGGTTATCAGATGAACATCAAAGCACTAACACTGAGATAACCAATCAAGATGAACAGTTGAGACTGTTTACAGCTCAAGTATTAATGACATTGGCTATTTTAACGTATAATTTCTGAAAATAAATTTATTTTTATTTATTATTAGTATTATTTTCTTAATGTGCTGCTTATAAACATTTAAAATAATAAAGTAAAAAATATTGTATGACAGAGATTCCACAACGAAATAACTAATATCTTTGGTGCTTCCATTTCAGAGAGTGTACCATTTTTAAAACAAACATTCATCAAAAGCTGAGGACGATGCATATATCTTGCTGTTAACTGATAAGAATCGACAGCTGATTTTCTGCTTAATATTACCATGTTTTACATCTAAAAAACATTAACATTATTGTATTATTAAACATTTATTTATTCATTCATTAATCTAAAGTTTATATGAACTCTTGATTTTTTTTTTTTTTTTTTTAAATGGTTACTGAATGTTTTACATTTCTTTTTAATTTATTTTTTTAAATCAGATAAATAGTATGGATCTCCAACCTCAGCAAGGTGAACCCAATCAGCTATTATTTGATGAAAGTTTCTTTGAAGATATTGAAGCAGAATTTGATTCTGTTCCAGAATTTGTTAACAATACTGAACTAAACAATAGATGTGAAGACCCTTGTCCAGAACAAAATGAAAATGATGCAGCTACAGACCTGGTATACATGTATATTAAGTAATGTAGATAACATCTTCAGGATTCTTAAATTAAGTCAAATCAGCCTGGAAAATGTACAGTTGTTATATATTTTTACATTTATTCTGATAAAAAAAAAATAATGTATGTATAAATGGTAACTGGTTTTTAAATTACACAACCAACATTGGCTACATTTATCTACATCTGTTAGTAAACTGATACATTCTGTGAGAGAAGTTATACTTTTTTTCAACTTTTATTTATTTTTGTTTTTGCAGACTGATTCTGCTTGGTTTTCTGAAGTAATGCTGGATGTTGCTGACTGGATGTGATACATAATAAAAAAAAATATTTAAATATGTTCGTGTATAATGTTTATTAGCAGAAATCTTTCTATAAGTTTTAATGAAAATTTTATCTTCTTCAAATATGCAAAGCATAGTTATATTAGTTTTTCCAGTTAATCATTATTTTGTTTTGTTATGTATTTTTAATGTTAAAATTTTGTGAATAGTATAAATCAAATTATGTAAATCTGTTAGATTGTGTAATATATTTGAATTTTATAGTAATCAATACACTATCAATTATATTGTATTTTTAAATATATATATATACATTGCAGAGCAATACTGTTAAAAAACTCAACTTCCCCACTTGCGATATTGCATTCTCATTTAATCACTGATTGATCAATGAAAAATATATTGTGTTTTATTCTTTACATAACAATAATTATAAGATTGTTTCTGTGAAATAAAGTATGCTGGTGATAACTTTTTAGATTTACAAAACTGCTTATCCTATTTTGTGCCCACTGAAGCACTTTTATTTTTTTATTTTTTTGTGGTTTTTTTTAATCTCATCTTGAAAGTTATATTACCAGTGATGGCTCTTCACATTTTTTCTGGTTCTGTTCTTCAGATAAGCTGGTTTCAAATTGTTTTAGGTGGAATTTTATCTGTCATAATTTATATTTCCATTTGTGAAATCAATCCCACTTCAGGACTATTAGTTAAAATATTACTTGAATATAGTAATACGAAATATTTCAGAACAGATTATTACTACTCTTAAGATGTAATCACCATTTCTGCTGGCCAGTCCATACACAATTACATACATATATAAGAGGATGATATATCTGCCCCAAATTTTTTCTTCTGACTTCTCTTTTCTGTTTAAAGGTTTTTAAAAAAGTATTCAGTACTGAAAGTTACATTCACATCATTAATTTTTAATTACTATATTTTTAGATTGTGCTAAATTTATTTATTATTTTATTATATTTTATATATATATATATATTGTTACCTAATGAAAATGAGAAACTTGGGATAATATATAACCATAAATTTAAAATTTTCATAATATACACAGAGATAAATTTATAAGTATTCAAATACATAATAAAAAACCACACATTTCAGTTCTAGAATACTTGTTTTCCCTCTTGTTTAGTTTAATTAGAATTTATAATAAATCTGGCTTGACTTCAGGAAGATTTGTTTTATGTTTATACACATTATATATAACTCTAGATCAAACAGTGCAGGCACTCGGCTCCTGCCAAGTTGACAGTATACAGCTAGTTCACACTGTATGACTGGTAAGTTAATTATGTAATTACGTATGATGCTTCTGTTGGGAAAATTGTTTCACTGAATGGCAATAAAGCATTTACGCTGTCAAGATCACTCTGTGAAACCTAGCTACGTATATTGTGAGAAGCAGTTGCACCTGGGATCCGTGAATCATTTTTCAAAGGAGGGGGCTGAATATTGTACTATAAAAGAGTGGAAATTTTACTATATAGTTTCTGTTTTATTTATGCTTCTTAAAAGGTGTAGTCATTGTTGAATATGTTGCTATTAATTTGCAACATTATAATTACACAACGTGAAAAACTATTTGTTACTCAGATTTAGGCATTTCTTTAGAATATCAGATCTGAAAACATTAGTTTATTCCCATACAATTTTTTTCGTTGTATATAAACAAATGCCATGCTAAAAAAATAAAATAATAATAATAATCATAATCATAATTACTATAAAGTAGTGATCTCACAAGAATGCTAGATATATTAAATACTTGATTAAAGAAGTTATTCTTGACGAATTTGCGGCGTTGTAGTGCAATTCAACAGAAAAAATATCTGGTTATCCCATTCAGAACCTCGATTTACTTTTTAACTGATGCAGAAGAGTTGCATCCCGTTGATCACATGATCTTGATAATGTCAATTGCAGGAATGTGCTATCTTTTATTATGATGTGAAGGAAAAGTGTGTTTCGAACGTATTCGGGGTTGTTGGGGGAAAGATGGCCGGCAAGAGAAGGTAAGTTGACACGACCAGTAAAGTACATATAACGAACAAATGTGTACAAAACAATCGTTAGGTTTAAATGATGTTGAAGATTTCTGTAACGGCGTTAAAAAATATTTAGGTCAAGATGGGTCAGTGTTGTTTACAACTGTAAGATGTAGATGTGTTTCATGCTAAACAGCACGTTACCCATGTTCCGGATTTGTTTTGAAAAAGAAATAACGGAGAAGGAATTTACAAGAGATATATTTCTATGAAGTTGTTACACTTTATTCAGGGTTTCATTTGTATTATTATTTTCATATCCATTTAGATATATATATGTATATATATATATATTTTAATTATTTTAAAATCTAGGAATTACATATAATTATTACATACGGAATAATAGCAGTTTAAGTAGTTTATTTTCGTTGTTTTGTATATTTGTTTTAAGCATATAAATTATAACAGTAAAACAGTTTTAAACTGAGTTTTGTACAGTTTATGAACAGTTGATCAAAATAGAATTTGCAAATAAACGTTATTGTCATAAACACACTGTTAATAATAATATCAAGTGCAAGTCATTATTGTGATCTAGGCATTGCGTCTGGAAGGCTGGCTGCGGTCACTGCAGAATTCATAACGAACAAGTTCAAGGCTTAGTGGTGCAACAGGCTATGAAATAATCAATATATTGATTGACTGTAAAGATAACTGACCATAATTATTAAATGTAATCTTGATACAACAGTTAATGACAGACTACTGGTTTTTAGCTATGGCAAAAAAAAGAACTGAAAATGTGAACTCACAATTGCACAAATACAAGATATCATGTATTTCAGTTCTGGGTTTTATCAAGATGAAAAGTTATATGCATTCAAAATAAAATAATGTTTGTTCAGCAATATATCCATATATATACTCATTTATGATACTATTATTTCAGATATTACCCCCCCCATTATGTATTTGTTTCATTGTTTTTAATTTTTTCCATATTAGCTTAGAAGATGCTGTTGTCAATCAGGATGTGGAACTACTTCAGCGACTGTTGCAGACAGGGGATGTCGATTCACAAGACAGCCATAATGCCCTATTTATGGCATGTCTTCTGGAAAACGAAAACTGTACAGTTGCTTTATTACATGCCGGAAATGCTGCTGACATGACAAATGAAGAAGGATACACTCCATTAGCACTTGCAGCAAAACGAGGGTCTATGAGAATGGTGGAACTTCTTGTTCACTGGGTTAGTAATATTGACTTGGCCAGCGGACCTCTACTGGACACACCACTCCATAATGCTGCATCTGAAGGGCATGTTGAGTGTTGTCAGTGTCTGATCAATGCTGGTGCAGATGTTAACTCAGTGAATTCTGAAAACGACACACCTCTGATCCTGGCCTCGCTGCACGGTCATCTTTCAGTGGTAAAACGTCTTTTGGCCTACCATGCTTCTGTACGACGGCGAGGTTATTTGGATCGAACAGCACTGCACTGTGCAACTGAAAATGGCCACTTAGGCATTTGTAGATTTCTAGTCAGTGCTGAAGCAGATCTGGAAGAAGAGGATACGTTTGGAAATACACCATTGATTTGTGCAGCAGAAAAAGGTTATGTTGAATTAATTAAGCTATTTCTTATCAATGGATGTGATATCAACAGAATGTGCCACAGTGCAGCAACAGCATTGCATTACACAGCCCAGCATGGAGATACAACATGTTGCGGTGTTTTGCTACTAAATGGTGCTGAAATTGATGCTCAGGATATTCGACGCTTCACGCCTTTGATGATGGCAGCAATGAATGGACATCATGAAGTAGTGAGAATGATGATTAACTGGAAATGTAATGTCAACATGGTATCGTACAACAAACGGAGTGCACTACATTTAGCTGCAGAGAGAGGTCAACTCAGATGCTGCAGATTGCTTCTTGATGCTGGAGCCCATATAGATGCTCAAGATTTTTTGGGGTGCACACCTTTACATATATCAGCCCTGAAAGGAAACATGTCAGTAATGAGGTTTCTGATATCTAAAGGTGCTGATATTAACAAGAAACCTAACAATGGTAACAGCCTTCTACATTATGCAGCTTCTGGAGGAAATGTCATATGTTGTAATGATCTGATTGAACGAGGTTTTGATCTCAATGCACGTAATAGGGACGGCATTACACCACTGATAAGTGCTGTCACATCAAAACAAGTGCAGACAACAAAATTTTTCCTTGATGCTGGGTGCCTTCTTGATGTCCGAGGTATGCATGGGATGACAGCCATTAATGAAGCAGTATTTACAAAACAACCAAGTATTGTTTCTGTCTTACTGAAGTATCATGCTAATCCAAATATTGAAGATGATGCAGGAACACTGCCACTGTGGTTTGCAGTGGATATGGATTTTCCACCTTTGGATATTGTTAAACAACTGATAAAGGCAGGCAGTAAACTGAGTATACGTTCTACACTTGATGATCCATGTGGACCGTGCAATCCAGTAGAGCATGCAGTACATCGAAACAAGACAGTAATTATTCAGTGGTTCGTTGCTGCATATTGTGAAGAAGCAGCTAATATTTTACGTAAAAGTCTACAGGCTGCTGAAACCCAACCCAAAGTTTGGGAGTCGACGATTGCATTTGTAAGGAACCTAGTCCATACACCACAGTCACTTCTTGCCAACTGCCGGAAAGAAATACGGATGTGCATGATCAAAAGTCAAATTATGCCAATAATGCTTTCACAGCTAAAACTTCCTCAGATGCTGAAGAACTACCTTGATTACAGTGATTTTGATGGGACACAGTTTTAGGTTAATACTCAGTATGTTATTTGCAATAGCATTGCTTTTGCTGACATTTTAAGCTCAGTTTGGAAGTCTATGTTGCGCCAGTTGAATTTAAATGAAATACAGTAAAAGTGTACATAACAACTTTACATGTTGCCAGAAAACATAAAGAGCTGAAAGAAGTCAGTTTATCATTTGTATTAATGGTCAGTCACAGTTTTATGAAGGATATTGTCATTTCAGTATTAACACTCTATACATTCTTATGTGCAATAATCTGGATAAGTTATGATTCAAGGTTTCTTCCTTATTGTAATAAATTACATGACCAATAATATTTTCTAGAATTTCATAATTTCATCTCTGTTATGATACATGCATGATTGTGCTTATATCCTTATTTGCACACATGCACACACACGTACACACATATTATTTTATGGTAATTGATCTATTTTTTATGAACATCAAGTGAAACCAGTACATTCTGTTTAACAAAAATATTTCCATTGTTATCTTAAATCATTCTTCAAAACTGTATGCATTTATTATACTTTATACATTTCCAAATTAATATTCTGTCTAAATTACAGACTTGTTGCGGATATACTCTAAAGTGTGTTTTTATTATTACACATTTTCTAGCTGGCAAAATATGATGAGTGGCATTACATACACATTCTTGTTTTTCATTAACTTTTTATTTTTATTTTTTTTAATACATTTCTCAAACCCTTTGACTTGTATAATGTAATTATCCAGTAATTAGATCTTTGGCATAATGGCTGTGTTTAAAAAAGCAACTTTAATATAATTAACAAGTGGTACAACATGTTAAAAAGTCAATAATGGGCTCTGGTGCATGGTTTAGATTATAAATTATTACTTGCTGTTTAGCTGCACTTGTTTTCTAATTCATACACGTTAAGGTTTTAATACTGAATTCTTGGATTTATTTATCTACTTAAACCTTGGTAACTTTTTTTCATTTTTCTAAGCACTACAAAAATTGTTATGAGCAATGTTTTACTGTTGATTGCATATGTGAAATTATTGTTGTTATTATTAAGAAGTAATGAATAAATTATATTTCTCATCCTTTTTTCCTCTCAGCTGCATGTAATAATAGTAAAGGTGATACATGTATAATCATTTATTGTAGTTCATAGTGGTGATAACATTTTGTGCTGTTTTAGTTTTGTTTAGTTTTGTTACTTGGATATATTTAATTTTGTATTTGGATATATATAAATTTGTTTATTGTTGTTCTGATTAGTTTCAGTTGTTGTTTTTTTCTTGTTTTGTTTTTTTTTAAACACAAAAAAATGTAAAAATAATGTTATTCAATATTGATTTTTCTCTTTAATGTTTTAAAAGTTCAATGTTTGATTTTTCTCATTAATGATTTAAAAATAAAATGTTTTTATATGTAAATTAAAAATACATACTTTGAATTGAAGGCATAGTTTTCAGAAGTAATTAGTTTTTTCCCTGCTATTTTTTCATTATTACTTTTTTTTCTTCTGTTAAGATCATCTAATAGTTGTTGAACGAACCTACTACCTGTAACTGAGCCAAGGTAGTGAGTGTAATTACAGATGTGACAGCTTGAGTAATGGTGTTGGTTGCCAATATTTGTGATCATCCTAAATTGCGTTCTTAACGTTGTCATTAACATTCTTTACTCTCGTTTTTTCTGTCATTCTTTTTACTTTGTTAATGTGTCTGAGGAAAATTCGTTGATTCTAAATCTTACTTGGTTGTTTGTTTCATCTTTGCATTTATTTTTACAATATAAGTTATAAAGAAGACTACACAGTACAGTGTACTTTATAACTGGTTGTGTTATGATTGGCATTCGTTTTAGATGCCAGATTAAGATCTCCAAGTTTTAACAAACTTCCTTAAATTGTAAATTAATAAACTAATGACACGTCTGTCAATATGTAGTTATATTTATTCTTTGAAATAATTAAGCGCACATTAGTAGTCATTACACTTCCTTTTTTTTCTTCTTTTTTAAACATTTTTGTTATTGTTATTATTATTATTATACTATTTCGCTTTCAATTTCTTCACAAAAAAAACAAAAAACATTTTAAATATAGTCAAAACATGCCTTTGTTATTGATAATAATTGTTACTAAAGGTTGAGGATCCCCTATCCGAAATCTCGAAATCCAAAAGGTTTTCCGGGCTGCAGAAATTGTGATACTTTACAGTAGTTGGATCGTTTTGGATATACAAACTTTATTTAATGCACAACATTATTAAAAATATTATATTAAAAAAAAAAAAAAATCCTGAAGGCTGTCTGCCTAAACACTATATAAAATATAAGTGGAATTTGTGTTAGATCCTTTTCTCAGGCTATCTCCTTGTTTTACAAAGTTCAAAATTCTTCCGGATAAGGGATTCTTCGGATAAGGGATTCTCAGTACGTACAGTGTACTAACAGACTATAACATTTTAAAAATCTTTTACTATAATTTATGTAAATAAGAAAGAAACAAGTGTTGCTGTTTTTGTACGTTTGTCATTTTGCTGATTTGAAATAAATTCATGTTACTGGGGGTAAATTCCCTAGCCGAAGACTTGTATATGTCATGTTGGAAACAGTTTTATGTTTCGTTTTGTTGTGCTTTCGGTGTATTAGTTGTATACATTTTACACTTATTTTTAACTTGGTATGTGTTCAGGCTTTTAATATTATTAATATATTGTGTGCCAGTATATCTAGATTAGTTATGTTAGAAAATATGTGGCAGTGATGTAAAAATGTTAAGAAAAAGAAGAGGCAAGAGCATTTAAAAAAAAAAAAAAAAAAAAAGCAAAAAAAAAAAGAAGGTCGTTTTGGTTTTCACATGTTTGCTATAGATTACTTGCTATGTTATTATATTATATACTATAGATAATACATAAACGACTTTATAAACATGATATATCTGAAACTGTTTGGGGCCAGAATTTGCATGGTGCAAGAAATTCATATATTCACATATTTATATAGCCTGTAACTTCCAAAATAAACGTGGTCTTTCAACGTGTTTTTATTACCTTTATTTTTATTAATATATATTATATATGCATATGTATTATTATTTTTTTTTTTTTTTATGTACAAAAGGAGAAATCATTATGGTATCGAGGTTATTTTTATTATTATTATTTTTTTTTTTTTTTTTTTTTTTTATTCTCTCCTTTTTATTATTATTTCTTCTTTATTATTATGAAAAATATTTCTGGCTTAGATATATTTATTGCGTTTTCATAATTTCAGAAAAGTAAGTTACATTACTGTGTTACACATAACTTTTAAAATGAAATGAAATTCATTACAGAAAATTAAAAAAATGTCAGCAGATTATAAGGCAAAATATTTTTTGGATATTTCGTTTGATGTTTGGCACCTGTTATAATAAAAGTCACAGTAAAATTTTAAAACACCAACCATATCGCATGTCGTGAAAACAGTTGTACAATTCTGCCCTTAAATTTCATATCAGAATTTTATTTGAGAAAGCGAGAGAGAAAGAGTGTTAATAAATTATACACTACATATCGATATGTTCATTAATTGCTGGCTGACTTTTCCACGATTTAACTGCGGTTGGAAAGTAATTCAAGTGATATTCCAAGAATAATTAAAATAAAAATAAAAAAAATTTAAATTAAAAATTATATGTGTAACATAAACAAAATTATATTATTGAACTAAAATGAAGCAAAGCTCCAGTCATTTTATTTAACAATGTAACAGAATTCAGATAATAATCCCTGTAATGGAAACAAAAAATGTTGCTGACAGTTGCTGACTGATGAATAACTTCAAAGGAATATTTTATTTTAATTTAATTTTCTTTTTACGACCTGTAAATCTATTTTGGAAATATTTTAATTGGAATTAAATCTTGGTTTATTAATACACTTTTGATATTAAAATGAAATGTTACAGACATATCTATTTTAAAATAAGAAGATATGTGATTATTTTAGAAGTGTGTAAAAGGTGATCTTCCACCTTTTAAAGTTTAAAATTACTTCAAGTATTATATTTTTACAAACTAATAATATATGAAGTTTGTTAACTTTCATTACAATTTCTCTTAGTTAAATATAATAACAAGAAAGAAAGAAAGAAAGAAAGAAATTACATACATAAACAATAAAACAAGATAAATAAGCAATGACAGTGATAGTTAATAGTAACTTTGTCACAATTCTGATCAAGCTCTGCATTTTGTGTAATCGAAGCTGGATCGCCGATGTTTCATTATTCTTTATTATCTCTGTTTGCCATTTTAGTTCAGCTGATCAGGTAAATATAATGTGCAGTCTTTTTGAAATTTTCATGAAACAGTGTTTTATATTAGCATTTAAAACAATAAGAGTAACTTTATTGCCAACATAGTAATATGAAAATAACCAATATAAAAATGATAATTACTTCATTTATTTTGACTTATAAATAATCATCAGAAAATTTCATTTCTATTATCTTCTAAGGAATTAATGTTGAATTTATATCACATGTTTGTGATGTGTCTAACATCACATGTTTAATCTACGATCATAGACCAGCTTGAAAAAATGTGGAAAACCCAAAAGTATAAGCTGTATTATTTGACTTCACCAGTTTAAATGACAGACAGGCATGAATAATAATAAACTTGAATATAACCGCTTCTGTTACTTAACACTATTTAGTAAAATAGAAAGGATACGTTAAAAACAGGAACGGCTGAACATGGTAATAGAATATTTAGAGACTTTAATAACCCAGGTGTTTAATCTTGGCTTGCAGCATTTTACGTATCGCCAGCAACAAAACAAAATAACACAATGGCTGGATTTAGATCATAACGGATTTATCTCAATATAATTATGTTGTTCTTGTCAACGATATTACGACTGTACCTGGAGATAATGGAATATTTGTTTGGTTTGACATAAATTATTGCACGTTAAAATAGTGGGGTCTGAGATTGGGGAATTGCAAGTATTTGAAATAATTTACTTCATTGCATGTCTGACTAATAGATGTATGATGAACAAAAGTATTGTCTTATATTTTAACTTTCACTGGTGAGATTAATTTCAAGATTAATATATATATTTTTTTTTCTTGCATCAAAATTGCACCTTGATTTATTTATAAAATAATTGTAAAGAACTCGTAATAAGTGATACAATAAATGAGAGGAGAAAAACATCCAAATAAATGAATAACAAAAAGAAGAAATAAATATTTTATTTTATTTTACATATTATTATTATTATTATTATTATTATTATTATTATTATTATTATTATTAAATATATCTGAAATTTGTAGATAACGACAAAAACAAAAAAGAAAAAAAGAAAGAAGAAAGGCAGTATCTCTTCTTAAAACAGTTATTGGATGTGTATATCTTTATAACTGAGTATACTTTCTTAAACTTGTCTAAATGATGAAGAGGTAATAATAAATATTAGTTCATTTCAGGAAGCTGGATTTTCCTACATGTCTTATTAGGTATTTAATTATGAGTAGCAGCAGGTAAATATGGGGGAATGCCTGAGGACTCAACAGTCTGCTTTACTTGCATTTAAAATCCGAAAAGGTCTGTTCATGATCTTGAATAAAACATGTAATAATCTTTTTGAAAAGTTTTATACCTTAATTTTTTTTATTGTCACTGCAGTACAAAGAAAGAAAGAAAGTAAGAAAAAAGAAACTGATGACAGTCCTTCAAATTATCCTAGATGAGTGTTCTCTGTGATTTGATTCATAAAGCTGTTGACAAGGTTTTGTTAGTACGTGTTCCAGTCGTTTCATTGTTTCGTCATAATTCACAATTTTACCTTGAAGTCTACCCTCAGTTTTCAATTTCTGCAAATTCCTAAACCTTCTTAAACGTGGATGTTCATCCCTAATAATTCTGTCTATTTCGCGACGATAAGATTCTACAGTATTGCCATCATATAATCCGTAAGGTGAGCTCCTAAAACGATTTGTATCAGTTAATTCTCTTCTCATTTTCAAAACCTTTTGCAGACCTCGGATTTCAGTTAGTTGTTTCTTCAGTGAAACAGTATCTTGTAAACATTTAACGAAACTACTTTGTTTCTCTCTGTCAACTATTTTAGCAAATCGAATATTTGAATCGTGTAATTTGTCATTCAGCATCTTTGTACTTTTTCTTCTTTGGACAATTTGATAGCGAAGATACTGAAGGCGATGATCTCCCATTGTAGGAATTTGCCAGTAGTTGTCTGTATTGCAGTGTTTGGCCATCTTTCGGTATGGTTCAGTGATGCGCTTTCTCTTATTAGAAACTGTAAATTAGGTTTTCGTTTTGATGTACAGAACAAAATGTTCCCTCTTACAATGACTGAAATAGCAAATTAATTTTAAGCAGTCATATTTTTGCTAGTACTACACATATGCACATTACACATAAAAAGGAAATGTAATTTAAATACTAAGATAGGTATAAAAATGTTACTGCAATCATATTCTATCAAATCTTCTTAGAGACTTAATTTTTTTTTTTTACATTATTATATATTTGTAATCGATGTTGTGTGGTACCTGTGTATTTTTCATTAAATCATATTTTATATTGTACAAGTGAAAAAAAAAAACTCTTACCTTGCTTTCTTCACTATTTGTATATTATGAGAACATATATATGACCTAGATTTTGAAAACATAATACTAAACCAAATGAAAATAAAAATGTACTGTTAAAAATATTCAGTTGTAACACTACATCATTCCAAACGTTTTTCCTCAATAATTCTAAGCAGACAACAAATGCATGAATAAGTCCAAATCCGCTTGGATGATGATATATATTTTAGTTAGGATTCATAGTAATGGTATCAAACTGTGATAATCTTCATATCACTGAAAACAAAGCTGACACATTCATAAAATATGTTATTTCAGCAGATTACAAGTGAGTTTAAGTATTAACAAACTATCCTTGGTATTTAACTGGTCAAACCAGGCCATTTCCCACTATAACCAGTGGTCCTAGGTTGACATATTTTATCTGTTTCCTGTGTGTAAGAACATTTGTTTTCTATTTTGTGGTCTATAAACATAAATATAACAATACATGAAAAATAGTTTTCTATGCATAACTTAACAAAACATTTCTTTGTTCCTTTGTAGTTTCACAGGACAAATGCAACATCTGTAATGGGACATAGAAAGTACTGTAATTGATATGACCTTCAAAACTTATGAGGGCAAAAAAAACAAAAAACAAATTCCTTTTAAAATAGGGGAGCCTGCGCATTATGCTGAAGCCTTTGGTCTGCATTCTGTTGTGTAGCACAGATTTGGCTACTATTAAATAGCAAAAGGGCAATTTTAATGAGATACTTTAAACATCCGTAGCTACATTAAATTAATTATATATATAAAGGTCAAAACTGTAAAACTTTGTTACCACTGAATATAGTTTCTGAATTTTACCTTGTATCTAAATATTTTAATTTTTTTTTTTTTTTTTTTTTTTTAAAGAAACAATGAAATAAGCCATTTGTTTCAATTCAAAAGCCAAACTTAAAATGTGCATAATTATATGTATGGAAAATAAAAAGAAAGGTATTGTGTTCAATAAACATACTTGTTATTTAAGTATTTTTAACCTGTGAGAACACCCACATCAGAGTTGTGTTCAGGATTAGATTTAGTTGTAGATTTCAAGAAAAACAGAATAACTGGCCAACAAAAACAAACAAAAAAATTATAATAATTCAGATTTTTGGATGAATTCTCTCTCACCCTTAAATCCATATATGTAAAATAGTTTTCAGAATAAGACAAAACGTATTTATTTTTTACATTTTATTGAGTTATTTTAAACATCACATGACTATCGCATAATAAACACAACTCCCTCTCAATCAGGACATATTTTACAATTAATAGGTGTCAAATGCTATCAGTGCTGACACTAGGCAAATAAGCTAAATTTAGTGTGATGACTGGTTGTATTCTCACATGTTTGATGTCATTATTTTCTTTTCAAAAGCTCAAATGATAATGTAAACAACATCTGCACAAATACAAAAATGTTTGAAGAATACTTTTATAAAAAGTATTACATTTGTGTTAGTGACTTCAGAAATGGTTGATAAAATCAGATCTTTCTGTCAGGATATATTTTGTTTAAATTTGTTTTCTGTAACTTCAAAGAATTTGATTCAACAGTCCAACTGTTTGTACACTGTTAACTGTTATTATTTTTAATGAAATGTCTGTACACAGTTTATTCTATCTGTACATTTGATGAAATATTTCTAGACTGTCTGCCTTGGTTTCTAGGAACACCAGCTGCCAGTACCAACTAAAAATATAAACAAGAACAAATGCTCTATGAAGTTAAATAAATAAATTTAAAAATACATGTCCTGAACATAATAATATTTCAGAATGAGTTTGAAAAATTAGAACTAATGACAAAATAAATAACATTGCCAAATGTTTTCATTTTTATGCAAATGCAATTTAAACAACTGAATTGAATATGAAAGTCAGCTCATTTTATAAAAAAAATGTTTGTAAAATCATTACATTCAGATGTTCAATATCGGCTATCTCAAATTATTTTGCCATTTAAGAATTATGTCAAGAAATTGTAGTTTATCTAAACATTGATATAAATAACAAACCTTATAGTTGTCTAATATATGAGTATCTTGATGCATGGCTGATGAATGACCTTCATTTGTTGTGAACTCTACAAATCCATATCCACGACTAAATCCAGTCTGATAATCCTGAAAATAAATATTATTCATATTTAATGTGCACAGAATTAGTACATTATAAACAGAACATGGACCATTTTCACAAGTGCAGTTTTAACAAATATGTTAAATATAAATTGTCAGTGAATAAATAAAAAATGGAAGGACATATGTTGAAATATTAATTAATAATTTTTTTATTTAATTAAACTTCAAAGTATTTTTATAATTAATTTTGTTTTATTAAATCTATTTAAATTTGGTGAGTGACTGAAAAATTGTACACTGCTAGTAATAATTAAAAAATCAACAATACAGTACTCTCCATTTAACAGACTAAAAGGAGGAAAAGGTTGTCTAGTCTTGAAAAAAAAAAAAAAAAAGGATTTTCTGAAGAATGTCAGAAACAGCACAAATATTAACAATGTGGAATAAGGTACAGAACTAAATTTACTTTAAATTCAGTTTTACTTACCCTGATGTAGAGCACACTGAAGTTGTTTTTCCATGATTATATAGTGGGAATCAGAATATTTTGAGTCAACAGAGATCTGAAAATGTTTGTGTATTTCCCAGATTTTCCAAAATCCAGCAAATAGGGGTCTGTTAAATGGAGGGTCAGTCTAGTTCCATTTTAACGACAACATACTTAATACTTACATAAACAATTCTGACGTTTTTGACAGCACCAAAATTAGAAAAATATTCCCTCAGCTCTCCTGAAAATAAATGTAAATATTATTCAACTTTATAAAATATTAAGTTTTGTACTAGTCTTTAGGTAAATATTTTATTTAATGAAATGATATTTATTATATCCGGTTCAGCTTGTTTCTTGTGCATGTGAAGTACTTTTACTGCTGTACATTTTAAATGAATTTTATTTCATTTTTATTATCACTTTGATGAGATAAAACTTTTGAAAGGCTGTGTTACATAAAGTACACATTACGTTGAACTGGAAACAAGTAATTTAAAATACAGTTTATTAGATTAATATTTTCATTATACAGGTATAATCATCTCACACAAAGAACATATATTTTGTTAAGTTAAAAAACAACTATTTTAACAAAGCTTAATTTCAAACATAACATATTATGTAAGTTCACAGTGTCTCAATCATGCAAGATTTTAGTGCAATAATTAAACACGTGAAAAGTCATTTCTATCAAACACAGTGACTAGCAATCGGAGAACCTCAGGAATGGTCTTGATATCCTGGCTCCTGTTTGAAGAAAGCTTGTGCAGTTTGGCCTGTAGTTTAACTGTGTGCTGTCTTTTGTGCTTGATATATTGATTGCCAACTATGACTACAGAGCCAGGGTAATGTCATGGACATTCCAAATGGAAGGCTTATAGACAGGTGTCATCTGGCACATATGAATAAGTGTAAGAGACCCATCTGGACATGGTGGACTGTATGCAATGATATTCACCAGACAGACATGTAGAATCGAAGTAATCAGTACGTGATTTGATCCTTCTGGAATGTTGTCACTAAGACAGGCAAGGAATTCAAGGATATCATCAAGTGGTAGAAAGGTGATGCCATCAAACATACCACAGGAGTCTTTGACAACCTCTTCCTCATGGTTGTAAGTGTATTTTCCTCTGTCTACTCTTCTTGGGATGGTAGATACAGACATTGATCTTTATCTAGGGTCTGAAGACTGATGTCACAGCTCAGAATCTGAGTGTGTCACACTAATCCTGTGGAGAGGAACTCCTCAAATGTCAAATAATTCTCATTGATAAGGAACAGAAAAGTTTTTGTGGGGTGCACAAATCACAGAGTTGA
This sequence comes from Chrysomallon squamiferum, assembly GCA_012295275.1. Taxonomy (NCBI): domain Eukaryota; kingdom Metazoa; phylum Mollusca; class Gastropoda; order Neomphalida; family Peltospiridae; genus Chrysomallon; species Chrysomallon squamiferum. The sequence continues at coordinate 29,400,650 of CM022665.1, read as the reverse complement.
GTGAACAGTGATAGAGCAATGTTGACTATCTCAATGGATTATGCTGTTTGAAGACTGTCTGCAATTATGTATTATGTGAAGAGGCCATATTGAAGACTGATGCAGATATATTTTGTTCTGCTTAATCAATAACACACAGTTTATTAATTACCAAGGTAAACAATAGCTTGACCATCAAAGGCAAGTACTGCAAAATAACTGAGATAGGGTGTTTTCAAGTTATCAATATTTGAAATTTTTAAGGGCATTATTGTTACTAGATTTACACGCTGGGAATAGACTTTCAGCTGGAGACTGATATTTGAATTTTTGAAGCTTAAAATTATATAAAAAGCATTTTTATAATCAAGGCACATAATTTATAAATAATAAATGTAAATCACATTAAAAATGTTTTAAAAAATTAAAAAAGATTTCTGGTCACCAGCAGTTGATTAGTGTTTATTTGCATTATTTGTTGAATACCAGCCCTACATTTAATTTAAATCAGACTGTTTTGACTTTTACTATTTTCTTGACGAATTACACTCATTTGTCTCAGTGACAGGCAACAAGTTTGTGCCAGCTAAACATTATAAGCTGTATATCATTATCTGCTTGAGTTCAGGACTTAGTTATTTATTTATTTATCTATTTATTTACTTATTTTTGACAGGGGGTAAAAAATAGTACTTAAACCATTCTGGATTGAAATGTTTTGTAATTATTATCATTTTGTTTTAGAAAAGAGTTTGATATTTCTATAAATTTGTTACCAGCTTTTTGGGGTACATGAGGAGAGTTGTACTTGTAGTTAGAGGTTTGAAACAATTACAGATTCTGGAGTTAGCTCTTATCTATTTCCTCAAAGTTGTTTTGATGTGGTTTTTCTCAGATTTTTTGGCTTTCTGTCTATATTATATTTTTCGTTCAATTTTTTTTTCTAACAAATGTTTCTTTTTTGTCAACTTACAAGCTCACAAATCATAACTAATTGTCTGATCTATAACTTTTGTTTATTTCATAAATACTCTATTAATATATATTTATTTATCATTAAAGTTGAGTTTATCTGGTAAAATAATATAGTTGAATTCATGAAAAATAAATAACAAATAACGTGTATACAAAAAATCACATTATTGTATACTTGTTTCTAATGCAGTGCTCTAACATGATAAAAAGATGAGCGACAACCTAGAGCTATATATGCATATTATTGAGCAAAGGCCTGTCTGTTTTTAATGAGTAGCATTAGCAGCTACTACCACACAAAAAAATCTAATAGTAAGAAATAAAATTAAATTTTAAAAGGAAAAAAGAAACTTTAAAAAAAAAAAAAAAAAAAAAAAAAAAAAAAAAAAATGAGAAAGAAAGAAAGGAAGAAAAAAAGAGGAATAAAAGAAAGTATAAAGGTTTTTATCACTACTAATTAGAAATTTTTGTTTGAAAAACTTTAAATATACAAAAGAATGTTATGGTCTATTGGCTTAAATTGTTTTACACTAAATTACAGGAACATTTAAATCTTGTTAATTAATATTTGGTTAGTGTAAGATTCTATCATAATTTAGATTTATAATTTTTAAACTTTATATATATATATTCTTATTATTCTATTAAATTTAAAATTTAAATAAACTGCCAAAAGTTATCCATTGGGTCGTGTATAAATTTAATGTCAGAATATTGCCAGAATGCAAGGTCAGTAAACCAAGTTCAAGAAGTTGTATAGCGATGTTTCATCATTTGACTGGGGAGCCGTTTCTATCACTGACATTGTTTATTAAATAAAACCGTTTGCACATTGACTGTATAGTGACTGTAATGTTCCCATTATTATCAGAATACTTACTTCTGGTCACTGACCAGGGAATATTTCCAATAAAAAGGCGTAATTTTGCACTTGCCATTTTCAACCTTCCGAAAGCACATGCACAAGCTAGAGTTGTCCTCTGATTAAAACCCAATTTTCATAACGAAAACGGATTTTTATTTTTATTTTATGTTTCTTCGGCACCTTTATTAGTCCGAAATTGTTTACGGTGTATTTTATAATTTAACTTTTTATATTTAATTATGTTTAATTGACAACAAAAAACTATTCGTCTACTGAAATTGAAAATCATTTTTCATTTTATCTTAACATTGCTACATTTATGAAAATGAAATGATGTAATTTGTAAACAAAACTTGTTCTTCTCTCATTTTATATCTTTGATGGATTTATTTCAGCCAGTTTTCAAAAAATATAAAAAACGTCATCCATTTCCAGATTTAAGTAATGTCATTGATTTCGAAAACAAAGAGTATTCCACTGAAGAGGTATAAAGGTTTATATATTATAAAGTTCTTTGCAATCGAAATGTCTCTTTCTCAATTTGTCCAGTCAGTCATCAATGGCCATGGACCAAATAGTCCAATTTCTTTTTTCGTATTTCCGTATATAGCTTGTGTGATATTTGTTGTGATTAAATAGGGTTTCTGAAAGTTTGTGTACGATATGTGCAAAAATATATGTATTATAAGTCGGTAAGTTATCTATGTTGAAAACAATTGACGAATTGTCTGTCTCTTCACAATTAATTATTGTTTTTATTCCTATTTTTGTTTCATTCTAAATTACCTAATTAGGTTAATGGTGTAATTTAATAATGAATTAATTTGCTTGGAGGACTGAATAAATAAATAAATAAAGAGTCAGTTTTTTAAATGTCCAAATAACATCCAGAATTTACAACACACTTGGTATAATAAAAAATAACACAAGGTAAAATAAAACACTTAACACTCTTAAAATGATTTTCTTGTTTTCTTCAGGTAGAACGTGTTTCTTTGAAAAACCCTCTTTTACCGCAATTGGAGGGACTTTGTCCTGTTAAAGAATGGAAAGCTTATACTATAAGGAAGCATCCAGGTAAATGCTGTCACAGTTGCAGACTAAATTATTAGGGATTATTGTCACTGTTTTAATATATGAAATTAATAATTAGTCATAATTTCCCAACAAATTTATATCTTCATAAAATGGAAATAAAATAAAATGGAAAGTTAACAATAACAATTATGAAAAAAATGACAAATATTTTTGCCATTTCTCACTTTAGAATTTCAAGTGATATATTTATTTTTCTAGGTCTCTACATAATAACAAACCCCTTTGTAGCAGGTTTTGAATATTATTGGGTGGATAAATGTCTGGCTGAATATTCTCAGAAACCTAACATTACTAATCTGGATGCTCATATTGAAAGGACAGAAAACAGTTCTCTTTGGAATGACTTTGCTAAAGAGGACAGGTAGTATTCATATTATTTCCTGTTCATAGACATGTGTTTAAATGAATGAGTTATTGTTTAACAACATCACACACAGCAGTACATTTTAAATAATATGTTCGTTGTCAAGGATGATATTATGCATATCTGAAAAAAACAGTACCATATACATATATATATATATATAAATATACACAAAATGTCCATTTATGTTGAAACCTATAGCTACTTTTTCTAAACAAAACAAAGTGTCAAATAAGCATCATACTATCTACACATTACAGCTTGTGTTAATTATTTTCTGATGTATTATAATTTATTATTATTATTTCACGACAGGCAAGAACTGTCAAAAGATGATTTGCTTTGGAAGTTAAGGTGGACAACTCTAGGTTACCATTATAACTGGGATACAAAAGTAAGTAAGTTTTAGTGGTATGTTAACTTGTGAAGTCATATTTTTCCATTCTGTGGTATTATCCTTCACATAATGGCAGTGTGAATTGTTGTCATTTAATATTCAGGACAGAATTGTTATAGTGAATGGGTGCCTTTTAAATAATTTTTAATTTGTTCATAACTTACTAGTCATATGTTTCAATAACTGTTAACACAATATTCATTCAGATAAAAAAAAAAAAATATATATATATATATCATGTCTTTAATAATTACTAAATATTATTATTATTATCATTATAAAAATATACCACAAAGCATTTTATTTTTATTTTTTTAAATTAATTTATTTACTCATAAAATGTATTTAATTATAGGAATATTCTGATAAATATACTCCGTTTCCACCTGATCTTCGTTTTCTTGCGACATACATTGCTGCAGCTGCTGGATATCCAGAATTTTCACCTGAAGCTGGAATTATTAATTATTATCATATGGATTCAACACTTGCAGGACACACAGACCATTCTGAATTTGCAACTGATGCTCCCTTAATTTCAGTCAGGTGATTATATAAAAGAGCAATTATTTTTTGGGAAACCATTTTATCAGCAAAAATCATCAACAGATTTTGTATTTATATAAGAATAGTTTTTACACTCTACATGAATGTAATTTTGTTTCAGAACCCCCCCAGACATTATCTAAATTGTTGCTCATTTGAATCATTAAAATATATGTAAATACATGTAATTCATTCCAAGCACCCTGCAAATTCCATATATAAATGCATATAAATATCAGAAATACATCTTTGTGTTTGAGTTCACTTTTGTGATCCATGATTATGATTTCTGTAAAAAGCTTTATGTAACTTAGGCACATAATAAGAAATTATATTTGTCTAACTTTCAATATTTGTTTATTTATGCTGTTTACTAAAATTTGTTAGGATAAAACCTAAAATGGAATAGTTACTCATTTGTTCCTTTTCTTACAAGATCTGACTTGGTGTTAGCTATTCTTTATTCAAATTTCTGTCTGTTATACAAATTTAATTTTCTTCTTGTTCTTCAAGAAAAAATACTGTTCTTTTTTCAAAATCTTTATTTGAACCATTTGTTAATAGGGTCCACACACACAAAAATAAAAAATATTTTTGACACTAATATTTCTTTCTTGTTATATATCTTTTTAACTGTTCTCATAAACTTCAAATATATTTATTTCACTTTTGTTTTCACACAGCTTTGGACAAAAAGCAATATTTTTGCTTGGCGGAATAACCAAGGAGACAGAGCCTTCTGCGGTCTTTTTGCAACATGGTGACATCTGTATTTTGAGTGGCGCATCAAGACTTGCATTTCATGCTGTGCCTAAGATCCTTCCAACTTCTCTCAGGTACATTCCAACAGAGTTAGATGTTGTGAAAGAAACAGACCATCTTAGTAATGAATCTGATCATTCACTGTCTTTACCAAAACCACAGAGCAGTCCTTACAAAGAAGAACAGTGTCTGAATACTGATGCTGAAACATCACTGGAGAAAATAAATAAAAATATTTTAAAATCGGTAAAGGAACTGAAAAAGACTCCTCTTGATGTTTACCTTACATCTTCAAGGATTAATGTGAATATTAGGCAGGTTTTCAAGCCTCATCAAATTTTATCAATCAAAAGCTGATATTTATTGTATCTTGGTAGGTTTGATTGTAAAAATAAATAAAATAATCTGAGGGTGTTGTTGGGGTTTTTTTTGTTGTTTTTTATATGTATATAAAACTGCAGACGTAGATCTTTTCAGTGAAAAGTATTAACTGCACACAAAAACTGCAGACTGAATCATTATTTTCCCCCAAAAAAGTGTTAGTTCCTGAATCAAAATCCTCTCCAAAACTTGAACAAATGTTTTAAAAATAAAAGTCATTCCATTTTGGGAATTATATCATTTTGATCTTTATCTGTAAGATGCTGAAAACTATAATACAGTCAACACTACAATTGTAATAAATTGTACTACTAATGCAGAAAGATGTTCTGGAAGAAGACAGATAAAGCATCAGTTTTATTTTACAACATCCCAATATACAATGGTACCTTAGTTCTCAAACTTAGTCAGTTCCAGAAAAATGTTCCATATTGGATTAATCCATTCCAGACCCTTCAAAATTACACATTATATATATAAAAAATAATGGTTATTTAAATATTTAAAACTGTATAATAATAGTCAGATGCATAAAAATCACACACAAAAATTATAAACAGTAAAAAAACTATAAAAAAAAAAAAAACCCCCAGAAAACAGTTTACCTGTAAGTGGAAGGTGGTCGGGAAAATGGGGAGAAGAACTGTTATTGTTTGGAAGGGAAGTCATATTGCATAAAAGTGTCAGGGAACTCTCCTTCTGGGGTTCTTTCTAGGTCGAGACTCACTGGACATATTTTCACTAAGATATGGCACTGTCAGCACAACATTTTGTAACTCTCTGCATTTTCCACACACTTCTTTGATTAGTGAACTAGGAATACCCTCCTTTCCCTCATCATCATCAGAAAACATTACCTCAGCTGCCTTTGGTTCAAGAAGTGAGTTTACATTTGACAGCCAAGACATTTTTTTCTCAACAATATGTTTGAGAACCGGGTTAACATGTATTTTAATATAATTATTAAATATCAGCCATAAATATTTGTTCATTATAATATAAAAAATTTGAGGTAAAATCAGCTTCTCTCTCTCTCTCTCTCTCTCTCTCTCTCTCTCTCTCTCTCTCTCTCTCTCTCTCTCTCACACACACACACACACAAACACACACGCACACAAGTCATCGACTTTCAAATCTTTTTTTTTTTCTTTTTACGGCTGCACCTATGTTACTTGTCAGTCATTTCACAGTTAATGTTATTTTCTTACTTCAGTTTCATTTCTCCAAGAATGGTTGGCGGGTGGTTGGCACACTCTGTGTCCTTACTCAAGCCGTTTTTCTCAGACTTGCCATTTATTTTGGAATAATTATATATATATGGCAATTCATACTTTGCATGTTGTCATGACCTGCGCTTACTGCAATCCAAGACTGTCCGTCCATATGGTCTGTTAAACTGATATTATATAGGTTTCGATATTTACAAACCTCAATAAATAGGAAGTTCTTCGTATGAAGAAAAGGAACCTTTATTTTTACCTCAACAAAACAGATATGTAATGTGCAAAAATGATAAATAATATAAATATAGGGTTAAAAAAATTATAATAAATAAAAAAATAAAAAAACGATAATTTCATCTGCTTTGTTATATCATCATGCATGGGACTTATGCGGGAGTGTGTTCGACGTAGTTTTGTTTCAAAGACAGCGACATCTTGATCTTTGGTTCATTTCCCAACATTATCTTTTTTAATGAGTATACACAACAATCCCTAAACTAGAACTTTCCAGATTGCCCGGATGTTATTTATCCGAGCGTGTTTCGTCTAACTTTCATCATCCATTTTGCGTCGATAGTCCTGAGGCGTGAAGGTGGTTTCAAGTTGTCCATTTTTTGTTCTTCGAGTAGATCGTTACTTTATATTACATTTTAACTGATTTAAAAAAATAAGAAAAATATGGCGGACACTAATACAAACAAAGATGATAAGATTCCTATCAACATCGAGAATGAAGACAATGTTCATGCAGAATTTGACCCAGCTCTTGACGACTCCAAAGCTCATTTTCTTAATGGCGGCAAGGGCGGTGACGAGTCGCAGGCCGTTGTGGAAATCCATTCAGGTTCCAGTGAAATTTCATTCACTGGTCTTACTAAGGAAGAGCTTGAGCAGTATGCAAAAGATCCATTTTGGGTTCGTTTGCGAATTATTACCTTTGCCTTATTTTGGATAGGATGGGTTGTGATGCTTGTAGCTGCCATTGTCATCATAGTTATGGCACCCAGATGTCCTCATCGACCCAATTTAAAATGGTATAACAAAGATGTTGTTTATCAGGTTTATCCAGAATCATTCCAAGATAGTGATGGAGACGGGATTGGCGATATTCAAGGTAATGAGACTGATACTAGATACGTTTTAATACGCAGCGTTACTAGTTTTACTTTTTAAGGAGTGGCAAAATTTAACACGATTGTTGACAACCTAACGCAACGCAACGGAGTCTGATTTATTATTTTTATAAGTTACAAATATGAAAATAAAGATACATTTTTCACCCATTTTACCGAAGCTTATCACATGTCATAAGACGATTTTATCTGACAACTGATACACATTGAATGATTGATAGGGTTTGTGATTTTGAGGCACTAAAATTTTGCATAATTAATACCGTATATTAAACTATATACTTGTGTATAAGTCGAATTTTTGGGAGACTATATTAAGGTAATATTTTGGGGGTCGACTTATACATAGGTAATGCTTTCGTAGCTGTTGCTGAAGAGTCGCCATTTTGACTATTTTTTGTTACGGGATGCATCTAAAATAATCGCGGTCTTTCAGCTTTTCAAAAATATAATTTTATCGTATAAAAAATTTGGAAAAATTAAATAACAAAACCAAATATGAATGTAAAACATGATATTCTTCCGTTTAATGACATAAAAATACATTTTAAAGCGAGAAAACTGTCAGTACGGCGTTATGCCTTACGGCGTCTTGCAATGATCTAGGAATGCAGACTTCTCTGCCAAATTGCACTAAATATCGGTCCTAATTTCATAAACAAAACTCACTTGTGTAATTGTAAAGAATTTGGTGAAATAATATTGCAATCGTCACTAAATTTCTATATATTTCTGCAACAAAAATCAGTTCAACTTCTCGCCATATTTGTTATTCTAGTCTGTTGCCAAGTGCGCGTAGCCTCGGCCAATTAGCGCACTAGGAATAGGATCGGGGGTTTCGATAGAAAAAAATATTGCTGAGGTTCCGAAATTATCTTACTTTGAATTGCACGTGCAAGTTATGTTACAGTAGGCGTACAATGTAGGCCTTCATGGCACTGTCACACTGGTCTAAAAATAGTGATGGTGCCTGGAATCTACAGTCGACTTATACACAAGTAATACCTAAAATGACGCAATTTTTGGTCTTAAAATACACATCGACTTATACATAAGGTCGCCTTGTACACAAATATATATGGTAATTATAATAATGACATTTCTTGCATTCTGTAAATATAAGAGATGATAAAGCAGTGGTAACACGAGTACAAATCTAACACTTTTTTTTATTCATTTCAGGAATACGGAGCCGCTTTGGTTACTTCAAAGATCTTGGTGTTGACAGCATTGCTCTAGGTTCTGTCTTCAAAAAGGATGAATTCAATGCTATTACTGATCACAAAGATGTTGATCCCAAGTTAGGGACACTTGCTGATTTAGAAAGTTTCTTGAAATTTGCAAAAATTAAAGGTAAACATTTCTTGATTCCGTAAAAAATATCTTGAAATTTGCAAAAATTAAATGTAAAAATTTATTGATTTATTTATTTCATAAACTTAGATTACTATCAAGATCACAAACTAAATTACTTTCTAAACAATTAATTAAATAACTAAATATTTTGATTGACAGTATTCTTTTCAGTTAGTTGAATTATTTACACTGCACAATAAAAATGTTATATTTTAATTCTTGATGTTGAATTAATTTAAACCATAACTACATTGCAGCAACCAAGGTCATTTTGGACTTTGTTCCAAACTATACTAGCAGAAACCATACTTGGTTTGTTCAAAGCAAGAATAAAGATGCCAAATACAAAGATTTCTACATATGGGCTGATGGTGTCAATAAAAAAGAACCAAATAACTGGGTGAGTTATGACAGATTTGTGCAATGTATTATCTCAGGATATTAAGAGTAAAATCTAAAATATAAAAAATAATAATAATAACATTTTTATTTTTATTTTATTATTATATTTTTTTTATTTTGCAGAAAAGTGTTCATGGTGGCTCTGCCTGGACCTTTGACTCTGACCGTGGTCAGTACTACCTTCATCAGTTCTCTGAGGAATTTCCTGAACTAAATTTGCATAATGAGGATGTGAAAAAAGAACTTGAGGTAGTTCATTACTTTTCAGAGCACTAAGTCAGAGTATTAAATATGTTGTTTCATTTTAATTTCTTTTAATTTATGCATGTTTTACATGTTCATTGCATATTATAAAACATAATTACATTTTATTGAATGTTGCAATGTAAACAATTTATAATCCTTCACTCAAACTTAATGTCTTTTGTTTTTAATACATATTGTTTGATAATGTGTAACAATTCAAGGGAAGTTTTACTGACATTGTTAATATATCGTTTGGGTGGGATTTTTCCAGACAAGTTTAAATATTGATCTTTCTTGCAGATGATACTCAAGTTTTGGTTGAATCGAGGTGTTAGTGGATTCAATCTAATTGCTCCTGAATTTCTTGTAGAAAATAAAAATCTCACTGATGAAGTGACGCTGAGAACTGTAAGAAAATTATATTGTTAAAAGACGGCTTTTTCAGAAAAATATAGATTTAATTTTATTACAAATTATTGTTTGTTAAATTTTTCTATTTCAATGTCTTATTTATTTTTTTGAACTAAACAATTTAAAAAGAACAGGTACTTAAAATTTCATGTCATTTTTAAAAATAATTTTTAAGTAATAACAAAACCCATATAAATGTGTTGATACAATACCAGTTACCTAATTTTTAAATATTGATGCATTCTACGGACATAAACTATAAACAAGGTGTTTGTTAAAAATAACTCAAAGGTGGTATGTTCATAAATATTTAATTATTACCTTTATTCTTGTATGGATATGTTTTCCATGTTAAATATAGTTTCTGTTTTCAGGGTGATAACTATGACGATGTTGATCACACACAAACAAGAAACACTAATGAGACATATAATCTAATCAAAGAATGGAGAAAGCTGCTGGATGGCTATTCAGACAAACCAGGACGGGAAAGGTATTATTTTAAAGATCATTTTGATATAAAATTATTCATATCACCATATTTCTCAACAAGCATTCAGTTTTTGTATGGCTTTTTTTTTCTTTTTTCTTTTCTTCTTCTTTTAAAATATAACTGGGTAAAGATGAACCAGATTTATTTTTATTAATATTACTATTAATATTATTTTTTATATTATTATTATTTTTTTTTTAAAGCTTTCGGTAGAGTTCTTTTTAATTTTATTTGAAATAATCATGGATAAAGAATCCAATAACCATGTTTTGATCAAACATTCATTCTTTTTATTTTTGCACAATGCTGTACCTTTACAGAATGATGTATGCCAAAACAAACTATGCTAATAAAGATGAGAGAATGGCTTTCTATGGAGATGAATCGATGCGAGGTCTGCATGTAGTTATCAGTGGCAATCTGGCAACAGAGTTGACACAGGCATGTAGTGCGGACTGTTTGAAGGAATTGGTAGATTCAGAATTGACTAATGACACTCTAACAATGTGGCCAGGATGGATGGTATGTTCAGTTTTTAGCCTCTTTATTTTTATATACCAGTGAAATGTTAATTTTTTTACTGTAATTAAGTGAAATCATCTTTTTTGTCCTTAGTGTTTATTGATATTGTATTCATAATAGATTATAAATTTGTAAGACAGATGATAAATTATTATTTTCTAGCTTGGTGATAGACAGAGGAGCCGACTGAGTGAACGTTTAGGAGAAAGTAAGGCTATATCAGCCTATGTACTCCAAATGCTGTTGCCTGGCACTGCCTTCAATTACTATGGTGATGAACTGGGAATGACAGATGGTTCTCTGTCACCAAGTGATATTGCTGGGACAACGAGCAATGAAAAGGAAAAGGTAAAAACCAAAGCATTCCTTATTTTTCTTTACACATTTCCATAACAGTTAACAGTATATACATTATTATTTTTTCCACATTCTGTTACAGTATATTGTGAAACGAGTGTGGTGTTGGTAGTCAGAAATAATGTAGTAATTCTCAAATATTAAGGGCATTTCATTAAAAAAAAAAAAAAAAAGCAATTGATAAATATAGAAATATAGACAAAAATACTTCTATATGGAATACTAATTTTTGTTTGAATTGATGCAAAAAAATTCCTTTTATTTTTCTAGGAATATCTCAAATTCAGGACACCTATGCAGTGGAATGCATCTAAAAATGCAGGATTTACAAGTGGAAAGCCATGGCTACCTGTTGGCAACAACTACAAGAGTGTCAATTTAGGGGTCATTAATTTTTTGTTTACAACTTTTAATACTTATTTAGTTCTTACTGTTTAATATTACTGTTATTATGAGAGGATAGTTATAAGGGCATTGCATAAACAAAGCATAACTTCATTGTGGATAAATAAAATATTTGTAACTTTTTTCTTCTTTTTGATTTTTTACCCCCAGAGTTAATAGACTAGGTGTTGTGGAATAAAAAACAATGTTTTAAACTTTTTTTTTTTTATCATAATTTAACCATATGTTTATAATTTATTTTAATCTGTTTTAGGCAAGGACAGCAGTATATTCTGGCTTCAACATCTTCAAAGCTGTAAAACGTCTTATCAAACTTCGAGAACAAGAGTCTGTTATGTTTGGAGAGCTCTACACTCATTTAGATGATGGTTCTTTCTGGTTTGTTCGCAAGGCTCCAGGATTCCCTGGTTATCTTGTTGCCATCAATGTAGGTAACACCAGTAAAACACACAAATTCTATCAAGGTCCTCAGGGTGTTGTTTCACCAAAGGGCAGAGTAGTCTTCCACTCGCAAGACAAGTCTCTGTTAGAGGATATTGATCTGAAGTCAAAATACATAGAGCTAGGAGCAGGAACTGCCATTGTATTAGAAATGTCTATTTAAACCCACACTGCTTCTTATATAATTCAATTTGTTGCTGTTCCTTTATTATTTTTTATCCACATAGATAATATTTAAGAGCATCTTGCAGAAATTTGTTGTTTTTCGCTTTGAAAATTAGTTTTGATTTTAATTTAAACTTGTTAAAAACATTTTAATCATCATTTTGGTAGTGAATAAAAAATTTAATCAAATGGTCAGAGAGTATAGATATCTGTAACAGCTGACTGTAGAAGTTTACATAACTAAAATTAAAATGGTTATTAAATTTTCAGTTAACAATAATCCAGTGATACATGAACTAGCCTTTATTTGAAAAATACACATTTATATATTTATTCCTGGAAAGAAGTTTTCTTACAGATCCTTAAAAAAATTTCTCTGAGCATCAAGTTACTTAAATTTCATTATTAAATTAACATTACAAATTATGATATGGAAGATCCTTTGCAATTAACATAAGGAGAAAATAGAAAATTATATCCTCACATGAATACTGGATATGTCTATTTAATCAGAACAGTTAGGCAGATTAAACTAAACTTTCATTATGTCCTGATTTGCTGTTGAAATGTTTGTGCATTTTTTTCTTCTTAGAACTGCTTTGTTTGATTCACCTTTACTATTAAAATAAAAAAAATAATTCTTCAATATGAGTTTTATTCTTTTTTCAATTTTTGTAGTTTTATTTTTATAGTGAATTGTTTATCTGTTTACATTAAGCAATTAAGGAATGTGCCAAAAGAAGTGAACAAATGAAAATTCATATAAACTACTGCTTTAAGAAGTTGTTGTTTTAAACTTATTTTCACCAGCAGTTTTAATTCTCTCTTGTTGACAATAAATAATAAATATGGTTGAATGTTCTTGTAAAATTCAGGCAGCAATAATTATAAAAATTCAGTTTGATAATTTTTTATTGCCAGTGTTAATTTCAGTTGTTGAATAGTGTTAATACATTTTGTAAACTGCTTGCTGAATTGTTACAAGCAGTTGCTTGAGTGAAAAACATTTTGGTCAAATAGAGCTACACAACAGATATTGTAATCAAAATCCTTGTTTACTTGTAAATAGTGTCAAGTCTTTCTGTAACTAATAGGTTTGTCCTTGCCAAATAGCTTTATTGTGCAGCAAACTTCAAGCTTGAAAACAATTCTAATCTGCCAAATCTGAATTGAAGACTGCACTTGTCTACATTTATTTTATTTTTATTAAATCTAGTTTGAAAAAATTGTTTATGCAAAGGTGCTTTGCAACAACAGTATATTATAATACATCCTATGATTATTTTGTAATAAGGATTTAACAAATGTATCATTCTTTAAAGGAATTAGAAACAATTTAATGTGACAGCATGTCAAAACATTTTAAAACGGGTGGATCAAACGTTAGTGTCACTGTTTGGAACTGAGAGGGGGTGTTATCTGGTATACATTCACCCTGTTTCCAACCAATGTACTTTAATCCATATATTAATCTGAAATAAAAAATAAAAAAATAGTTTAACATCCTCTCCAGCCTCCAGGTATTTATTTTTCACAAGACCTGACCCATACAGTCAAAAACTCACACAACAATGTTTTTCCAGCATATTCAAGTGATTACTCGCCAACAAACATCATCCTGGTGCCATTGCTTCTGCTGCACAAAGAATATATATATATATATTAAAAGTTCTGTTCAGTTTACATACTTTTTAAGGCCAACACTTTAAATGTGAAGTTTTTTTTACAGCAGTTCTGATATTTTATCCAGTTTCAAGCTTGAAAGTTTATACGTTCCTATCGTCCTTTTTGACGACGACGACGTGATTAGAGGTTTTCTTGCACTCCAGGAAATAATTAAATAAAATTTAAAAATATATAAAATTAATAATAATAATAATTTATATATATAAATACTCCCTACAGAAAAACTTAAATGGGAGGACACTAAAATTGTTCCTTTTTCTCTTTTCTTTTATGTTACCTTAGTACCTGATCATACTGGGATGGAACACGTAAACTGGTAAAATCAAAGGAATCGATCAGATACACCATACGTATATACGTGTAATACTAAAATCTAGAAAATATTTGTAAGATGTTGCCAGTTCAGCATTATATTTCAAGAAAAATATCCGAAACATATATTAAATAGGGCTACTTTGTTTTAATAAACCCCTTGTATTCAAACTTTTTGAAGGTCATTCATTCAGTTTTGAAAATGATCAAATGACGAAATATGATTTATTTATAAACAGAACATAGCACAAACGGAACCTTTTGAAGCAGTACGGGCAGTTGATATTGTATCTAGGCCGACCGTGCCTCCAGCATTATATGAGTCTCAGGCTTACATGTAATGTACACCTACCCAGAATACTGATCTCATTAAGAGGTTTCAAGTTTGCAGTGGTAACAAAAACGGAGTCTTAACAATGCAGGGTTTCGCGGTACGTTCTGAGTAATGGAAATGGATATTAATTTTGTCGAATGAGGGATTAATTACATTACCAACAGTATACCATGCATCAGTCGAACTGATCCTTTTAACGCACGCAGTTTATAATCAGGATTATCCGCGATTAGCACTACATGCTCCGAATATTTATTACAAACACATATAAATCATTACGGTGGATGATGTAAGACTGAATATAGCTTTAATATTAAGAAATGTGCGTAGTCTGTATTAATTCAATGTTTAAATTATATCATCATATAACGCAAGTTTGTTGAATGTAAAGAAAAAACGAACATGAGTCGAATGAAAACTTACAACATGGTAGACGTCGATCCCTATCTTCAGTCTTTTATCAAAGCTCGAATGAGTGATAAATTTGAAGGATTAAAAATGCAGAAAGTTATGGCTGATATAGCATTAGAAATCCGGGTTAAAGAATTTCTTGAAAAAGTTGCCAATGAAAATCCACAGCAAAGGCACGAGAAATGGCGCCGACGAAGATCAGTTTTGTTGTCTCAAAGTGGGAAAAACAAAACCATCGAACCACATAGAGAAAGAGTATCTTCGCTTGTATCAACGTCAGATTCAACTGTCAAAAGGATCTCAATTAAACCTAATAACCCACCGCTTCATAATGGTAGATTTTTAACAGCAGAACGCGAGCTATCGGAAAACTCCGCAACAGATATTAAAAATGAACCTGCTGTTATTACATCCGAGTATACTGAAAAAGATAACATTACGAAAATGCCAGATATCAAAGGTTCACATCCAGTAGAAGAAGAAATGGTCATAGATGGCAAAAATCACGAGAAACATGTCTGTGCTGAAAATGTTAGGACTTTACCAGAACTGGTGAAACCCAGAAACAAGGATTTGGACAGCGATACTTTATGGGCAGGTGATCCTAAAGCTATTGGATCTATACGAAGACCGAGGAAAAATGCCGAGGAAATGTTAGCAGTATTTAGATCAGGTGAGGAAGCAAGGAAACTTGTGAGGGAGATGATATTGCCCTGCAGCAAAAACTGCAACAAGCCTGACTATGTAACCGAAATGGAACGTATGTACGTAGAATTGCCCAGTCTTATACCAGCGATCAGAAAAGCGCGAAAAGACCTGAAGCAAGCGAGGAAAGGCAATGCTGATCCAGTTATATTTGTTGCAACAGAGGTACACTCCGCCTTAACGTTGGCACCTTTCAAAATAGAGAATATCTACGATAAACTGTATTATGACAAGAAACTGATTGTTATTGCACATAAAAATACAACCGATACAAGAAGTTCGTGATGCACTCCTCTCAGAAACTGAATCAAGACTGATTTTGAACGTTATAATTTCACGCATCAAACAACCTAGCGACTTTTTTGTTACTATGTCTGCAAAGAAGCATTATTATAAATAAATACTGTCCCAAATGGAATGACGATATCTGGATTATTTCAACTGTGGCATAAATTAAAGCGAAGGGATTACTGATATATGCATTTAGTTCGCACAAACTGGTCATCACATATGCAGATATCTGATGCCAGTGTTTGAATAAGAACAGGGAAAATTATTATTAAGTGTGGTTTCTTTTTTTAATAATTGTTATTTTTATTTTTGTTTTAGTAAAGTTTTCTGATACAATATGTATAGCATAAGACCTTTGTAGTATTAGTACGTACTCAAGGAGTAATACATCCATTTCCATTGTATTATAACAGGTTTACGAAATAAAGAAAAAAACCATAGTTTACTTTTTATTAGTTTATTTGTTAAACGCCAGTAATTCCGAGATAAATTCAAAAGTTAAGATATAATCAGGATTGTGAGCAATGCCTAATTATTTTCTGGGGCCGTAGTAACATCAGAATAACAAAAAGACAATAACAAAGGTATTTATAAAATATTTATATTGAACTTGTGCGAGTAAAAAAAAAAAAAAAAAAAAATGCATAAATTATTTTATTGGAACTGATGCCACAACACAAAACGTAA
Organism: Chrysomallon squamiferum; assembly: GCA_012295275.1. NCBI lineage: Eukaryota > Metazoa > Mollusca > Gastropoda > Neomphalida > Peltospiridae > Chrysomallon > Chrysomallon squamiferum. The sequence continues at coordinate 29,383,703 of CM022665.1, read as the reverse complement.
TAGCTTATATGATAAAATAACTACTATTGTGTGTAACATATCTACGACATTATATATATTTCAGGAGGATTTATGTTTTCAGAATTAGTTAATCATTCACATATAGTAATTAACGTTGGAATACAAAATAGTACACATTATTTAACGATGTTTGATATTAAATATATATATATATATATATATATATATATTATTATGATAGGGTAAAGAATACTGCATGTAGTCAGTGTGATTTAGACAGGTTTCAGCCGTTTGTCAGGTTTAGTTATAGTTAGGGTGTCAAGTTATGAACACCTATAGAGCGAATTCACATCATTTTAATTATGTCTCCTTAGCGTTTGTTGTTTTTGCACACCAGCGGGTGGTCTTGGAAAATATATCTTCGGATAAGAAACGCCAGTTATACGTTTGTCAGCCTGTTACATGTTTGTATGTGCGCACGCAGATACTCTTTATTAGTTAAACAGGATCAAAGAAGAAAACCAGAAACGAAAATAAAAATCACCTAACCACTCCTTGGCTGATTATCGACAGTGGCCGTCTCAGATGGGTGGATGGGATGTTGTCATTATAAGGTATTCAGTTTTTGAGAAACGTTGTTGTAAAGATATAAAATTATATACGATGTCAGGCGATCGGAAACATGTTGCAACAAACTCCCTAAAATATATTTTATGCATAACGTACCTTTACCAGTGAAAGAATAACACACGAAAACTGTAAAGCGAAAGCGATTAGATATACGAGAACCCATGTACTGTACGAAATATCTATATAGAAAAGAAAATAACCCAAAAAATAACAAACACATACTCAGTTTAAGTCTGGCAATTACATAATTCCAACGAAGTGAATTATCTCATTACTCAATTATTTCAAAATAAGCGGCTTATTTTCCCTGAATGTATCTGCTCTCACTTCTGCATAGCGTTGTTCAATAATTTCTTTACCATATAGATGTATAAATGCTAAAATAAAACGTTAGATTGTTAATCTAACTACATAAGTATAATACATCAACAGAGTCAAGGCAAGACAATATTTAATATGAACCGAATTTATTATTTGCACAAATATCAACAAGAATTCCATGCATGTTTCCAACTGTGCTAAATGTTTATGCTTGACATAATTATATACAAAAAAAAAAAAAAAAAAAATTAAAAGAGGGAAAAAACGAATAACCTTCAAAAACAAGCAATCCATTATTAACAGGCTGATACAACCCATTTGCATTTTACTAAGATGTTTTTTTTTGTTGTTTTTGTGTTAAGTTTTTTTTTTTTTTTTTTTTTCTGAAGTGTACATTTATCATTAATACATGAAACATCTTATTTTAAGATCACCATTTCAATGTAAATTAAAAATAGCTGTTCTTTCAAACTTGTGGACAGGCAAGGTAATGCCCTTAACTGTAGTAAGACCACAAATATTTAAACAAAACATTGGTCTTCAGTTATATTATCTTCCAGATTAAAGCATTTTTATATACAGTTTGGTCACAATAAAAGTATTATTTACTCGTATCATTTAAGAACAGGTTTTGTTCTGAAATAATGTTATTAAATGGCCAAATTTATGAAAGAAAAAAGCAACAACAAAAAAAACAACCTTGAGCAAATTAAAAATAAAATTTTTGATATACTGTGATAGAAATGAACTTTTATTGAATAAACTTTACTTATTAAACAGAAAGTCTGAAGTAAACATCCATTAATTTTTTTGTGGTGTAATTTCAATAATGAAATCCAAACACCACTTAAATTTGATAGACATTCCTTAAACACCTGATTATTTTATTAGCACTAAACACAGAAATCAATGTTATTTTCTGATTAATAATAATGAGTCAGTTCTTAAGAATTTTGAAAACTATCAAAATATCACATAAAACTTTCTTTTTTTATAAAAATAATCATTCTGATGAAAAAGCACATTTTACAGGCATTTTATACTATCCATATATTAACACAAGCGCCAAGGAATGGCAATTTCAATAAAACATGACTGTAGCATCCAACATTAAATGATTTAATAAAATTCAAAAACATTTATCTGGATAAATAAGAGAAATAAAAATTTAATGTCTTCAAATTTTAATATAAAATGTATTATTAATACACTAAAGGAACTCACAATATTAATGATTTGTTTTTTTTTTGGACCCAAAACATTGATCAGCAAGACAGCAATATGTAAAAAGAACCAGTTTCTTATTTTATTTCTTGCAAACTAGCAAATTACAGTGGTTCAGTATATTACTTATACTAAGACAAGTCAGATATACATGAATGAAAAAATGAATCAGCACAGTGGAATTATTAATGAAGAAAAAAACAATGAGAAGATTTATTATTTTTCATAGGTCATTGTCTGGTCAGTGAATTGCGATAATTCCAACTTCCATCAGTTTTTGTATCTTTGCAGCAATAGCAGGGTTCTTCAGATGTCTGCAAAATAAAATTTAATGTATTGTTATAAAATCTCAATGTATGGCTATTTAGTAAAAAATTTTACCTTTCTTATAACAGTTACCCCCCACCCAATAAAAATAAAGGAAAACAAAAGAGGGAAAAAACAAAAAAGACAGAAGAATAAAATCTCCAAAAGGATAATAAATTTTGCATGTAAACAATTACTGTAGTAAGAACTTACTCTCTAACTGCGTCAGGTTCCTTGGTCATCTGCTGTAAGATCATGTTCATAGCAGGGTCTTGAAGAATCTGCTGTACTTCTGGATCAGCCATAGCTCGTTTTCTCACTGCATCGGGATCACTGTTCTCTGCCAACATCGCCTTTCTGTAACCATCAATAGCTTCCTGTAAGAAAGAAGAAGAAAAAAACATCTTAATGACCCTAAAAAAAAAAATAAAAAAAAAAAAGCCCCAAAACTGACCTTTACCAGATTTATCCAAATGTATTTTAAAATCTTTTCTTCTATTGCTGTGTATTTTATTTTTTATTTATCCTAAAAATTTATATTTACTATAAAAAACAACTGTGTGTGTGTGTGTGTGTGTGTGTGTGTGTGTATATATATATATGAAAAATACCTGACAGCTGGCGTCAAGGTCGAGTGCTTTCTGAAAAGCTGATGCTGCTTTAGCTGGCTCCTTCATAGCCAATAAACTAGCTCCTTTTCTCAAGTAACCTTTGACTATTACAAAACAAAATATTTATATTATGTGTATTACTAGTGAATTTAACTGTCATTTAAAATCAAATTTTTTTCATAATGCAACCAGTTATCCGACAATTAATAGACTGATATACAACCATATTCTAAATCAAATTATTAATTCCAAGTTCCTTAATATTCTTAGCTTTTTTAAAAACCTTTAAATGTATCTCTTCACTACATAATGTTAGAAGAACATATTAAAATGAATTATATTTATTTCTAGTGTTGGTAAAACGGATTATTAAATAAATAAAATAAAATAAAGTTTTTTTTAATCCCATTCTGTAAAATATTTCACGTACAGCTATAAATCAGAATGCCTGACAATATATGAACAATCCAGGATAATGTGCTTGTATCTGTAGCATTCAGACACCCAGGGAAAAAAAAAAAAAACAGAACAAAAAACCCCACCAAACATTCAATATATACAAAATGGTTCATTTTAATGAATAGCATTGTTTCTTCTTCAAGTTTTAATTCTTTTGTATCAGATTTAATATGACTAATACTTACTGAATTTGGGATCAAGTTTTATGCACATGTCACAGTCTCTGAGGGCTAGCTCAAACTCCATCAGTTTTGTGTAGCATGCTGCACGGTTACTGTACAGTTTTGCATCATCAGGATTCCTCTTAATGGCTTCAGTGTAACACCTTGCTGCTTCTGGAAATTTTCCTGAAAATGGGAGAAATTTCTATTTTTGACATTTATAAAAATGAACTTCTGTATAATCAGAACTTTTGAGGTATCTGTAAGTAGTTTTAATAATGCATTTGATGACAGTAGATTTCATTTTTTTTTTTTTTTTTTTTTTTTTTTTTTTGATGGACAGATTTTAAAATATGACCAAGACAACAAATGATACCATTAAAGATCAAATTTTTACCTTGTTGAAATAACTCATTCCCCTTCTGTTTTTCTTGTAATGATAATTCTGGATTAATAAATGATAATCTTTCTTTCTCTTTAATTTCCTTTTCTAACTGAAAAGATGAAATTTCAATTTAGTCTTGTTTCATATTAATCATTTATTGTTAATTCACTACAGTCAAAACAAATCACACGTTATTGTATTGATTTAAAAAAAACAAAAAACCAAAAAAACCAATCCTGTTCATTTGACAAAAAGAAATAACAGTAATATACAAACCACATTTTCAAAAGATTACTAAAATTTTTGTTTGTTCAAAGCCTTCATCAAATTTTAACATGGATAAAATAAAATAAATACCATAAACAAACCAAATGTGCATTCATACCTGTTGTGTCAAAAAATAATGTAATTGTTTGGTACGTTGCTGATCCCTTTAAAGATTAGTTATAAACTGTTGATTAATTGTTGTTCAAGTTGTTTACTGCTTTTAACAAATTGAAATTACAGTAGTCTGTACAGAATAGCACAACTTAGAAGTGTGGCCATTACATGATTTAATAATTATACTCAAACTTTTTACAAGAATAAAACTAAGTTGTAGGCCTCTGACACTGAGATAATTAATTAGCATGATTAAAAAGCACATTGTTAAATTAGTAACTGTAGTAGTCAAATCATTAAATGAAGGCTAGAAAGAACATAAATATCAATACAACAAATACACCAAGAAGTTTAGAAGAAACCTGTTATATTTATGTGCCTAAGATGAAGCATCCCTTATGATTCACAAAACCTGTTAAGAAATATTAGCAGTCTGGGTCAGTGAGCATCATCATCACACGAACAATGATACCACCGGCTAGCACTAAACCAGCTTTGCAGAAAGAAACACCTCTGTCAAACTAAGTTGTTCAGTTACACACATTCAGTTAATACACACAAACCTTTATGAAATTTTGGATGAACTATCATCTGGAAGCAATTAAATATCTAGACTTTATTTGTACCACAGAAGATTATCTGTAAAATAAAGTCAATCTCAAGTGCATTTAAGTGATCGCTATTTATGTAAATAAAAGAAAGAAGTAGCAATATTTGTTTTAAAACAACAAAATTGTTAATGTAAACCAATATGTCCATGCATGTTTTTGGCTTTTTGAAAGCTTCATATTTGTAATTACCTCATTCGATTTCTTCACCATCTCTGGTGTCCTGTGTTCTGATAGAGATTTATCGTAGTACATCTTGGCTTTTTGTAAATCACCTTTTTTCAAATAGGCATTACCAATACGTGCCAGTGCTCTGAAATTTTAAAAAGTCTTCTACTAGTAACTTTGTAATTTTACTTGTTGATATATCAAGTGATTACCACAATTAAAAATTACTTTGCACCAAACCAATTTGAAAGATTGTTCAAGTCTGCTAAATTCAATGTTCATATAATTATAATCAAATGTTGGAGTGATATATTAATATTAACAGATTTTAATACCATTAAAACACCAAGAAAAAAAAGTTAACATACAAATAATGAATTTGCTTAGCTACTTACTTGGCAATCAATTTGTAATCTGCTCTCTGTTCCCTACCAAGCTCTACAGCCATTTCACATTCTTCAATACATTTGTCATATTCTCCTTGCTCAAAATAGACAGCTGCAATGAAATTTTGACATGTTATCACAAAATTATATATCAGAAAAGAATGTTCTACTTTTCTGGAAAAGAAATGTCACTAAATATACCTATGTACTTAAAACAATATTTAATGGCATCTCATATATCCTAGTAAAATTGATATTGGATGTTCATTTGACTTTAAAATGAAATAAGATTTTTATTGTTCTTACACAATGACTTATTTTTACTGATTAATGACAAGAATTTAAAAAAGAAAAGAAAAAAAAAGGTAGTAAATCAAATGGCTTTTGATAAATTTTATGAGTGACATGTTAACATTACCATTACATTTAGATTTGACTGAACAAAAACAACAAAATAATTAATTACCTGCTATATTAGTTTTAATTGTGATGTTAGAGGGATCAAGCTTTAGTGCATTGTTGTAATGTTCAAGTGCTGCACTGAATTCTTTCTTCTTGTAAGCTGCATTTCCTTTTTCTTTCTCTTCTAAAGCCTGAACAAAAGTAAATATTGTACTAAAGTTTTTGCAAATTCTTATAATAGTCTCAAACATTAAATGGTAAAACAAGACAGACAAAGTGTAAAGAATATCAAAGTTTAAAAAGATACATATCCAAACTCAGAAAATGTTTCTTATAATTAAACATACTTCTTTTCTTCAGGATTACAAAGTTAAATTGTGCCAGGATGGACGTTTTCTTCTTAGTATCACTTAGTGATAATAAAGTTATTAGAAACAGTATTTTTGTTTTTAATAGCTTTTCTCTTTTTTTGCCCAGTTGGGTCACACCTGTTTAACATAATACAAAATGCAGAGAAATAAAAGATGCACAAATAACTAAAAAAATATTTGACAGCCTCTGGTTGGATTATATATATTTGTTAGTAAATAAAGAGCATACACATATTCCTCCACCCTTCCTTCAAATCCATTATGCACATAGATAAAATCTACAAATCCAAACAAACTTTTTCAGTTTCTAATCTTAATGCAGTTTTTGTTTGTTTTTATTTTTTTAAATTCTTCTTTATTACAGAACTGCTAACAAATTAACAGTTTGCAATGTTTTTTTTGTTTTTTTTTTAGAAATACAAACATTTCCTGCGGTTTGGATAAGCACACACTACAGATGTCATCAAGGCAGGATAGTCCAACAAGTTAGGATGGGCAAGTGTTTAACAACCTCTTTCTGTTCTGTAGTCAGTGAAGAAGTCGATGCTGTTGCAGTGGAAGATGAAGTGGATGTTGTACCATTTGTTGTAGGTTTGTCATTTGATGTTGCATAGCTACTACTATTTCTATCCTTCTCTTCTGGTGCATTATCATCAAATTCAAGCCCAAGCAAAATACCAAGAGTTGTCATTATCCGAGGATCTTGCATGTTTCTAGAGAAAAGTGGCCAAACTAAACATTTAATGTGTTCTTTCCATGTGTACAATGTAACAAAATTTATCAAGTTATATTTATGAAATAACAGAACAAGATTCAAATACTGCATGTTACAATGGTTTTAAAAGTAGAAGCCAATCTAAATATATTGAACAAATACATTTGTGTCTGGTTTTTTAAGGTGATACAGTATTAACCACTTTTTAAAATGAATTAAAACTCAACAAATGACTCTGTCCAAATTTTCTACTACAATAAATAACCAACTCACTGCATTGCAGAAGGATTCTGCTGTATCAATTGAATCATCATTCTGTAATCTGTCTGTTTTAGATACTCTCGAGTTTTGGGATGTGCTTCAAGTCTACTCATAAGGTTTGGATCAGAAAATGGATTCATCATTGGCTGGCTTTTAGCAGGACCTGCCAGGAGAAATTTTGGTAATGTTTGTCTCTGATACATTCTAAAGGACATTATAAAGTTCAGCAGTTCAAATTTGAACAAATAATGCACCAGAAATAGCATTCTTGTGTACAGAAAGTAATTAAACAAGCCAAGACAATTTTTCGAGATTTATGGCTTTGTGTAATGAAAATTATTTGTGGTTACTACCTGTAAGATTACTGTTGACCTCTTTAAGCCCATCTTTCAGCTGCTGACTGTTAGGATCATGTTTTAAACCTTCCTTATAAACTTCTGCAGCTTCATCATATCGATTCATATAAGACAATGCTGCAGCTTTACGTGAGTACCCCTGGAGATCAATAGTTTAGATATCTCATAATTTTTAAGTATCTGTATCATTCTTTGAACAAAGGTGAAAATAAATAGATAAACAAAAAAAAATAATAATAATAATAATAAAAAGATACCTATGATAAAATTTCAAAATATAAAACACAATTCAAAGGGAATTTTTTTTTTTTTTTTTTTTTTTTTTTTTTTAAATTCAATGTATTATTAAAATAATAATTTGTTTTCCCCTTTTTAAAAAAAATAAAGATAAAAGCATGATCTGTGTGCTAACCTTTGCCCAGTCTGATTTCAGCTTGATGGTTTGGTCAGCATCTCCCAAAGCCTCCAGATATTTACCACATTTGGTGAGGGCAGCTGACCGGTTACTATACAGGACATGATTTTCAACATCAAGATTGATTGCTTCAGAATACAACTTGATGGCTCTCTCCACATCACCACTTTCCAGGCATTTATTACCTTCCATCTTTAGCTCTTCAGCCTGGAGGTACAAACTAGCTTACAAACTCATTGTATTATATATTTTACTTTCACAAACTTCAAGTACTGAAATTTCTACCTTAACCAATAAACCAGTAAGAAACCATGCAAACACATCTTCTGATAAATGTCTTGTAATTCTCATCAGAAAAGGTTGTTAAAAAAACTTTAATTCATTATGTGGCAAACATGAAGAAACTACCCACATTTGTCATGCTACTAAAATATTACATTTTATTCCCAATATTTAAAACCAGTTTAAAAAAAAAAAGAAATGTGTGTGTGTGTGTGTGTGTATATATACAAATAAAATAAAATAAAATAAAATAAAATAAATAAAAGCTTTAATGATTACATATCATTTATCAGAAAGAATGTTTTAAAAATAAAAATAAAATAAAAAACAGCACAAATATCAACATCATTCAAAATCAGAAAACACTTAAATAGTATGAAATATTAAGTATTTAACACAGTACAGATCAGTTAAAATATTAATGATTTACATATTACTTATAATTTAATTGCAGCTTGAAAAACAAGTTCAGTTTAAAAAAAAAATTATATAAAAAAAAAAAAAAATGTATGGTTTAATAGTTGTCATCAGAAAATATATATGCAATTTATATTTATACATAAATATTAAAATGTTTAACCATGGTCGGAACTGACCAGCAATAATTATACCTTTTGATAATTACGGACAAATCATCTCAGCAAATTCTACTTGTTAACAGAATGTGGTAACCAATGATTTTTTTTTACGAATAACATGACACTGAACACTTTGAAATAATATTTCTACCAGAAAAAACTGTATATAAATATTTCAATTTACTGAAGTTATAATTTATGTATTACTCATTTAAAAAACAAAACAAAAACCCTAAAATCCTTAATAAAACAATTTGTTACTGAAAGCAATTTTTGTTGATAGTATTTTTTGTTCAAACAATGGATAAATTATTTAAAGAAGTTAGTACAAACTCAGTTGTTACTGAAATATTAAATATTAGTTTTAAACTTAAATCAACAAAAATATTTTGTCAGCATTCAAATTTACAAAAATAATATAACTGCGTCAGTAACACTGAAAATTTCAAAGTACAACCTAAACTGTCAAATGCAAAATATGGTGTACATAAACAATTTATTTTAACTCAAATCTGTTCAACAATGAACATTTTAAATATTTTATTGAACATACAAACAAACAAAAAAAAAGATTAAAAAAAAGTGCAACAATAACTGCACCAATGGCATGCAGTTTTTCCATACTGTGTTACTGCAAGATAAATTGTGATATACTTTTTCTTAAGATGATGTATGTATTAAATATCCAACCAGAGACTGATTTCAGCTGTAATGCATCACATTACTTGGCATTTGTAAGAAACAGAAATTAGTAAAAAAAAAAATTAAAAAAAAAAATTTATTCCTAGAAAAACTTTGACAATATGAAAATACAGATGTTTTTTAACATGCATATATCAATCTAGTATGAACATGCAGAACAAATTTCTTTAATGAAAATGTAAAGACTATTTAATATATTACATTTGTTCATGAAACAATGACAGAATTATGAAGTGTGGTTAAATCACAAATTCTCAAAACCTTTGTAATAAATAAAACTAATATTAATTTTAATTATTCAGTTCCTGAAATAAAACCATCTGCTATTTTTTCAAAATATACTAGTACAAGATTAAAAAAAAATAATAAAAATATAAATAAAAAAATTATTTAAAAAAATCACACACACACAACATACCTATACCTACCTTAGTAAAGATTTTATTTGTAATGAAAGAATTAGACATTTTGAAATGATTACTCATGTTCTTCTTTTTCTAAATGTAACCATGCAATTAAATTAAGTAATTTTCTGAAAAACAGGATATGGGCACACTGCAATTGGTATGATCAGTCAATAGGGACAACTAATGAAAATGAAGGTCTTGAGTATTTTCTTGCACTTGGAATATTCTTGGTGAAAAGATGTTGGATATTTAGTAAGGCACTCTGTACTGTGGGAAATTTGTTAATATAAATAATATCCAGGATAATTATGCATGTCTTGATTTTCTGAAAAATAATTTGGAAACAAGTTCAGTTTCTACTGAATGAACATTACTCACTGTCAATCTTTTGGTAAAAAGGTTCGCATGTAAAATATCAGTTAAGGATAAGGAAATAACATTTGAAAAATATTCTTTACCATCTTTGTGTCATATAGGAAGTACTTATGGGAATACTGCACTTATGCAAGAGACTGTCATACAAAATGTTAAATGTTAACCAAATTTTCAAGTCACCTGCATCTAAAGATTAAAAATGAAATTATGGCATTTAAAAACATGTAAATTACTTTGTTACAAATTCTGACTACATCAGGTAAATAATTATGATTTATTGCTTGTAGTTCTCATATCTTCAGTCTGAAGATTCTGTCAGATCTTTGTGTTTATATTCATTTTTCCAATGCGTTTTCATGATCTGCATGGGCGACATGAATGACCATGTCTATATTTGTGAAAGCAGCGAAACATTTTGCATATTTAAAATCGGAGAATGAGGCATTATTATTTTTCAGTGATGGAAAATAATATCAAATAAGATCAATTTATTGACGGTACTCTGTAAAATAAGATGAAACATCATGGAAGCAGCAGTGACACTAATTTAGTAATTATGATTATGTAACATCAAAATATCTAATACCTAAATTACTAATAAAAAAGTATATAAAAAAGGTTTGTTTTGATACACCACTGCTTATCACAATTGTTATCTAGTGTATATATATATATATATATGTAATTCATAATACTTTATTGAAAAATTTCATTTTCATGATTTGAAAAACAAAAAAAACAAGAAAATAATTTCCATATAAATTTTTAGAAAGCTAATATACTTAGCTTTATTCAAGCTACAGCTTGCATAAATAAAAAATCAAATCAAATCTATATAACATGCGTGATTTCAAGTTTAAAATTGGTGAAATCCTATTCCAATGCTTTTATTATCAATAAACTAACGAGAAATATTAATTCATCTATGCAATTTAAAATTAAGATATGCTGTTATAAAAACAACTAATATTAATTACTACCTTTTTCTTATTTTCTTCGGACATAATGATAAAATATACAAAATTTCCACTGGAAAATTATCAAACTAATTATTAGATTCGAGAACTTTCCTAGCAGTATTCTTAGCCTCACGAGAAACCTCGAGATCACAATTTTCGGTTTACCTTATCACCGCCGGTGACCAGTCTAGATATTTCCAATCTATAAATTACAGTTTTTTATGAAACTGAAATGAAATTACATTGACCAAGTTGATATTATAATTACGCTACTGTTATATTGAATCAGAATGAAAGAAAAAAATTCCATAAAAAGAGGATAATACAGAAACTATAAATACGTAATAAAATACTTCAACAACAAACAACAACAATAACAACAACAGCATACTACTACTACTAATAATAAAAATAGAAATAAAAAGTCAAATGATTTTGTTATTTGCTTTAATAATATAAAAGCAATTGCAATGAATAATTCTAAATATAGAAATGTATTTGTGGCAGAACAACAAGCTGGTGTAACAAATTTCTTTAGATGTCCAAGTTATTATTTTACTGTTGATCTCTCATCTTTCATACATAATATGGCAATACAATAATGCTTGAGCAAAAATATTGAGACTAGGTGGCAGCCACATCCCAAGCAAAATAAATAAATAAATAAATAAATAAATTACAACAAACAAATCCTTCCCCCCAAATAACCACAGCACCCCAAAAACAATAACAAAAAGCAGAAATAACAACAACAAAATAAACAAACACAAACACAAACTTTAAACAAAATTCAACTGAAATGCGTCATAGAAATAAAGAGAATAAATTTTGACTATTTTGTCTTAACATCAAAGTACACTTTAATTCCTGTTATAATATATAGTTACGTTATAATTTAATTAGAAATTACTTCTGACTGATCCATATTTTCTGCAAATGTAACCGTTCATCTCAAGATACATTTCCATCCTCCCTCCCCGCGCACACAACTGTGCTGAACAGAAGAGTTTGAGACGAGGCATTTCGAGTTAGCTGAAAATACCTCGGGAGAGATTTCCCAGTACTTATGTTTCTTACCTTTGTATTGAAAATTATCCTGTATATGATGGCTCTGCTGACCCTGTAAAGCATCTTTTGCCGACGTTTTGTCGTGTCAATCTAATCTACAGTGCCATCAGAATAAAAGACATCGTTTCCTCAAGTTAGTCCACCTCTCTTGCACACTCAAAAAAGGTCAATTGAAAAAGCTTGTATTATGTATAAACATTAACGTCGTGGCTACGCTTAATTCATTTTCAGTCTTTGAAGTTTTGATGTTTTTTGCTCCCAAATATGGATGTAAGAAGTTACTATACAATTCGACACAACTATTTCAAATTCATAAAGTTATATCTTTAGGCATTTGATTTATATTAATAGTTGCTTACAGATTGTGCTATCCAAGTTGGTGAGTCTTTATTTTTTATATTGTCAATGAATGAATGGTCTGAGTACATTTATATAATAAGTGACTAATGATAAGATTATTAGTTGGATAGAAGTCATAATTTATTCAGACGTGAAGAGCAGGTCTACGCAGTACTGCATTTAAATTTCTGAGCTAATGATTAATGCGAAATTATCTGCTATGAGATCACACACTAATATATCTGCTCAAGACCATGCCCTGCAAATTTGGTTGTACATAACTGCATGATAAACAAAGCATGTATTTAACTAATGTAGTTCCCATATCTTTAATTACTCATTTCACGTTTGCTATAAGCTGTTGAGTTAATAACCGATGGTGCTGACAGACATTCAAAATACAAGAAAGATCAAAGATGTTTTGCAGGCACATGGCTACAGTTTCTATGGTTACCGGTAAAATGGAAGTTTGTGATAAAAATAGAGCTGTTAGAACTGCAGGAGGCACCGGGATAAATTTGTACAGCTGCTGAGTAGCTTGCATCCGTTCGGTGAATTCACAAAGTTTCAAAGTTTCAAAATGGCTGGTTTTATGTCGGCTTCCATTTGGTTGAAGATTGCTTTAATATCCCTTTTAACTGGGACTGTTCTTTTCGTGATAGGATTTGCCACGGTCTCTTGGATGACAGCTAATAATTACAGACACGATTACTATAGTTTGGGGCTTTGGGAAATACGCCATTGCAATCATCGGAGTACATGCACAAATACGAAGATCAGACGCCATAATTATGGAGGTAAGTTTTGTGTCAAAACTTTAGCGATGTTTTGGAACATACAACGAAAGGAAATAGAAAAAAAAAGATATAATTTTTTGAAAAAATTATTCTTATTTTCACAGTTCCACCCTCTGTACTGTCAGTAATACCTCTAAAATATCTCTTTGTACGTTAGCACTAAATAATATATTTTTGTTTGTTTGAATTAAGAGAAGAATTTAATGGAAGAAGATGCGTTTCTAAATTGTGATAATAATAATAGCAATAAAAGACCAACGATTATACGAAGAGAGAGAGAGAGAGTGAGTGATATAAAAAAACTTAATATTTTTGGTTAATATATATATTTCTTGTATTTATTTTTATTTTCACGCAACTTCCATTTAATAAAAATCGTTTACTAAAGTTTGTTCCTCAAATATTCCAATGTATTAACTTGTTCATTGAAAGAAAATAAAAGCATTTCAGATGTAGTTAATTATTTTAAGTAACATAACTGCTTGATGCAAAATTTTATAACAGAAAACTATAATTTTGCTAGAACTGGAGTCATTAATAAAATTAAAGTGGTTGTACAATTACACTTGTTTCAGATATAGCATTTAGTTTATTTTATATTACTTTATATCTTTTTATATGTCGCTTCGGTTTTGATGGTGTAGACTGCGATTAACATAAATTACACTACACTATCACTGCAAGAAAATAAATATTTTGATTATTTCAGTTATCCTTCAGTAAGATAGGCGGATGCTCTTTTGAAAAACAAAATAAATTATCTGAATCTGTCTTTGAGATATACTTTACAGATAAATATATATTTGTTCTTTCTTTTTTTATATACTAGTTACGGAAACACGCTTAATTAACATATTACCATAGATTTTCCAGTTATTCTTAACTGATTTATGTATTAAACGGTACAGAATATTAACATCTTTGAACGAAATCGTTAAACACAGTATATTGTTTAATATTATTATACTGATGCCTAAAAGCAGTAATTAACCTACGCGCTCCCCACATTTGGGCAACATGTTAGAGGAAACACGACACCCACGTTATCCAGAGTGTTTCCACAGCTGTCAGTCACTTCGGAACTTAACCAATCAAAGCGCGCTATTTCTACACGCACGTGGGCAGCATTTGACATTTATACCGTTTCCGAAGCCGAAAACATAACGAGAAAAATGTTTACATTCCAGTTAAATATTAAATATTAATGAAATAAGTTTGTGCAAAATATAATTAATTCGGTGTTTTATTATACTGATTAAAATGTATATATTCAGTTTATTGTTTATTATTTATTTCTCTACATTTTCAGAGTGCATTATTTACTTTTAAATGCAACTTTACAATATGCAAAGAATTTGTTAGAAATATTCTAGAAATACAATAAAAATCTCAAACAGGGGATGCCAATTTCAAAATAAATATATATAATTACAATAGATATACTGCCTGTAGTATTAAAGAACAAATCAATATTATAAGTCTTTCTTCTTCTCTGTCCAACTGACACAATTCAGACTTTCTTTTTCTGACTTCTGCTGTGGGTCTTTCCACTACAATATGGCTCATTGGTTTTGGATTTATTTTCATCCCTTTTGGATGGCCCCACTGTCTTGGAATGCTCGTACCATTCTGCTGTTTTGGGACTGATGTTAAATTGTGCAGCTTCAATCCTTGTAATGTTTTTAAGAGCCCAATAATGAGTGAGCAATGGCCACTTACCCTGGAAGTAGAACATGACAATCGTTTATAAACATGAACACCTGTTGTTTTCAAATAATACTACTATACACAGTTGATATTTAGCTATAAACGAATTACCTAAATATGAATAATAAACATGCCCACACACAGCCACTGAACAGAAAAAAAAAAAAAAAAAAAAAAAAAAAAGAAATGTTTTATTTCATAACAAACTCAACACATTTTATTTACGGTTAAATGGTGTCGGACATATGGTTTAGGACCACACTATATTTAGAGAGGAAACCCGCTGTTGCCACTTCATGGGCTACTATTTCTGATTAGCAGTACCATCCCACAGGCAGGGTAGTATAAACCAATCATGATGCACTGACTGGAAAAGAAATGGCCCAATGGACCACAGACAGTGTAAAAAAACCCAAAAAACTGTGTGTTGTGTATGTGAAGCATATGACCAAAATTGGTTGTGAGGTGAATTCATACTAAACAAATAGTCTTGAAAATGCAGCTTTCAGACACGTGTGTCATTTGTTATATTTTGGTTTGTTACTTTTCTATATACTAAAATAAACAAAGCTGCAGGACCAGTTTAATACCAAAATATACTCACCCAGCTTTACAGAAGGAGTTAGCCTCTGACAGCTGTTTCGTTTCCAAGCAAACTTGAATATGCAATTTGCGTGCCGAGTCGTTTTTTTCTCTCATTCACTTTCGGTTGATTTTCGTCGGACATTTTTATATCGTGGCTGTAGCCTTGCGTAAAATAATTTAAACTTTTCTTTTGTGCTTTTCTCGAAAGGCCCCAGCTCTCAGGAAGATATGAAAGCGACACATCACCTGGAATACTTTTTAGATCAGATACGCCGTCTGCTACTGATTCCGTCATTTTGGATATTAGCTTGTGGGACGTAGTAACAGTAACTAAGGAGGAGTATCTTTGGGAGTAATTATGGAAACACGAATTCTGTACCGTTGCTTGCTTCTCCAGCTTACAACTACAGCCTCAAAATCGGGTTATCTTATCAGAGATGATGATCTAGACCTAACTTTGAAATGTACCAATCAGACTATTTGGCGCAATAAATACACAAGTGTCATGTTTCAGATGGCGCCAAAATAGTGCGAACTATTTGTGTTTTCATTCATTCCACACTCAGCGTCTTTGAACATTTACTTAGAATTTCAGGGTAAAGTAAGAAGAGGCTTTTTGAAAAACAGTTTAAGGATTATGTGTCGAAATCATAGGTGTTATTTGAAGCAGTGACGGTGGTGAACGAAGATATATTCGTTCTTTCAACTGGAGGAATATTAATTAAAGAAAAAAATATGCTATATAATTCTAGATATAGTAATATTAAAAGAAATATATATATATATATATATATAAAAATTATAATTGAATATTATCCTTCTTGCAGCATTAAATAGACACCACATAGTTCCTCCTATAGGTGAAGCAATCTATGATAATTATGGCTTTTTAATGGAACCTTAGTTTGCGAGAGGTTTTAGAGTGCAAAACAGCAAAAATGAAATTGTATGCCACGGTATTAGATTATTTCAGTACTGGTTGTTATTATGTATACAATTTAGTATTTAGAACAGTTGAATAACGATTGTCTAAAATAACCATAGATTAAAAAATAATTACATTTGTACGCTACTTTTTTTTTTCTTCTTCTTATCTTTTTGCGGAGGGTCTTTACAGTACATTATTTCAGAATATTATTAATGTTTTAAAAAATATGTCAAGTTCATATATTTTTAATAATAATAATAATAATAATAATTATATTATAGTTATTGATTGTGACGAAGCGGGTATATGCTTCGTGTTCTCACACATTCTGTGAACGGGTATATGTCATTTTGGTCACCATACTGCAACATGACGATAACATCAAAGACACAAACTTAAAAGCATTTTCTGCAGTGCCATGATAAAATACTATTCCTCTGAATGTTTTGAAAATGATTTTTATTCATGAAATACAAAGCAAACTAAAAGTTGTTTTTCTTCATGATTTATATAGATGATGATCGTTGACAAAATCAGCCGGTTTATTAAGTGATTTTATTATGAGTTATAATAGAGTGTGACGCCAAAAGATTTGGCGGACTGCGGGTGGGAATAGTTAATCAGACAATTTACCCAGTGCTATATATATATATATATATACAAACTGTAGAATGGCTGAATATTTCAAGCACTGAGTAAATTGTCTGATTCACGTAGGCAATCCGTAGATTTCCTAAATATTTCAGGAAATCTTTACATTAACTGACTTTTCAGCATATTTTCACGACACATTGCCTGATATAAAAAGTCTGTTATTCATTGAAAACAGTTGTTGTAAAGCTAAACTCAGCTAATGACAAACTACAGCATCCTTTAAACGTGAAATTTATTTCAAGGAACATTACCGTAAAGACATTCACCAAAAACAAAACTGTAACAAAAAGTCTGACATCGAAATAATTAACATTAAAAACAAATTACATTTTATCTTTTTCCTTCTTCTTTTTTGTTTTATTTTATATTATTTTATTTTATTTAATTCTGAGATAAAGACATTAAGACAAGTAAAAAAATCTAAACCAATTATACAAATCAATTATACAATTTTCCAATGGATTAGAAGCCATTTCACAATAACATTTAATTTTAATATGCTGCGTGGATATTATTGTTACGAATTTAACATAAAAACATTGAAACAAATAAACCAAACTATACAGACATATAACTGATAATTAATTACATACATAAATGTACATCATTAATATATTGACAAAGCTGTACTCTGCACAGCCATATATTTATTTATTCAGACTGGAGTGGCACGTTAGAGCTGAACTGCAGTGCAGTACTTAGAACGATTTGAGGAGAATCGTTTGCCATTAAAAGCACAATTGCGTTCTGAAATATTCAGGCATTCTGCAGATTCCCTGATTTTACACATTGCCTGTAACACATATATATCTTTAGTTGTAGACGATCAGTGCCTAAACGTTTACAGTTTAGGAATCAGCAGTATTTTAAAATGAATCAAAGGGAGTCTAATAAGGTCTGATTTGAAAACAAAGTAATTAGAACATTTTGGTTTGCGTGTGTGTGTGTGACTGAGAGAGAAATAGGCAGAGAGAGAGAGAGAGAGAGAGAGAGAGAGAGAGAGAGAGAGAGAGAGAGAGAGCAGGGGGTTGAAAACAGTTGAACGTAATATAATAAAATAAATATATAAATAAAAATAAATAAATATAGCTTTCATTTTGTCAACTAATTAATATTTTTACACTGAACATACCGATGAGCTTTCTTTAAAATCATACTATATTATCCTATATGTTTATTTTTCAGACTTTTACGTTGCTACGCAAGCTCTAGAGGTCATAGGTCTGATCTGTGATCTTCTCTCCGTCCTAGTGTTGTTGTTGTACATCTTCGTTGACCAATGTAGACGACGGAATGCTCTCATTGTAACAATGGTGCTCATTTTTGCAGCAGGTTTGTAAACTAAATATATATATATATTTAGTACAGTTCAAAAACTTTATATGTTCTTTCAGTTTAAATTGTAATATTATAATATTTTAATATATCTTTCTTTATATTTAAATATAAGTTTTTTTGTTTCTATTTGTAAGAAATTAAGTCATGATGAAAGTAATAATATTAATCATGCTTTGTTACGAGTAAAAAAAAATTGTCAGTAGAAGTAAATAAGGCAATAAATTAGAGCTTTACGAACTTTATTTAAACTCAAAATCCAAAAGTACATTTTACAGAATTACAGAACTGTTATTAATAGTCGAAAATATAAAATAAAAATGACATTAAATGGAAAATAAAGTTAATATTTTGTTATTTCAGTGTTCTTCATCGTAGTTGGAATTGCGGTATTCGGTATCAATTTAGATGAGAGGGGATACAAAGTAGGCTGGTCGATGGGTATCGCCATTGTTGGAGCCATCTTCATGTTTGTTTCTGGTGTTATGTGTATCATCCACTCCCTCGGGCGTTAGGGGGCTGATGAAACTTCGAAAATACATAACAAAACAAAATCTTAAAGAGTATTCATTTTTATAAAATGAACTTCTTTTTTAACCCGTATTTTCGAAGGAGAAGAAGAAGAAAACAAATAATAATAATAATAAAGAAAAAAAAAAAAAAAAAAAAATAGAGTAAGAAAAATATTAATTTTCTTGCCTTTTTTAAAGAAATCGTCATTTATTACCGAAATTGTTTTTGTCTATATTTTTATTTTGTTTTGTTTAATTTCAAAAATGTATGGTTTTTCTTTTGTTAATTTATCATATACGACGTTTATACTGTTTATTTTCGACGGGTATATAATCTCTCTCTCTCTCTCTCTCTCTCTCTCTCTCTCTCTCTCTCTCTCTCTCTCTCTCTCTCTCTCTCTCTCTCTCTCTCTCTCTCTAATAAATAATAAAATAAAATGAAAATAAAATTAAGAAAATAAGAAATAAATAAATAAGAGATAAAAAATACAAAAAATAATATATGGTTTCAAACTATTGAATCTCATTGTTAAAGTCAGTGAAAATGTAATAAGAGATGGCACGGCCTGCAGCAGCTGCCTCTGATGTCCATGTGTGTGAGCACTGGATATAAACATAAAACTATGAAAGTGGCAGAGGTCAAAAGTTTACACAGATTAGAATGTTTAACAAAATAATGTGCTTTCGAAAAATTTTGAATACGGATTATCCTAGCATGGTTTTGAAAATCTTACAGGAAAGTTTATCGGATTGTCTTTTTGAAGAATAGGATTTTGAAGTATTCGTTGTTTGGCTTATAGCTCTTTATTTTATTATTATTATTAGTTTATATTGTATTTTGCTTTCTTTATATACACAGTTATATTTGTATCTACTTTATGCTTTATTTGATTACTTGTAATAATCTGCTCAATCGTACGTTATCCTAAAAACAGGAACATTTTAATATTCGTATCATTTATTCATACAGAATGTTGCACATTTAATTTTGTTTTTATTTATTAATTTATTTATCTATTTTTTAAATTATTTATTAATTAATTATTATTATTATTATTATTTATTTATTTATTATTATTTTTTTTTTCGCGTTCCTTCTAATATGTCATAAACAACATAGTTTATTTGGGTTTTTTTCTCTAGTTACATCATCATAATTCTCTTTGTTTTATTAAACACGTCATAAGAATTTAATTGCGTCAAATACCAATCCAGTATTTTCGACCTAGTTAATAAACAAATGATCATCTGTCATGGAAGCGAAACAGAAAGAAGCAGAACACTTATTCATATATAATTTTCACGTAATACAAGTAGTAATTATATATGAATAATCATAACTGATATCATATGGAAGACAACAGATGGCAGACAACTTGTTTTAATACATGCTATCTTTACCTATACGAATGAAAGATGGAAATATATCTAAAGATACGGTATAATTGTACTGCCGATAGTTCATAAAATATAAACAAATTTCACAGATAATTCGACAAGACATAAATATTCATTGATGAGTTAAAAATAATAAATAGCAAAATTAGTAAGTAACTGTATCTGTAGTTATAAACACTAGTTTATTTGTTCTTCAAAAACGTGTCTCCAGTTACTATACACAAATCTCAGATTGTTTGTTTATACATTTTGTTTTTGTAATAAGATATTTTATATTGGTTTACGAACAAAAAAATAAATAAATATTTGCACTTACTATATTTCTGCTGTACTGGAGCAAAACATAAAAATCTCTCTCTCTCTCTCTCTCTCTCTCTCTCTCTCTCTCTCTCTCTCTCTCTCTCTCTCTCTCTGTTAACATTATAGTTGTCATTATTCTTTGTTTTGTTCGTTCTGTTTTTGAAAATTTATTTATGTACATGTTATCTTTGCTACATTTATACTTTTAAATATATGCGCATTAAACTGTATACAATATTTACGTTGTTGCAGTTTTATATTTTATTCTACTGACACCTGCTTTTTATATATATATATACTTTTTTTTTTTTTTTTTTTTGACACTGTCCTTTATTGTCGTTTAAAATTATAAATATTTTGTAACTGTAACTTAGTATTGTACATAGAATTGCATTGTGTAATTAATTATAGATGTTAAATGAATAATCAAATATTTTCACACTTTGTATTAACCAACTTTTAGTGAGCTATATATTATTTACTGTCACTGCTTTTTGTAATAAATATTATTTGAAGTAACAATGACAATGACTTTAACACAGTTAATTGTAGACAGTTTCAAAACACGTCGAAATGTATTTATATCTGACCTAATGGACACAGCTGGAAATAAAATAGGAACAGCATTTTAATGAGTTACAGCGTTCATGAATCAGATACATATATAAGAAGCAAAAAGAAAAAAAGCATTATATATATACATAATGTATGAATGAATGTTTGTGTATGTGTGTTTATATACACACCTCACATATATATTAGTATATTTTATATTTTCAAACTGAAACCTTACAAATCTATACGAAATATAAATATTATGTAACAAATTTCTTTGAAACGATTTAACTAAAGACGTGTGATATAATCCAAAACCCCACAAATAACTGATTTTAACATCATAATGAAAAACCTTGTACTCACCTCGAATCTGTTTACATGTTAGATATGAATAAAGTGTTGGTAAATTTTCTATGGCGTTATGTTGTTTTTATACAGATTACACAAAAATCATCTATTAGCTTTAAATGTTACTCACTATTTTAAAATTTATCTTCTAATGTTTACAGTCTCGTCGGGGCTGTTATGGCCTTCTAGATGGCACATACATTTCTGAATGGACCACAGGATGAAAAATGTGAGAAGGCGATTCCTGTCAGTGTGCTCGTATTGTAGCCTTATCTGTCAGCTGTCCTTGGAATCCAATAGCAAAAAAAAAAAAAAAAAAAAATAAAAATAATAATAATAATAATAATAATAATAAAAAGTTTAAAAAGATTAGAAATCAAAAATCAAATAAATAAATAAACATAAAAATGAAAGTAAAATAAAAATAGATTAAAAATAAATTTAAAACAAAATAATGAGAATGACTGGCTAATTGTTATTATTTATTTATTTATTTATTGACATTTATTCATTTTAAACAAGGAGTTCGATAAACTTAACTTTTCACACATATATTATAATTTTCCTTACAGCCTGTGTCGGATACAGAGATGGTGAGACAAAAACAAAAAAAAAAAAAAAAATGCTTTGTGGTCCAATTGTTATCAAATTTACTTTGTTTTCCAAGTTTGAGGAATTTCACATTATCATGAAAATAATAATAATAATAATAAGAAGAAGAAGAAGAAGAAGAAGAAGAAAAAAAAAAAAAAAAAAAAAAAAAAAAAGAAATGCCAAATGCAAATAAGTCCGTTTTACCATAACCTCGCTGCCTCTTTCTGGTTTAAAAGGACATATGCACACACGTTTTTATTTTTTTTTTTTTTTTTTTTGTATTCGTTTTCTTTTTAATACCTAACTAACTGTTACAGAATAAATGAAGTCATCGCTATTAAAACTGAGTTGTGTTCCTAGCCTTAATTATTAAAGAGATTAACTGGTTAAATTATAGATCTGTGAACTTAATATACATTTTTATTGTTACTTTTGTTTATCCTTTTTAATAGAAAGTGGTTCCGACGCAGTTATATGATTCAAAAATTCTTGTTATTATATATATTTTTATAATTATTCAATATGAGCACACACATTTTTGTTTTCTTTTTTCTTTTTAATACCTAAATGGCCAGCATAAATAAGGTCATCGCTATTAAAACTGAGTTTTGTTCCTAGCCTTAATTATTAAATAGATTAACTGATCAGTTGATAGATCTATGGACTTAAATATACATTTTTTATTGGTATTTTTGTTTATCTGTTTGTTTATCTTTTAACAGAAATTTGTTCAAACGCAGTTATATAATTCTAAAAATTGGTTATTTTATATGTATATATAATTATAATTATTCCTGCCCACATATTACATTTATTTTATTTGTGTTATTAATTTTCAGTTTTGAACGACATTTCGAAAATAACGATTGTTACATAGCTTTACTTGTAAAATGAAATCACGTGATAATATTGCAGCCATGATGGTGGGTGTGCGTCGTCTGTTTTTCTGGTGTGCATTATTTTGATTCCATAACATAATTTAAATTTACTTAATGCATTCTTTTTCTCTTTTAAGGATGGAATTGATGACAGCCCTGACCTCCTAGCCGAGGAAACAGGTGGTAAGGTAATGTATTCTGATTTGTCCTTTAATTTTACAGATCGGTGTTATACCATGGTGGGATAGGTTTTCGATGGTGCAGAAAAAAACCCACAAGTTAATTTTTAATTGTTCATTAATCACTTCCTTTTACATACATTTTATTAGTTTCAGTTTTAATTATACCATTTAACATCTTTTTAAAGCGAAAGCAATGGAGATCTGAAGCCTTCCAAATGGTCCTTGTCATGTTCTGACATTTGCTTTCTACTAATAGTAATACTAGGTATGTGTCAAAAAAAAAAAAAAAAAAAAAAAAGAAGGGAAATAAATAAAATAATAAATAATAAGAGTCCAAAAATTTAAATTATTGTTGCATCACTGGAAAGAGGATGGAAAAAAACAGTAAAATGATACCATATACTTGATGGTACCTTGAAAACAGTCGAGGAATTGTAGTTTTATGTTCTGAAAATTTCCGCAGTTTTGGTCTGTTCAGAGCTATTGTATCAAGAGTAAAGGTAATTAGTTAATTAATAATTATGTACAGATATAATTATAAATTTTTTATCTACTGAAATAAAATAAAAATAAACATTGATATGTGACTTCACTTAAACCGATAATGCTTTATGAACCATACCACCAGATCAGATGATTTTTGGTTAAGCTCGAAAAACTGTTGCTGTAATAATAATAATGTTAAAAACCTGATCTACCGGGAAAACATAGTTTTGGATGTGAAAGATACTTTTTTTATTTTGGCCTGAATGATTTTAGGTATTTTTCGTTAGAAAAAAGAAAAATTAAAAATACTTCTGTAATGGCAAAAGGAAAAATAAAAGAAATGTGTGTACTAAGTCACTAAAAAAGTGTTTATTCTGGAAATTAAAAATGGAGAACAATACTCTGTGCTATGGAGGTGATGCACATCAGCTGGATCCAAGTGCTAGCTTGGACATTGTGAAATTGGGTAATGGAGAAAAATATTATTTTGTTATATTATTACTATAGATCTAGTAGATGTATAGTATAGGTATATTAGAAAAAAGATGAAGTTAGTCTGATTTTATTTTTTACTTGTGTCATTGGAGAGAACTGAAAAAAAGACCTTGAAAATGGTACCAAGATGTATATATTTGGTTAATTGTTGCAAAAGTATAATTTTTATTTAATAAATAAATCATGTATTTTTTTTAACACAAATGTATGACTATTGTCTGGTAAACTGGCAATTAAGTAACTGTAACTTTCTCAGAATGAAAGCTAACAGAATAAAAATAATCCAAAGATAGCATGGATTGACCAAAAAAAAGAGAAAAAAAGTAAGGATCTGGGCAAGTATGCATCTGGCCACAATACATATGCTAAATTTAATCCTCAGAAGTAGAAAAAAATTAAACATCCTGTAAAACTAAAGTAATTTTGCCTAACATCAGATGTTCTTTCAGGAAGCTAGAAAACATTTTGTGCTTGATAGATTTAGATGATATTAAGTCATGAGAAAGGTTTTATTCTGGAAAATGTAAAAACAGATCAACTTGAATGCTCAAGTAACTTGTGGGACTTGGGTAGGCCCTAATAGCAAAAAGTACAATTTTGTGTCTGCTATAATTCTGTGTTGAAAAGGCATGTTCTTGTTAACCAAATGATACCAAATTTTACATGCCTGAAAACAAATCCTTAAGTAAAGATAGTGTCAGAAATTTTTAAATCATATTTGTAGTTAGATCATCTGGTTGTTGTTAGAAAATTCTGTTCTAATGAAAACAAAACTGATATGATATCCTTGACAAGTGTAACCTATGTCACAGTAGTGTTCACTTTATCCATTTCTAAAACTATAGTCAGTAATACAATGCAAAGATAGTGACTGACATGCAAGCCAAAAAATGTCAGTCACAACATTTTTCAGATGAATGCAGCCTGACATTAGGGCCTCTTTTAGTAAAACACTAATAGTAATGATAGATAATTAGTCCACTGTTGCTATTGCAATCCTGAAAAGTCATTAAATTTATAGGCATCAGCTGTCAGAATATTTTATATATAAAATAATTTTAACTATGAACCTTTATAATCAGAATGTAATATTTATAAATCTTAACATTGTAGCAAGAAAAAGTAATCATAGGAATATACTAAACCCTTTTTACGAATGTAGAGGAAAATGTGAAGATTTTAAGTAAATAAAAAGCATAAAAATCCCCCATAATAATTCAGATTTACATGTATGTAGGCCTATCTATGTAAATTGTAAATTTATTATCGTAGTAATGAATATAATCATTACTTCCTTGAACATTCTGTAAAAAATAATTGGTGAAATGAGTTAAAATGAACAAAATGGAAATGCTAATTCAATATCAAGTCAAAAGTCCACAGAAAATTATTATATTAAAACTACAATTTTTCATTCATTAAATAAAAATATAAAAAGTATGAACATTTCCTAGTGGTTCAGAGGTCAAAAAGAGAAACCCATTTTTTAAAAAAAAACACAAAAAAAGTCCATAAAAAATGTAATGTTTTTGATTTTTTATGTTGGTAGATACAAATATTGCCATTTATTCATTTATTCCAAGCTGCTGCTTGAATCGTTTCAATTTATATAAATAGAAAATAGATTGAGAACAATATTTGTAATGTATAATCAGTGGTTTTGTTGTTGCTTTGGCATTAATATTGATAATTTTAAATTTTGTCAATAGCAGAGATCTGACACTGTTGACTTGACTGACACCTCCTTGATAGTTGATATTTCTGATGCACTCAGTGAGAGAGACAAGGTGAAGTTCACTGTTCACACAAAGGTAATGCTTCATCTTTTCTTTTCTAATTCTTCATTAAAATAATCAGTGTAAAGTAAGACACCATTATCTTATGAAATTAATCTTAATAAACAGAAAAAGCCCTATTGCAGTTCTCTGATAGAATGTTTTTTTTCCTTTTAATTAGACAACTCTTCAGCAGTTCAGAAAACCAGAATTTTCTGTTGTTCGTCAGCATGAGGAATTTATTTGGCTTCATGATCGTTATGTGGAAAATGAAGAATATGCAGGCATCATTGTAAGAAGTATTTACTTTACATTCTAATAACAGTGATTTTAATATTGTTTATTTATGATGAATTCTAACTGAGCTTGTTCCTAAAAAAAAAAAAAAATAGTTTGATATACATACTTAAAAACACAAACACAAACACAAATGTGTTCTCATGCACACATACCCACATACACACGTAAAACATGGAGAAAGATGGATGAAATGCACTAGCTTGTATGCATTAAGTATAAATATGTGTTTTTGCTAGATTCCACCAACTCCACCAAGGCCAGATTTTGATGCATCTCGAGAAAAGCTGCAGCGACTTGGGGAAGGTGAAGGGACCATGACTCGTGAGGAGTTTGTCAAGATGAAGCAGGAACTTGAAGCGTACATAATTTTTGTCTATTAATATATTTTTTTTAAATGTAAATATTATGTATGTATATATTTGTGGACTGGTTAGTAATGTTAAAATGCAGAATTTTGACGTTGTTTTTCCACTGTACAGTTCAGTTAAAATATTTGATATTTGTTTGTAAAATTGTATTGTACAAGTGAAATTAGTAGAAAAAACCTATGTTATAGAAGGGTTTTGGGTGTGTCTATCAAAATTTCCAAGAAATGTATCTGTTGGAGTAATAATAAAAACACATTCTATATTTTCTCTGTATCATCTATAAATAAGCAATTAAACAATTTCATTGATATCTTTTTATGTATTACAATTATATAATTTTATTTACACTTGTAGAGAATATCTGGCCACTTTTAAGAAAACTGTAGCTATGCATGAAGTATTTCTTCAGCGACTGGCAGCTCATCCAGCATTGCGTGTTGATGTCAACTTTGAAGTATTTTTGGAATTTGAAGGCGATGTATGTGTTTTCAGAATACTCTACACAGAAAGGATCTTATCATGATTTTGTTTTGATTTTTTTTCACAGTAATAGATTAAGTATAATAATAGAGAAATATTTAAAATTTAACCTTTTTACTAAAAGTGGTTTCTGCTATCCTATTGTTCTATTCTGCAGATTTATTATTTAAGATTTTAAACATGAAAAGAACAATTACTTTAAAATTTGATATATTCATATTTCAAAAATCCCATAAAACAATGGTTAATATTTTAAAAAATGATTGTCTTTCATTTCTAGTTATCCGTTCGAGGAAAGAACAAAAAGGAGAAGCTAGGTGGTTTCTTCAAGAGCATCACCAAAACTGCAGATGAAGCTTTATTGTCAACACAAAAGGTATGAAATTTTGCTTTACTATAATGATTCAAATAAATGATTAAATTTGTTCTTTTCTGAATATATTTTAAGAAAGTTTGTCTCCGAGTTGGTTTGAATATTCTGTGATCAGTATATCAGTGAATAAATTATTATATAAACATGCACATACACACAGGCAGATGGATCAATATTTCTAACCTATTTGAAGTTTTGCTCCCAACTTGCATTTCAAATATTTAATTAAAAAATGGAAAAAGATTAATTTATTTTTTTGACATTTCAGGATGTTGATGAATTTTTTGAGTCTGAAAAGGTTTTCCTTATAGATTATCATGTTAAAATTCGAGATGCAACAGCTAAAGGAGACAGAATGACAAAGAACCGTAAAAGTGAGTTGTCTGTATTATTTGAATAATTAACGATTTACAAATTCGTTATTAAGAATTTCAGAATTTTTCTATTTATTTCTACGCTGTTTTGGAATTTGCAACAAGATGCTACAAAAGATATTTTTAAATTGTATTTTATTGTAATTTAAAAACAGGAATAGCAGCAAAAAGATTACATATGGTAATTAAAAGGTTGAACTTTCATTTACATATAAAGTTGTTAGTTTATTTAAAAAAAAAAAAATTATTTGTATATTTTTAACAAGAAAACAAATCATAATGTATTTTTGTTTCACAGATTCAGGTAAAATAATAATTGTTTTTATTATTTCAGATGTGGCAGATACATATATCCAGATTTCATCAGGGTTAGTGCAGCTAGCAACAATTGAAAATACAGAGTTAGATAAGTAAGTAATACTAGTTTTCTTTCTGAATGAATTCCTATGGAAATTATTTAAAATACCAGATTTTTATTTCAAATTTTATATTTTAGTTATTGAAACAGTGCTCTACATTAGGTTTATATTGATTGTTAATCATTCATTCATTTACATACTTACTGCATTTTGTTTTTTCATTAAACATAGATGTATCATTCTAAATAACTCAGTGTTTTTATTCAGTTGAAAAATTGTAAATCTTCAATATTGTACAGATAAAACGACAGGTATTTTGAGGAATTAATTTCAAATAAAGGTTGATATAAAGGCCTCATTTATTTTAATTTTCAGAGTGTTTACTAAAGTAGCAGAAGCACTGGAAAAAGCCAGAGTAAGTAGCATACAGTTTTATTAAAACCTGACCAAAACTATTAGAAATATTACCTTTATTAAATTGCTTTAGCCCCATTTATAAAACATGTCAATTTTTTAATTTTAGCAAATATTTATTTCATTTTTATTTTTGACATTTTGTTAGAAACTGGAAGGCAGAGTGGCTTCAGATGAAGACTTGAAGTTGAGTGATACATTAAGATACTACATGCGAGATTCAGCAGCAGCAAAAGACTTGCTTTATCGCAGAACACGTGCTCTTGCTGATTATGAAAATGCAAACAAAGCTCTTGAGAAAGCCAGAACAAAAAACAAAGATGTTCAGCAAGCTGAAAAAACTCAAGAGATTTCATGTAAAAAGTTTGATAAGATTTCAGAAACTGCAAAAAAAGGTATTTTTGGCATGCACACATGGTGAAAAAAACAATTACATGAATATGGTCATAATATAATGAATGCACTTGTTTCTGACACTTCTTTTCAGTACAGTTGGAAGAAAAAAAAGATTACTTTAGAACATTTTATTAACTATGATAAAAAAAATATAAGTAATATAAATGTATATCATCCTTTTTTTGTGCGCACACACACACTCCTCTGAACCTACTTCAAAAGTACATTGGATATTTTAATTTTATTCACTTAGAAAACAAATATTGCCCTAATTTAATATATTTAATTTTAGGATTTATACAAAAATCATTAGTGTTTTTCTTATTGTTGTATTTATTTTCTTAGAGATCTCCACCTTATTTCATATTTTTCAATAATGTATTAGAAATGGATGTAACATTATTGGTGAGATAGATGAAAGACAGCATATCACCAAGAGTAAAAACTTAAGAAACATCTACATGTTAAAAATATAAAATAAATGAAAAAAGCAAATAAAATGTACTATTGTATAATATTAGTGTTTATTCTTGTTATATGGAACATTTATTTATGCAGTACGTATTAGATCCTAATCCTGTGGCTTCTTTTTTAAGTTATGTTTTTATGATGCATCTATTGATTTACATGGAAAATATTAACTTTTATTTTTAACAGAACTGACGGAATTTAAAACAAGAAGAATAGCATATTTCCGTAAAAATTTGGTTGATTTGGCAGAGTTACAGTTAAAACATGCAAAGGTAAATTTTGTTGTTGTTTATATTCACTACTATTATTGAAGAAAATGATAGCTGACAAAGTTATATTTTTTCACCATTTACTTCAGAGTATTTAAAATATTTTAGGTGGTAATTTAAAGACAACCTTCATACTTAATTTGGAAATTAGTGTCATTTATCTACAAATATATAAAAAAGTTTCATTTTTTTAAACTTTTCTTTTGGTTGATTTTTGCACAAATTCTGAATGACTAGCTTGTAAAAAGAATCACTGTGTTTGGAAAAAGTAATTATAATGTCTGTTTCATGTGAAAATTATAATGATATATTCAGTGAAATGAAAAGTGTAATGGAATTACTCACATATAATAATGAAAATAGAAATATAATGGAGTTTAAAAAAACCACAAACAATTTGTATTAGAATAAAATAGCTTTTGAATTATTATAATTAGGTGATACTTCACTATTACTAACAGTAGTATTCCTGATTGTGTTTAATAATGTATGACTTTTGTTTTTGTAGGCCCAGGTGCAACTTCTAAAGAATTGTATAACAGCTTTAAAGGAGGAGTCCTAGATCTTGACGTGACTCGTGCCTTTGGTGTCTTGAAATAATAACCACATAATCAACTAACTGGTGCCTGGTGCATCTGACAGTATCTCACTAATGTATGTTGCTGCTTGAATAAATTCAGGGGTTTTTAAGCAGCAGCTTTCTTTTCTCATTTTTTTTTTTTTAATCAAAGGCAAAGAAATTATGCTATATAATAACTTCATTGGTAGTTAATTTTATGCATTCTAGTACAATTTTGGTTGTAAAATTTCAGTGTTTTTATAAAACACGATAGATATTCTTTACAGTTTGTATCTCATAATAAAAGATGTGTAAATGATCAAATAAATATTGATATATAAACAGTTATGTAATTTTCTTGTGTGTTTGCAGGCATTTTAAAAGAATTTATTAAAAGTTAATAAGTTCACACAAACAGTGGGAAGATGGTTTTGTTGTTGGTTATTGTGAGTCATAAATATTACTAAGACATTCAAACCTGCTTTCATTCAAAAATTATTTTATGCTCAGTCTAGGAACAAATGAAGACACAGAGATGGCAAGCACTCATTTTATTTTCATGAAATCTGTTTTTGTTAAAAATTTCAATTTTATTGGTTTTGAACGAAGTCATACATTTGTTATTTTACTTTAAATAGGTTTGTTTTGTTAAAATATTATTTTCTTCTGTCTTTGTTTTCAATATAATTAATTTATTTTAAAGAATTTGTTTATTTAGTTGTGTTATTTTATTAATGTATTGTATATTTAGACATTTTATTTGATTATAGATTTTCATTGGTGCAAATTATGATTTTTTTTTAATTGTCACAAGAATTTTGGTTAATTAGATTAGTTAATGTATAGTTTTAAAGTCCCAGATTTAACCATTATATTTTTTCATTTTTTCATCAGACCAAAAATTTGATTGTAAGTCTTTAAGACATTAGTTTTATATTTATAACCGTATTGATTTTATTTTTTTAAACCTAGTAATTTACCTTTCACAGTGGCAGTGTGGTGGCATTTGTTAATTTGACTTTTAAAACTAACTTAATTTAGAAAAGTATCAGTGAATATTATATTACATTATAATGGATAGTCGTGCAAAAAGATACCTTAATCATTAAAAGAATAACACCCAAATGAAATTTTCTAACTTGTATGATCCTTTAAACACTAACACCTGAAAGTGAATAGTTGGTAAATATTATTAGTCCCTACTCCTCCATCAGCTGCTTTTTAAAGAATGTAACAGCTTTTTCATTCCATAAACTTTGTATGGTGGTGGTTTATTTACATTTCTTTAAAAAAAAATTCGGAGAATATTATTTTCAGAATTTAGAAATGACTGATAAAGGAGTAGGAGAGAAAAATATTTAATTGTGTGTATACACAGATACATATATATTTATATATTTTTGTAGATTCTCCTGTGAAAATATATTTATATACTGTTACATAAATCATTGTTTTATATTAAAATTTTTGTGATTCATGAGATCATAATTATGTTAAAACAACAAACATAGTATTTGCTTTATTTGTGTGTGTATGTATATATTAGATTCTTTTTTTATGTGCAATAACTATAAACATATGTAAGCTTTTAGGCAGAAAGTTCATAATTCAGTTTTATTATTTGCATGTGAAATGAATTAAAAATTGACTTTTGCTGTAAATATAATCATTTCAGAATTTTATAGTGTATTCACTGGTTTAAAAATTATTCAGTTAAAAGTATATTTTTATCAAATTGCTTTCTTTGACTTCAGACAAAATATTTGTAACACATATATCTGCATATAACAAAATTTCTATTATATTCTTATTTAATACAGTTAATATTTGTTGTTATTGTAAGGTATATACTCATGTAGGTGAAAATTAAGTATGTATTGCTATGTTTATAACATAGTTCCATAAAATAAATCTTAGTTATCGTTTATAACATTGTTGTAAATATCCCAAATATTAAAACAATTAAAAACCCTGTTTTCATGTTGCTTTTTCCACGTGTACATCTATTAATGAAATAAGAACTTAACTTTATTTTAGACCAGTTATATATCACACTAAAGGCCTTATTTTGTTTTAATTGTTTGTTTTTGTCAGCTTTATTTCAAGTAAAATAATTAACCTGCTAATGAAATGTAGACTATATATATATATATAT
This sequence comes from Chrysomallon squamiferum, assembly GCA_012295275.1. NCBI lineage: Eukaryota > Metazoa > Mollusca > Gastropoda > Neomphalida > Peltospiridae > Chrysomallon > Chrysomallon squamiferum. The sequence continues at coordinate 29,350,822 of CM022665.1, read as the reverse complement.
GTATTTTATTGACTTTTATTGCCAAACAATTTATTTTGTTTGAATTATTTCATTTTGTACAGCAGACTTGTACTAGGATTTATACTGTGGAGTTGAATTTGGGCATAATCCACTAAAAGGAAGAATAATAAATTATATCCATAATTTATTAACATGCTTTATTTTTGTTACTCAGTATTTTATCACAAAATGGTTATCTTGTCTGTTATCTTAGTAAATGACATTGAATTCTCTATGAAATAATAAAACAAATTGTTGACAACCAGAGTAAACACAACTGCATGTAAAGTTGTACCACTGTCATATTCTATATATTATGAAAAATTAAAAAGTATTTCCATGCCAGTGCTTAACATCTTAAATGCTATTGACTGTTAAAGTAATTATAGCAATTTAGTCAAATATTTAAATTTTATTAATTTTTAAAATTACTTACCAATAAACAGAAACATTTATAGAAATCTTTTTTTAATGTGAGAACAGATATGAATCCATATTTCAGGATGTCCAAGCTTGAAAATAATATATCCAGAAAGTACTTCTAGTTGGTAAATTTTATAAAATAGATGCAAATTGTAATGATCACTAAGAATGTCCGACTCACTGCATGGAGACAAATTTATGTATGTTCTGGAAGCATTGGTTACAAAAATGTCTGAGACAGTATTCCTTAAAGTCCAAACAATTTAGTAATCTTCTAGTGTATGTAGAGAGAAATTTGGGCAAAATATAAATTAATTTTTAACAAATAATTGGTGAAAGATACTGAATATAAAAAAAAAATGTAACAAAGCAGTTTCATCATTTTTATTATTACTTTTTTTAATATCACAGCAATTAATAAATATCACAGTTTTCCATGGTGCATTTGGTTTCTTAAAACGATATATTAATTTCTTGTTTTTAAGATCATTAACAGATAAAACTTCTTTTAACTGTAAAAAGGAAAATATGTTGAAATAAAAACATAACTTCCTTAACTTTTCCTTCTTTTTTCCTCATGTATTAAAAACAATAAAAATTGAAAGATAAATGAAAAAAATACATGTTTTGGAAAAGGTCACTTTGACAACTAGAGAAGATGACTTCAAAGTTACAATCAGTTTGATCTATTTGAAACATTAAAATAAATCTGGTTCTTTTCGTCACAATAAAAATTTAAAAAACCTTTAGATATTTACAAAAAAAAAAAAAAGATGTTACATCTTAATTGTAGCATTCATTTTACTTTTCTCATCCACATTTGTTGAAGGAGGATTTTGTGATGCATCGAAAGCAAGATTTGCTTCAGCCACAGCAGCCACTGCTTTTGCAGCATCAGTAGTCTGAACCTTTCGCCGTGAAGATTTCATACTGCTTTTATGCCGACCAGATGGCACTGGAACTATAAAATATAAATAACTTCAATAGGTTTTCAGTATATAATCCTCTCACTGATATGTCCACTGACATCATTATCATTACTGTATCATTTATAATAATTTGTGTATTACTTAAGGTATTTAGACTGGTTCAAATATATAGAACTTCATTTTGGACATATCTTTTGGCAACACAAATACACTTAATGTTTTCTTAAGCTAAATAACATACTTATTCAGACTGATCAAGTTACAGAAAAATAGATACAAAGGTTATGTGTGTAAGTGCAAGAAAATAAGTTTTCTAAAAGATTCATACTTAAAGATATTTTACTTTTTTTATTTTAAATAACTTTTACTTGGATTTCTAAATTATTTTCAGATAAATTAAAAATTAAATGCACTAATAACAGATTATAGGAAAGATAAAAATAATTCAAAAATTATTTAAACAAAAAGCAACAACAACAACAAAAAAAGGAAATGAACATTCAACACTGTGCTTACTGTGGAAATAATACATATAGTAAAGGAAACTGTGTTAGAGTATTTGAATTTCATTTTTACTGAATAGTTACCATCTGGACGTCTGCTAGATAGGTTATCTAGGAATTTTGTCAGCAGTTCCAGTTCATTCTGCAACTTAACTGTTACATCATTAATCACAGTGGCTCTGTTTTCTGTTTTCACCAGAATTTTTTCAAATTCCTCTACTGAATTCTGGTCACGTGTAGCAAAAAACTTTTATTAAAAAAAAGAAAAAAAGGAAAAAAAATCATTGTTGTTTATAAATTAACTATTTTTAATGAGAGTATACAGAAAGTTTAGAAATGTTCTTGTCACACAATCTCTTTATGATGTGGACATATATGACCAATAATTAAAAAATCTTTAGACACCAATAAAAACAAAAAAGTTATCTCTTTGATTACTCCAGTTAACTAGCAGTTATACTCTAAAAGCATAATTTAGATAATTTTTTATATATTGGATGTAGAAACTTTGTTAGTCCTACCTGCTGCATAAGTTCATCTGATTGCCAACTCTCAACAAGATTCTCTGAAAATAAATTATACATTTTATTAACTGCACTTGTGGACAGAGCTTTATAAAAAATACCTGTATGACAATATTAATAAATGTTTATTTTAACACACACATACCTTTGTTTTTTCCCTGAAATTCAAATCATCTGATTTTATTTTTACATTCTGTTATTTAGTAAAATGGAATATCTCAGGTTGCCTGCCTGATGGGATGTGAAAAGAAGAAGAAACAGAATTTTTTTTTTTTTTTTTATAAATAATTTAAAATATTTTATATAATTGTAACAAATGCTGGCATTTTTGTTTTTCATAATGTCTATAACTTTTTATCAATATTATTTACAAAAGCTAAGCATCTGTTTGATCCCCACACTGAAAAGCTTGTGATGTCTGTCCTTGTTCATTAAGTAATCAAAAAAAAGAGATATCCAAAGAGGAATTGCTGAAGTCTATGTCCTATGTCGAAAATAAGACTGGATCTTATAGTGAGATTTGTAAATGTTTTACAGTTTGAAAAAGAGCAAGTGAAAGTGATGTCAAAATTTATATTAAGTGCAAATGCATCTGTCTGTGTGGTAAGTTATTAAAACTAAATTTTTATATATTTTTTTATTTTTTGAGTCAGATGAATGGCAAATCATTGTCAAATGACAGCAACATTTCACAAATACATAAATGACACTATCCTTACTTTTTGCTTCTTCTATTTCTTTTTCTAATTTGCCTCGGAGCAGTTCAGTTTGTTTCATCTGATCTTTAATTTCACTAATCTGGTCTTGCATTTTTCCAATTCCCTTAACATAAAAAGTACAAATTATGAATACATCAATATCACTTATAATATCTATTTTTGTGTATAAGTAAAACTGGATGTGGAGTAAAATTTTATACATATATATATATACACACATATATTAAAACTGAAACTGAAATGACTGATGTAGGTGTCCTATATTACTTTGATAAGAGAACTGGGCAAATAATTAACCTAGTTAGTTTGGGCCAATTAATGCTTTTATAAACATGAATAATGATTTGCTTTCTTTTTAATTCCATCTATTCAGAATTATTTTCTGCTCTACATAAATTTGTAATTACATCTAAACTACTTGCATCTGTATCACTCATAATTTTATTAGAATTTCAGTGGAACAATGCAATTATTAATAAAAGAAAACTCAAGAATATAGTTTCATTTATATTCCCAGAATGAACAATAAATAGTATTAAGTATACAAAATAAAAGAAATTACCTGCGTTAATTGGTGGTTTATTTCCAGAACATTTTTCAGTTTACTTCCCTCAATAAAAATGGCTTTCTCAATTTCCTCAGTCTCATTACCATGTTGCTTTATCTGATCTAAAATTGCAACCCTCTTTTCTTTGATATCTTTCTGCAATTTTTCCTAAAACAACCAGAACAGGTAATACAATAAAACAAAAAGTATTGAAATAACTCGGGGAGGGGGGGGAACCAAAAAAGCACACAGATGTTGAATGCATTCAAGGGTTAATGCCTTTAATAATAAAAAGTTATATTATTATTCTACTCTGTTAACCCTGTTGAGTACAAATTTAAAATGTACGTAAAACAACAAATGAATGAAAATGTTTTAACTATTAGTTACAAAACAGGATTCTTTAAGTGGTAAAATGTTCTCACAAAGGACTCTATATTTGATAAAAAAAAGATGATTAAGACAGTTTTAATAATTATTTAATGAATACAGCAGAGAAAAAAATTGGCTGAGCTACAAATCAATCATCATGCTGTTAACTGATGAGCTAATTAAAACTTACATTAAATTAAAAAAATGAAAGCCATTTTTGTTTTATTATTGGTTTTCTCATATAAGATGAAAACATTTAAAATGTCAAATGTCATGCATCTATGTTTCCAGTTTGATGGTTTACCAAATTACATATTTACATGATTAACTATTACTTCAATATTTGAAATATGTTAAAAAAAAGTAATTCCTTTTACCATTGGTTTAGCTAACAATTCTGCTTCACGTTTTGTCTTTTTTATTGCCTTTTCCAACTCTGCTTTCTGATTTTTCATTTCTGGAGGAAAAAAAAAAAAGAAGAAATATTGTTTTATTATTTTAAAAATGGTATAAGAAAGAAAATTTGAGATTTCTTCATACAATGACAACATATGCTTACAGAGAATAATAGTCTGGTTTTCAAAAAAAATCTTTTCAGTTTCTTTTTACTTTCTACATTTAATACAGTTACCCAAATACATTAAATATATTTCCAATTTAATTTTTGTTATTAATATCCTGTCTTTGCTATTGTGACAGAATGACAATAAAATAAGATATGTTTTCAATGTTATAGTACCCAAAAATTAAGAATACTAATGGACTAAGTACATCACTAAAGAAAGTTCCATATTTCCGTCTGTTAGGAACTGCTGATTATATCAACTTCTCTGTATGAAATGATGTCACAACAAAAGAAAATGTCAGACTATATATAATCCTAATGTTATTTTATTACCATACCTCTTTTCTTTTTTAAAAATATTTTATCATGGTCTGTACATAGTAATACACAATAATACATATTACCGTAACACTTAGAAAAGTGCATTAATATGTTTAATATATATCTATAACATAAATCTATAAATCATTCTATTTATTTCATATTTCATAAAGGCAGATATTTATGCCATATAATAACAAAGACATATTATTATAACAAACATACAAGAATAAACTACTGAATAAATAAATTAATAATAGAAAAGAACTTCTTTTTTCATTCCTTTTCAGTAAATAATTATAACATCAATAATATATTTACATTTTTTAAATTAATTTTATCCAAACATTCCATTTTTCTTCAAATTTAATTATGTTGTTATTTTTCTTACAAATCTACTTATCTGTATAATAATACATTTTATAAAGTTAGTTGGTGATGCTTGCTCTTTCATTTATATATTCACTGCAAGCAGTTAATAATATTAAACTGTTTTAAAATGGTCTGGATTGCCTAAAATAATTGTTCAGGTACCTGGAGAAGGTAGCAGCAGTTACAGTTTAGCCAGTCACTGCATAAAATTTGCAAAATTTGCCAAACATAACAGAATTTAGTATGTCTATGGGTGGTCAGATTCACTTAAAAAGAAAGAAGTTTCTTTTCCTTTTTACTACTGAAATGGACTGTGATATCAGAAAAGATAGTCTTATATATTTAGCTTTTGAACTTCCTGTTAATTACTGAAACACATTATTTTGGTTGAATTCAAATGATCCAAGTTATAAAAAGAAATTCAAGAAATATATTTGGACGTATTATCATGTCCAGCAACAAAACGTAGCACACTCAGCCTTGAAAATTTGTGAGGTATTCATTGTGCTAGTAAGAAAACAGATCTGATATATGTTCAATGTCAGTGCAAGATACCATAATAATTTTATTTTGTTCTGTGTTTGTATTCAAAAGTTCTAATTAAAACAAAATAAAAAATAAAAAAATAAATAAATACAATAAACAGTTTACAGTTCACTAATGATATGACAAAAATTCTCATTTATCTGAATCTTTTATACTATATATTATCAAATGCTTATTTCTTGTTAAGATAAATAAAAGAATCTTTTTTTGAAGGTATTGAAGCTCTGTGTCTGTAGTTGGCTTGAATTGGAAATGACATATACTTTTTGACCATTTCTCACAGAATTTGTAACATTTAATACTAAGTCTGAAGAATATAATAACTGAATATTTCATTATGCTTGAGAGAGAAATGTCTTCCTGTGTCATCTTCTAATTGTGTTTTAATAAATTTAATACAGTTCTTTGAACAGGAAACTTAAATGAACATAAATATAATGTATTTTATTCTCAAGCAACCATTCTGTGTTAAAACTAGTTTACTCACCAACTACGTTTTTCTTCATTGAATTATACTTAGTGGTTCGTTCCTGAAAGTCTTGCTCTAATTTTTCAAAAACAGGAGTTTGCTTCTCCAAGGATTTTTGTTTCTCCACTTTCACTTCCTCCATACTTATTATAGCTGTCTGAAAAAAAAGAAAAACATCCTAATATGAAGAAAAAAATAAGAATTATGTTTTACTATGAACTCCTTATCAGATGCAACAAAGTATATGAAAAAAAGAATCATAGAAATTGACGTGATAGGTAAATAAAATGAATGTCTATTCATAAAAAATGTTTAATGTAAGAGTACCTGTAAACAAATTAGTTTGAAATGTTATGATTAAAATTAACAACCAAAAACAAGTTAGCTAATTAAATGATCCATACAAAAAATGCATCTATGCATGGATGTGCATACACATGTAACAAATCTCTTCACTACAATAAATATTTCAACAAAGTGACTGGTTTAATCAGATAATATATTCACAGATATGAAAAGAATAAATTAAAATATTGTCGGAGAAGATGCTGATACCTCAAGTAATGATGTTTTTGAGTGCATTGTTTCAAACATTTCTTCATACTCTTTGTTAACACACTCTAGACTTTGTTGTAACATCACTATCTCAGACTCATCAGCCTTCAGTTCTTTTTGTAACTGGCTTCCCTGCACATTAACAAAGCAAAATATATTAATAGAAAATATGTTAAATTAACTGAATAATCAATATTTGAAAATAGACTGAATCACCATGATACATGCACATTAGTAAAATATAAGCTTGTTAACATATAAAAACAAAATAAAAATTGTATTAAATGTTATATTAAGTAAATAAATGACCTATTTAAATACAATTAGTGTACATAAGCAAGCATTAACAAAATAAATTAAATTAAATTAAATTAAATGTTTTAAAAATATGAATTTCACTTAAAAAAACAATACCTTTAGATATGTTAGTGAAACTACACAAACATTTATACAACAGACAAATTAACTTACTAAACTATACATACACAAAATACAAATCATACAGACCCATATACAACATTAAAGTTTTGTGTTAAAAAAGAAGAAGTTATTTTGTTATTTTAAAATAAATTTAAATAATAAACTATGCAACCTGAATTTCTTAGTTTTACATGTATGTAATCTGTTATTAGCATGTGTTTCCCAAATGTGTATTACCTCATTAGACAGTTCTACATGTAATGTCTTGTCAGCCTGTATTTCCTCATTAACAGTCTGCATGAAAAGCTGTTCTTCTGTTTTAGTCTCTTCCAAGTCTTTCTGAACATCATCTTTTTTTGACTGGAAATCTTGCCTGTGAAAATAATGTAATAATTCTGATGTCTGCTGCAAATTTTTTGCTTCTTGTAATCACTCTGTGCAGTTAGATGAACAGAATTACATATTAGTGTGTACTGCTATCAGCATTAAAGATTTCTCAGTCCAAAATATCTCACCTTTCTTTCCTTTCTTTTTCCAGATGTAGTCGACATTCAGCAATCTGTTTAGTTAGCTGGTCCACAACGGATCTACAAGACACATTGCAATAAAGAACATATAATATTTTTAAAATAGCCCCCAAAAACACTAACAATTCTTTTATAGTATATTTTTTATAAAAAGGGGAAAAAAAGACAGATATTTTTCATATTTTTTAAAGAATCCAAAAAATATATCTATTGTCTGAAAATTTTAATTTGTGTGTGTGTGTTTGTGTGTATTTATACGTAAATGCATGTGATTAAACAAATTTATAAAATTTTAATGAGAAAACATTCTACATAACACTGAACATTTACTTATGAGATTCTGTCAGATTTTCCAGCTGCTCTTCCATGTCTGCATTTTCTTGCCGCAGTCGGCCAAGATCTTCAGCTTTTTCTGTCAGTTCATTCTTTAATCTTGTCAATCTTGTTAAAATAAATAAATAAATAAATAAATGAAAATACATGTATGAGGAAAAAAAATCATTCCATCATGAAAATTTTACATAACAAATTCTGAATGTTCTGGATTTTCCCCTTGATAATAAATATAAGAAAATAAAAAATAATAACTCAGGAGGATGCTGAGGAATTCTGATATAATTAAATACATTAATTTCTGGATCTGAGAATCCTATATCTCAGTACCTGAAGGATGAATGTCTCTGATTTGAGAATATTCATGATTTTGGAATACAAGGAGGTAGCCTGATAGTGAGATCTAAGTTGAAACATGAAACACATTTTGATTTCTTGTATGGCTTGTCCATAGCCTGCAAGTAGTTTTATAAAATACTATAAATAATTTTATGCATGAAACCAAATTTGTATACCATGCAAAACCAAGCTGCTTGAAAATGTTTAGGTTTCAGATTTTTATAATTTTCAATAGGGGATTCTCTACCTGTAGTAATTGTTAAATAAAACAAAAAGGTTTAATACTGCCACTGAGAACTAGAAAATCACACATCTTATAGCTTATATTATAAAATTGTATTTTATAATTATTTCAATTTATAAGATTATGACTTCAAATTGATCTCTTTATAAATGCTTTCATTACAAACACAAACAATTTGACATTAAAATCCCACCCACACAAAAAAAAACACCAAAATACAAAAAACCAAAAAACAATTACAACTGGAGATTATGTGAAACACTGATCAAGGGGAAAAAAATAATGTTTTGAAATAATTTCATTATGATGTGTTTTAATGCTTAAAAAAGTACAACTTACACATGCTCCTTTTGATAAATTTTCCTGTCATCATCATGTTTTTGGGCTATTTTGTCTTTCACTTCTATCAAAATAACCAAAATGCAATCGAAATTAAAAATATTTGAAACCAATACAGTTTATGAATTTAGTGTAACTAATACTAATTATTAAGATGATGGTAATAAAATAGCAACAGCCATTCTATCTTCAAAACTAATGACAATATTTAAAGATTTTTTATATATCATTACGAAAGCAAATTTACTATGCTTATAAAAGTAAGAATGATATAGATGATGTAGATAAAAGATGATAATGAAATGTTCTTAGTATAAATTATACTTTAAAGGAAATAGATGAATTTTATACATGCTGTTAAAAGGTTTAAAATGAACAAATACTAACCATGTTGAAGTTCTTGTTTACGAAGTTCCAGTTGATAATTTAGTTCTGTACCTTCATCGGTTTCATCTACTAACTAAAATAATTGTCAATTATAAGGATGTTGTTTCCTATAATTTTAGTTAAAATTATAATCAAACAATCCAGTCCTGAGAAAAAAAATATTTTTCCTTTTCTACTTGTTTATTATTATTTTATTTTTTTCTTACATTTCCAATCAGATATAAATATTATTACTTCTAATAATGTATCAAAGTTATAGAAAATGTCTTGCAAATATGAACTGTTTTACTTATTTGACAAGTTAAAACAGAGAATCAGTAAACAAAATTCCAAAGCAAAATGTTTTATTCCAGTTAAACAGAGTTGAATAATATATCCAGCTTCTGTATATACCTAATATACTCACAAATCAAAATGAAAATAATTTTTAAGAAGAATTTCTAATTTTATACCTTCTTCAGCTGTTTAATAAAGTTGGCTTCATTTCTTTCATATTCTTTTTCAGCATTCTTTTTCTCTTTCTTGATATGTTTACTGCAAAGAAATTTGAATTTCATTTTTCCATTTATGGTCAATTAGGATGTTTGAAATTAGAAATCCTAGACTTAAGAAATAAAACAAGATAAAAAAATGAAGATGACTATACACAAAAATAAAAAGAGGAAGAAAAAACAGTATTAAAAAAACCCAAAACAATTATAGATAAATAACAGATCTTCCATTCATTCATGAACATGTCTCTGTTTATCCAAAGATTATGCTTCACTCACATTTCATCCAAAATATTGTTCTTGATGTCATCTTCTTTTGACAGTGCCATTAAGAGATTGTTTTCTTCTTGTTCAAGACGGTTTTTTGAGGCTTCATACTGACGGATACCCTAAAACAAAATTGTTAAATATATATACAGCACAACCATAACTGTTCCTCAATCACGTTATTAATACAGTAATACAGCTAAGCATTTAATTCTGATATATTGCACTGATGTTTCAAAAACTGACATATCTAAAAAAAATTGCTGTTAAAGCTAAAGCCATACTGCAAAGTAGATTATAAAGACATAAGATTATTTTCAGTTTGGCTTAGATTAGGTTCATGTATTTGATGCCTACCTTACGAACATCATCAAGACCTAATTCACTTTCTGTAAGCTTTTCTTCAAGACCATCCAATTCTCTATAAAAAAAAGAAGTAAAAAGATTTTTTAAATTTATAAAATAAAGAAATAAAAATAATCAAAACACATTCTTTAAAAAAATATACTGATTGCTTTTTTCTTCAGCTGCATAAAATACAATGAAAATAATACATTAAAAGGAGCACTTGACATTTTATCTGTACAAGATTAGAATGACAATGATAAAATTACACTGAAAATAATTAAAAGGCAGTTTCATTTTAGTCTCACTGTGGTAAAATTATCACTCACTGCTTCTTTCCCACGTTTTCTTCCTTCTGCTGTTTAGTTTTATCTGCTGTAGAATTCTGTAAATGTAAACAGCACTTAATTAACTGTAGCAAAAATGACTGATATATGTCAAGCATAACTTTATATATTAAAATATCAGAACATGGTATTAAAGCATGGTAACTGTTCTTATTGGAATATGAGGTAAAAACGGATCAGTTGACAGAAACAGTAACAGACCTACTTCTGAGATTAAACAGGATTTAATGTCTTATGATCTACTGATCTGGACTTACAGTTGAACTTTTGACAAAATGTACATGACAAATTATGTTATTTAGAAAAAGTTGGTACATCTATATTTTTTTGTTCCTTTATGAACAGTGATGGTATACGGTATGTGATTTCCTATTAGAAGGTGTTTATCCACAATGGAATGGTGGATCTAGTTATTTTCTTGCAATCATCACTGTAGAAAAAAATCAAAGATGTGTTGACATTAATGTTAAAATGTGTTGAGGCAATATTAAGAACATTTCATACCACAGCCTTTTTCAGACGCTTCTTCTCCTGTCTAGCCTCTGTTCTTTCCTGAATGAGGTCTTCTTTCAGTTGCAGAATACTGTCCTCTAACTCAACAATCTAATGAAACAAACAAATAGACAAAAAAAATTATTGTATTTTATGGAGAAAAATGAATTCCAGTAAATGGATCATGAATGTTTGCAAGAAAGAAACAAATAAATTCTTGAGTAATAATAATTAAAAAAACAGTTTTAATTTCTTTAGAAAAAGAATGCAATTTATAGTCTCAGTTTAAAATCTAAAACTACTAATGAAATATAAACTTTGATGCAAAAGCCTACTTCCTTACTAATGACTATAGTACACTTACATCTTTATTGGCTTCTCGCACCATGTCCCTCGTTTCATTGAGAGCTATCTGCATACTACAAGATAATTATTATTGTTATTCTTCAGAAAGTAAAAAGTCCATTGCAAATTATTACTGAATTATCTCCTTTTTTAAAACAAAAAATAGGTTTTACAAAAATGCATGTAAAGCAGTAATTTCAACAGTAATGCATCTCTGATTCTGATTCTTATTATTTACAGCTGTTAAAACAACAAAAGCTGGTAAAAAAATTAAATAGCTAATATTTTTATTGTTGTAATGAACCTACCCTTATTCAAATTTACATTGTATAGCAGTTATCAATATGAATATCATTTTGATATCCTTCAGATATTTATTTATTTAGTTTATTTTTTTTTTTTCATTTATAAAATGTTTAAATTGTTAAAAAGTCAAATATGTTATCACTGCTTTGGCTTGTCATTTATTATTTTGATAAATAAAATAGTTATAAAAAAATGTAATAATTTATTTATTTTAAAAATGGTAATTTTACAATCAAACAATTTTCCACACCTTGCTTTTTCTGCCATTCTCTGATTCAGCTGTGAGATAATTTCTTCATGTTGTTGACGAATCTGTTCTTTTTCAGGCCTACAATCAGATATTACAAAGAATTGACAACAGTTGCAAACATTTGTATCTGTTTTGTGGTGATAAAAATAGTACTTTGTAACAACTGCCAAAATATTCTAGACTTTTATGTAAAACAAAACTGACATCATCTCTTCATGTTCATATTATAACATGTATTATAACATGCCTACCTCAGCAGATTTCAAGACATTTGAAATAAGGACTCATTACTGCTTATGTCTCTGTATAACATGGTTTCTTTTTGTTTAATACTGCCTGTATAAACATGTTTTATGCTGGTGCTTTCACTTTCTTAACTTGGCAATTAAAATACCTACAAACTAAAGAATATATCAGACGCATGCTTGCATGAAACACATGTGCTAATACATTAAACATAACTTTCAAACATAAAATTTTAAAAAAGAGGAAAACTTCATTGTCTTATGCTAATTTGAAAAGAAAACTCTCTAATACAGAAATAAATGAACCCTTTAAATCAGCCTTTATAATATATCTTGATATTATATTTCCAAACATAAAGTAATTTAGGCAATCAACTGACTGTAGCTGTGAATTTTCCTTTTCCAGTTCTTGATGACGGTTGCCAAAATCCACTATGTTGGTATTTATAGTATCCAGTTTTTGTTGAAGATCCATCTGAGAGTATGTATTTAGCTGGCGAGTTGCATTAACAGCAGCTGCAAACATAGGTAATTTCAGTTTGGCTAAATTATACCAGACATTAATTTAAATGTATCACAGCATAATTATTTTAACTTCTGCTGTAGTTATTATTTTTATATATATATATAAAAATAGTTTTAGAATAAATTGAACAAAAACACTTTTGTTTGTGTGTGTATGGGTTTTTATATATATATATATAAAACCCATACACACACAAACAAAAGTGTTTTTGTTCAATTTATTCTAAAATTATTTTTTTATTATTATTAATAAGGCAATAACAAAACAAGCTTTAAGGTTATCAGTTCCCACACATTTTATGAAGTCAATTTCTTACATAGAAATATATACAGATAGATAGAGAGATTTATATATGACATTTTAAAATATTTTTGTAACTGGTAAACTGTTATTATATTTTTTACTTATTCTGTCTTATTAAACACCGACTATTAAAAGTTTATCATAGTGTTAATTACACTGCTAGATCATTTTAATTTATTTGTTTTATTACTTTTTTGAGGGGAGGAGGTTAAATTTGCCCTCTGGTACATTATTTTACATCAATTCTAAAATAATAATTCCACTGGATAAAAAATATAATAATATATATGTAAAATATGCTAACCCATTATTTCATCTCTGATTTCCGTAGGTAAGGTGAGAAGCCTGTGTCGCAGAACACTTGCTTTAATTGTTTCTGTTTCAAGTTCGTCATGTAAACGTTTTGTTTCAATGTCCTACCATGAAAAATAAAATAATAATAATCATTTTATATATATTATTACACAACATGTACAATAATAATAAAACTATTTGAAATTTCAGAGAGAAATATGTATGCTAGAACAATGTAACTAATTAAAATAGCAATTATTGCTTTGAAACATATCTATAATATGATCAATGGATAGAACACATTTCAAATGTTAGAAAAGGTACTTGGCAGTATATTCTTTTGTTATGTATTGCAAACAGAGATTTGTATAATTTCACACAAATTATAAAATTTACTTTTTAAACAATATATATTAAAATATTAATAATAATAATAAAAAAAGGTTATGATTTACATACCAGTTCAAAAGTGCCTCAATAACCTTGTCAATGTTGTTAATATCATTGTCATGAAAGTTAAAATCAACACTTCTCATACGATTTGCTAGAATTTGTAGAAAGGTTAAAATGAGACAATATATCAGTATACAGGTAACAATTAATTACTCTGATTAGCGCATATATACCAAATTATAGTAAATTACAGTCAAAACTCTACTGTTTCTTTTTTTCTTTTTATTATGAACACCTTCATTGTGAACGCTTGTAGTAAAAACGACAACATTAATTACCATCGGTGTATTATAATTTCAGATTTATAACAACTATTCATTTAGTTTAATAATTATAACTACTCCTGTGCTACACTGCTAGTGCTAGTGTTGTTTATTTGCAATTTACTGGTTATTAGTAAACGGGTGCATTTATTACATATTTTACAATATTCTCAGTAATGTGACCACAAACCCAATTCATTCAGCTTTATGACTGCGTTATTTATGCAAGCCGTTTCAATGCTTAACTTCTGTACTGACATGATGTATCCTGTATCAAGCAAGAAACACAGCGTTAGGAGGCCATTTGTAAACTGTTGTCATACAAGCCTAGTTCTCGTGCCAAACGTGAATTACCGAGATAATTATTCTCCAGTTTTTCTGTATCGCTTAAAGTTGTTGTAATTTATATACAATACATATTTTAAATAATTATCTGTAGTTAGTTTATTATTGCACAGCCATTTCCATCGTACTCTCTTGCATCCAGAGTTTAGTCTCGAAAAAATAAATATTTTAAAATGTTACGCGTTTTATGGACGTAACCGCTTTTATAATGTAGTCTTAGTTGTTGACAAAGCCACACACAAAAAAAAAAAAAAAAAAAATAAAAAAATAATAATAATAATAATAATAATAAAAATAAAAAAATAAATAAATAAATAAATAAATAAAATAAAATTATAATAAATAATTAAAAAAAACATTAAACAACAAATGAATATAATTACAAATCTAAATATTGCAACTTTATAATTACTCCAAATTATTTGTTTAAAAATTGGATTATAATTATTTTAATAACTAAACGAAGATATATTTTAAAATTAATTTTCTATGTTATAAAAAAAAAAAAAAAAAAAAAAAAAAAAAAAAAATGAAGGAACAAACCACCCCAATAATAAATAAATAAAAAAAAAAAAAAAAAAAAAAAAAAAAGAAAAGAAACCAACCAGACTAAAACGTTATGAATATTCAACATTAATTTTGATTCTTCCACAAGAAGATGCAATACATCAGGGTTTTACACACATAGTAATAAAATTATACATTCCCCAATTTTATAAAGCAGGATTCTATTCTAGGTTTTGGAGTATGTTACACATGTAACATGAAAAATAAAACAAAAGTAAAAACTGGTGAAAACTAACAAACTGGCATATTTTTTAAGTTACTATACCCAAAAACAAAAGGAAACAACAAAATTATTTAATATTTAATTTCATTTTGAGAGCAATATACATATAAATAATAAAAAATAAAAATAAAAAAGTAGATACAGTTGCAGTTCAATATTACTAAATACTATACAAAATGTGTGTAACACAAAGAATCAAGTAGTCTAAAAAGTGCATGTCTCATCTGATAACAAATTAATGGCAGTGACAAATATTTGTATACAAACAATATCAAAATTATGGATATTCTAGTTCCATGTTTACAGATAAATATAATACAGAGCACTAATATCATACATTTGTTTGCTAGAAACAAATGAAGCACTTTAAGCAAAATAAGGTTCAAATAGAAAAAGTAAAAACTATATTACATACAAAAATTAACACTTATGATCACTGCCACATTAATGTATGGATTTAGCACTTGCAGCCTCCTGTTATTAAGTGAAAAATTATTTCACTTTTGAAAGTGTTTCATATGGCCTCACATTCACAGATCCTCTGGCTCATAATTGTAATAAGGTTCTGCTCATGCTGCTTAAACAGCAGTATGAATACTAACAGTCATTTTGTCTTTTCATTAACTCTTATTTGATATTAACCTTAAAGATACTCTGCAGTAAAGATAAACACTTTTCCAAGAGCAAAAAATAAATTCAGTACTGAATTTGTTATGAACAGTTCAAACAAAATGAACGTTCCATTGTTTCATCATAACTGAAAAGAAAGATGAATCAGTTGTAAGTAAATATATTTATAAGTAAATATATTTATTTATAAATAGATGACTGCTAATAAATTTTAGGTAAATATGTTGTATTTAAATTTTTTTAAAAATATACATTATTAGATTTTAATTTAATTTGTGTGTGTGTGTGTAAATGTTACAGAATGTTATTTTGAAACAAACTGACAATATTACTGCATGCATGTACATTTATAAATACATTCTTTAAAAATGAAATAAACATTTGACTTACTTGAGAACTGAACAGAGATGACAGAAATTGCCAGCACAACTGTCACATTGTTTGGAACATGACCAGCATATTGGTTTATCACAAAAACTACATGGATGAGATGTTGACTTTGTAATTGAACCTTTACATGTCTTGCATGTTAAACTTACATCTGCAATGAAAATAAAAATACACATATACACACACCCACACCCAAACCCACACACACACATATATATAATCAGAAACACTGATTTGTCAGTGTAGAAGATCCATTATACACATGAATATTTTGTTAACATTAAAAACAAAACAAAAAAACCCCACTAATTGGAAACTTTCTGTATCACACACATACTTATTGGCTTTTCTACCATGTTTATAGTTAAAAGACCTTTTAATATTTGTCTTGAAACACTCTGTTCATTTGGCAAAATTGTACTTAATGTTTTATTAGACATCAAAAATTTAATATATCAAGAATGTTTTGAAATAGAAAAAAGGAATATGACACCAGACCTTAGACATTCATTTAAATTAAAACATGACAAAAAAAATTACCTGTGGAAATATTAAGTATATTTACCCTTGTTTAGAGATGAGATCTTCTGAAGATCATTACTGAAACCTGGTACAGTCAGTTGGCAACCTTTATCAAGACAAAGTTGGCCTGGCTGAATCTCTTCTACAGGCTTTTCTGTTAGTATGGTTTCACACAGTATGTTGTCATTGGCATCAGTGTGAGATACTGCAAAACTCTTCTGTGATCCTTTAAAAAGCAACTCCTTGGTTTTTTCTACATTTAAATAGTATAGGCCTCAATTAATTCTATAGTTTGTACAAATGTTTTGACAAACCTCGTTCATTTCTGGCATATTTGTGTTTATTAGAACAATTTCTGAGTTAGTGATCATGATTAATAATAATAATAATAATAATAATAATAATAATAATAATAATAATAATAATAATAATAAAGAAAGAATGCTGAAGGAAACTATCAAAATTCTTTATTATTTTTATGCCTCAGATTAATAAAGATAAGACTAGTTCATGTTTTACTAATTAAGTTTTAAACACTTGTATTTAGAACATTTATCAAACTAAAAAACAAAGAGCTTATCTTAAACTCGTAAGTAAATGATTTTGACAACTGCACCTGTCAGTGTCAGTATCATTAATACGGATATTTTTACCGTAAACTACTTTCATATTTTCGTCTTGGGCAACACCGAGATCAATTTCCTTTTTGCCAATCCGAGTCTTGAGCTGCAAAGGTGAACATTCTCCGAAAGGATTTGATCTCTTCATCATAATCATAAATTTTTCCCGGCGTTTATTCATAAATAGAGTTGTTCCCCTTCCTCATATTTAAAGGCATAAGACGAAAACAGGCTCGGACAAAATATAAAGTAACCCTTTCTTTTCTCTCCACCAACTCTTTTTCGACAGACACGCTTATTGGCTTTGTCGGACAGCGTGACTGTCGCAGGCGTGCTTCACAACAGCTTGCTCTGATTAGCACGTTAATTTTTCACTCGCTCAATAAAAATCAACTTGAACTAGATCTTTTGTTAAGTAAAGTTGCTGCAATCATTAGACAACCTACCAATGACCTTCTCGCGATTTGTTTGATCTTTTAAAGCTGTTTTATTTCATTATCAAAGAAGGAATATGCAATTATTCAATGGCTATTAAAAAATTAAAAATAAAACTATAAAACACGTAAATTACACATTCAACATATAATCGTTGCATGAATTAAAAACTAATCTATGCACATATATATATATCAAAACATATTAAGTGAAAATTTCTATAATTTTATAAGCTTGCAAATTATGAAATTCGAAATAATTAAGTTACACATTTCATTTTAAATCGATTTAGAGAACAGATACACCCGTTGTTGCCAATGCAAATAGTTAAGTGGAAGATAGAAAGATCACTTATATTAACAACATAGTACTTTTAGATATAAACTTTGAAGGGAAACACAAACATTAGATTATGATAATTACATTTTTTTTTTTAATTTTTTTAATTTAGTACTGGAATTAATTCACAAATGATAAATGCCATCAGTGAAAATAAGTTAACTTTCATGTTAACTCGATAGCGCCTCATTACATCTCAGAAAACAGTAAGTAACTTGGCGTTCATCTTCAAGTCACTGGACGTCCATAACTAAAAAAAAAACGGCCTTTTCAACGTATTTAGGAGTAGATAATAACTGACAATATATATACTATTTACTTAGCACAAAGCTTGAGGTTTCTCAGAAACTAACTCACACACCTACAAACAAATATTAAAATAAATAAATAAATATAAATAATAACTAAAGAATTACTGTAAAGAATAATTGTAAAGAAAACCTTGTACTGCATCATTTCATTACTGTGACGTTACCTTAAATTCAAGATTTTCGTCTAATGATTATTTATTTTGTCTCGAAAGTAGGAGTAAATTAACATTTTCTTGCATTATGAAGTCAGTTAAGACTTGTTATTACATTACAAAAGACTTGTAACATACAATATCATAACAATAATTGTAAAAACACATCCTTGACCGATTCCTCATCAACGTATAAAAAATAGCTAAATTGATATCTTTTTCCTAAAACAGTGTCTACAGTGTAAAATAATTAAAGACAAAATGTCATTTTAATTTCCATTTATTTATTATTATTATTTTTTAATTTCATACTTAATCATCCTCACAAGTATTAACGTTGGGTCTTTCTATTGTTGTGACACGTCGTTTGTTTTTGTAAGTGAATTTGTAATCCAGTGTTTCATTGATTGAACACAAGAACACCGTCAATTTTAATTGATTTATAACTACTGATATCATTCATTTTAAGTGTTTAACTTACAAATCATCTTGATTACAACACCTTGGATTATTATTATTGCTCTTTACTGTGGCAGCTTTAGATATGTGTAAAGTGGAACTACAATCCCAAATGTGTTAAGGAGTGAAACAAAATAAAATTTCTTTAATGTCCGGTAATATAGTATGTAGCTAAATTAATTATAGATAATTTATTATTATAATAATATGATATAGATAAAGAGAAAATAAATTAAGCTATTGCTGTTAAGCGATGGCCAAAACTTTTTCGACCAGTAAAAACATATTTTTATATTCTTATCTTATTTGATAAGATAATATTAGGATCTGGGAAATAATTCAGTGGACGGACTGGGGATGACTGTTTCTGCCATCTCTGTACTTCATGTTTAATTACACGTATATATTTTCTTTCTTTCTTCTTTTTCTTCTTATATTTGTCCTTTGGTGGATGTCCTGACTGGTCACAAAATCAAAATATTTCAGAGTTCCTTTTTGGTTATATTTCCTTATTCATGACATTATTATTCCTTATCTTGGCTAATGACAAACTATGGCGTGTGCTGTCTATGAGAAAGTTTTAATAAACACATCCTATTAGAATGTCCTATAACCGTAGATTAAAACCATTTTTATGGTAATCAGATCTGCACATTTTGTAAACCCCACTTTTCGCAATACTGTACTTCTCCGTGACATACGCAGGCCTGAACAGGATGTAAATGCAACAATTGGAGTTGCACGTGCCTAGCTTTTCGCGACTGGTTATTCTTCTCTTGAATATCGCCGAGTCATCACGCACCCGGAAACTGACATCCTTGTTTAAACTATCTCGTCGGTATACAAACACACCTATGGGTTTTATTAGGCTGTTGTTAAAGAAACCGGTAACGGCATTTGTCAGTGCAACAAGGAACATGTCCATTAAGGTATCGTATTCACTGTTAATTTTTTGAATTTCTTTATTTCAGTTTTCGGCATTCTCGACCGAGGTGCATGTATCGTGAACCTCGATTCAGCAACCACTTTCCGATTATTTGTTATAGGCAATTCAACAAAATGTTATAATATTAATCTCTTTTGATGTATATAATAAAGTATTATACGTAATATGTTAAAGAGCAGTAAAATAGAATTAAAAGGAACGGAACGTCTTGGGTAGATATGTTATAACATTAAAACCCCCCCCCCATCTTTTTATTCTTCATATAAATAGCCCAAAGCGGTTTTAAAACTAACTACAGACTATATTATATAGCTTAATTTCAGGATATCTGTATATGAGTATGTATGTATGTGTACACACACATACACAATCAACATAGTCATTGAGGTCAAGATTTATTTTCAAATAATGGCAATATTTTATAAATTCAAAGTTTCCGATTTTTGGTACAATTTACACTTTTTAAACTGGTGGAACAAAATTAATTTGTGTAACAGAGGTATCAGAAGTAATTACGATAATTAAACTGTGAATCAGCAAAATACTTAAGATATAGCTTGGTACCAAAAGATTGTTTTTAACAATATTGATTTTTATGTGAAATAACTGGTAACTGATTTAAGATACCAGCTTTATCTGGTTCTGGTGAAGTGGCCAGAAGCAGCTAGGCAGATCCTGATAGTAGCAGAATCCCAGCTGCATTGAACCCAACAGCTAACAAAATAAAAAATAAAAAATAATAAATAAAAAATTAATGTAATTTCTTCTCTAATTTTCATTTTTACCTTTAACATCTGGCATGTTTCTTCATAAATCACTTGTGAGTACAAAAGTATTGCAAATTCAGTTATCTATTGCTTATCTTGTTCAAAAGTGTAATACATATATGTGACATACAACTTGGATCACGTTATTCAATGTTTTACATTGTTATTTATAGATAACTAATGGAAGCTAGTTAAAAGAAAAATGAAGTGGGTCCTTTTTATTTTTTTAATATACATTTTTTTTTTTTTTTTTTTTTTTTGTACAAATATTTTATTTCAGTTAAGAAAAATAACATGTTATTTACATATGTCTAATTTAGGTTGGAGACAAGTTGCCAAGTGCAGAGCTGTATGAAGGAAACCCAGATAAAAAAGTAAAGACAACTGACTTGTTTTCTAAAGGAAGAAGTATTATATTTGGCGTTCCTGGTGCTTTCACACCTACCTGCACCAAGGTGAGTTGTAACACATTAACCTGTTAGAATATTTATTATTAGAATCATTTTAATTAAATGAATGTCAGCAGGGTCATTTATTGTGAATTATAATTAATGTTTTGTGTAACTGAAATAATATTCTGCTGAATAAAATATTTTTAAAAATCACTTTGAATATGTATCAACAGTTTATATATAGAAAAAATAAACAGAACAGTGTTTTTGTATATATGCGTGGGGAAAAAATACCTATTTATTTTCAGCCATGAAGGAGAAATTAGTATCTACATATAATATATATATATGATGAAAAAGTTGTACTTCTTTAAACTTATTTTTTATCATTTTAATAGTAATGTGTTGTAAATTGTCATTTTGTTACTGTATAAAAATTTGTACAATTTATATTTTTATTAAACTTTTAGAGTCATGTACCTGGATTTGTTCAAACAGCTGACTCCTTCAAAACAAAAGGTGTTGATACCATTGCTTGTGTGTCTGTAAATGACCCTTTTGTCATGGAGGCCTGGGGCAAATTTTTGTCTACTGATGGAAAAGTAATTAATTCCTGTTTCATTTATTGATATTATGCAGTTTATTAATGTTGCAATTTAATACTACAATTTGTTAATATCCTAAGCATCATATTGCAGTGTTAGGTTTAATTTATTATTAGGAAATGTTTAAATGTATCAGAAGTGTACTAACTGTTAATATCATGATTATATAATTACTGATGTTGCAGTATGTTACTAGTAATTAGTGCTTTTATTGTTTACAGTTTAGTGTATTTTGTTAGAGCAAAATATCACTATATCATGTCTAGAATGTTGAGTTAAAAATATGTAAATAATTATTTGTCCAATTCATAATGAAACAGAAAAAATATTTATACAAGGTTTTGCTGTATGAAAGGACTGAAATGTCTTTTTATAATGTTCATAACTTAAAAAAATATGCATAAAATATTTTTGTTTCAGGTTAGGATGTTGGCAGATACAAATGCTGAATTTACAAAGGTAAGTGACAGAATTATACTACATACACTAAGTATAATTTATAGAAAACCATTAAATATGAAAGTGAAAAGTAAAGGAATAGTGATTAATTGTAATTCTCCATTTTCCTTAAATCTAAGAAAATCAGATTCATGGGAAGGAGAAAAAAATTTTTTTTTTTTTAAAAAACAAAAACACTATTTTAATCATGCATATAATTTCAATTTCTTTTTGTCAATTTCTTTTCCTGGACAATTTAAAAATGAAATGGTCATTATAAAAATAATTCAGAAATGCCAGTTATAATATTACAAATTAAAATTTTTATTATGTTTTGTGATAGAAAATTGGTATGGATGTTGATATGACAGCAATACTTGGAAGTATCAGATCTAAACGGTAAGTGAGTTTTCTTCATTCTGCATGTGTACATCATTTATAGTATATATCCTTTTCTTTTTCAACAGTACCCAAGTTGCAGTTTAAATTTTCGCTATTGACTGTCTTCCTCTTTATTCTATTTTCATATGAACTGCATTTTATTATTATGCATATAAACTGCAATTAATATTATAGCTTTTAATTACTGTTAGTACTTCATTTTATTGTATTATCTTTTTTTTTTTGCTGGTTTTATTATTGCTACTGCTGTTATTAATAAAAATAATATTATAAAAAAATTTTTATAATTACTGTTAACTGTGCAATCATTATAATGGAGAATGTATGTAATATTCACAGTTATGCCATGGTGATCAAAGATGGAGTTGTGGAGACACTGAATGTTGAACCTGGAAAGGGTTTATCTTGTAGTGCTGCCGAAGAAGTCATTAAACTCGTGAAATAAATTGAATTTTTCAACACAAAAAAGTTGGTGATTAGCATTAAAAGGTTGTTTGTTTGACATTAAAAGTAAAAATAGGCAATTTATATTGTTTTTTCATGCAGTAATATCAATTAAAAAAAAGTTGAATAAAGCTAATTATTAAAAAAACACATTTTTATTGATGTTTATTTTTTTTAAATTTATTTAGGAAATGCTTATTTCAGTTAATGTGTTTGTTACAAAGCCGTTTTGATCTTTAGTTTAAACATATTAACAATGTAACAATGCTTGTATTAGATTATTTTCCCATTGATAAATATGTGTAAAACTACACAAGTTTGTAACACCTCACAAAGTTCTCCATTTCATCATTGTTAGATCGTAACAGGCATGTTGTACAAAGTGGTTATTTTGTACTGGCAACCATCGACTATCATTCAAAACATCTCAGGTATGTGAAATAAGCATTTATTCAGCATAAAATTGCTGGAAGAAGAAGACAACAAACAAAAATATGATTTATATGGTTTTGTATTTACGTACGCTATAAAGATTTATATTTTCAAAGGTTATTTTATTTGTTTATTTATTTATTTATTTATTTATTTATTTATTTTTACCATATAAATACAAAATTACTTCAATCTTTTATCCATCTCGTTTGAAAAAAGGGGAAAAGATAAACGAACAAGCCATTCATTTCAGAGATTTCATACGTTGCATTTTGTGAAGTTTGGGCAAATAAGTTATAAATGAAGTTTTCTTTGGAATCTTTTTATTTTTATTTGTTTACATTCACGAAGAACTTGTCTGTTAAATTTGAAATGTATAATATTAAATGTAAGTCCAGAAACGCTACTAAATAAACCTGTTTTCGTCCATGTTGAGCCTTGGGTGTGCGCGACAAACAGTCTGTGACTTGATTTATACTTGGTGTGGTGAAATTCGAATTCCTGGAAATATTTAATGACATCTATGAATTATTTCGTATTAAAATGTATATTTCTCAGTTAAATTTGTTTCCGGAAAGGTATAACTTCTCACGGATTTGAATACGGAAAAGTTGGATCTAAAGTTTCTATTCAAAATTCTGTTTACATAACAAGATTGAATAGATATATAATAATGATCAGAAAAATTATTATTTTGGATAAACTTTTTGCAGTGATGCATCTTTGTTCTTTTAGTCTTTTATAACGAACTACAAAGCAGTAAAACTCGTTCACTCAAAATCAGCTAAAGACAAAAAGGTATTCGCAGAGATGGCTAACCTTATCGTGTTTCCAGATTCATTAAAACACATTTTAAGACAAATACAGTCAATATGTATAAAATTATTGCAATTGTTAGTGACATTAAATAATCTGAGTGAAGGTGCGGAAGATATGCCGCTACATATTTAACAATACTGTAAGACCACAGGAACATGTCTCTTGAAGTCTTGCATTAAAAACTTAGAGAGAAAAAACTCCCTTACTGTGGAGTAGAAAATCGACTATATAACAATAAATATAAGGTCGTGTGTGTGTGTATGTGTGTGTGTAATAAAAATCATTACTAGTTATTGTTAAACATATTGTTGTAACATAAAACAGACTTGAAGGAAGAAGAAGAGGTAAGTTACAATACAAAAGACAAATTAGAAACACAAAATGGAATCACGAAAGTCTGATTGCAATTCTTAATCATGACAATGAAAAAACAAACAACAAGAATAAAAAGAAAAGAAAACGACTTCCTTGAATATTTGTTACATTTGTGTTTCCGATATAATAATAATAATAATAATATAAAGAAAAATGTATACAAACCTATTGTGGAAGACGCAACGTAACAACGATGCCATGACGTTACATTACATGGAAACGTAAGAAAAACAGACTTGTACAATTGATTTTCGTAATGAGGTACAACCGATTCTGTTAGTATGAGCAGACAGATATTACGTGTATGTGTTTATCTGTGCACATTTGTAGTTTATTATAAATGTTCTCGCCTTCTAATTACAGTAATGAGTGTATTTTTAAAATAAAGTTATCCTTATTCCTTTTTGAATATTCAGAAATATATTTAGATAACTGTATTCTATGTATTGAGATAGCAGTTTTTATTTGAAGTCACACACTCAAAAATCACATACAAATTTGACAGGACTGGGGACATAGTTATTTTCATTGTTAAATGTTTTACATAATTATCTATAAAGCATTGTTGGGATAACAATGTTATTAAATTTGATAAAAACGTGTGTGTTTGTGTTTGTTTGTGTGTATTTGTATTAATTTAACTTTTATCACTATTTCTCAAACAGTTTATCCATACTTTGGGTCTACAATTACACACACATGCATTCAACGTTTTTCTTTTAATGCACGTGCAGTTTCTCTCTCGTAATTTTACTTCAGCAAAGGCATGTTCTATCAAAATTAAGTGAATTCCGTAACAACTTTCAAGCTGAGCCTTTACAAATTCTGTATTTTGTGCTGTTTTTTTAAATATGTTTTTGTTTTTTCAATACATACAATACACGAGTATGCAAATACAGTGAACATACTAAAATAAAACGAAATTCACCTTCAGTGTTATCCAGATTACATACATTTACTGTTAACGTCCAGTTCCATATCTTCCTTGTTCAGTTAGTAACTGGTGCGACGAAACAAAAACATTTGTGATGAGATTACTAACATGTGGGTAATGATATCCTCGGATAATACTGTAAACAAAAAATATGGTTAAATACCTTAAATAATTACATTTTCATGAATTGTTCAATAATTAGTCTATTTCTTGAATACAGTGATATGACAGGCAAATGTTAATTCTTTTTATAAATATTACACGATTATCGACTTGCTGATTAAACCATACGTCTCCAAATCCTAAAGAAAATAATGTTTTACACGGTATAGCCAGTTAAGATTCTTGACTCTCTAACAATTCTTCGGCTCTAAAACCTTCAACGAATATTTAACCATTTTTACTTTACGAACTACAAATAGAAGCAATCTTCATTCTACATTTTTTCACATTCAGTATTATTTTACTAAAATCCATACAAACCTGTTCTACATCATAAGCTTGGTCAAAACCCCATACTTCATAAACCATAAATTAACAATAAATATCTAAATGTCAAAAGCATATAAGGTACTGTTCGGTGAGCTACATTCCTGTGAATGTCCATGCTTGTATTTCTTCAGGTCGCATGTCTGTTATTTAGGTTTCACTATCTCAAGAGTGAATGGAATTCATCTGATAAACGCTATTCTGTAAGCCACTGACTACTGCATACGATAGTTTTCAAGGATCAGAGTCCTTGTCACCTTTTCTTGAACATTTTCTATTCTTCCAGACCAGAACATTATCGTCAGTGCTGAAAGTTAATTTGTTCTGTAGTGCCTGTGTCTTGCCTGAGAGTCGCTGTTCAGTTCCTGTAATTCGCTGCTAACACTTTTTACGGAGTCAAGTCCTCTGTCAGTGATTTGTATGTCAGTGCACCTTGACGACAAATACATTCGTACAAGAACTGGGCAACACTTACTGCAGTCTTTTTTCTGTGCCTTTGGGCCATCTATTTTCGAAATAATAGGTCATCATTGATAGAGAAATATTAAAATGCAATAAATTCTACATAGATTATTAAATGTAATTTTGGGAAATACATCATATAATCAATGCCTCTTTTACATAGATGTCTGTTATTGAGTAGTAATTGCTGCAAAAGGTCGAAACAGTTTTTTTATTTGTTTATTTTGTTACTTTGACGTCATACCAACTCGTACCCGTTTCGTACTATATTTTTTCTTCAAATATTATTACGACGTCGCCAGTAAAAAAAAAAAAAATAATAATAATAATAATTAAAAAAAAAAAAAATAATAATAATAATAATAATAAAAAAAAAAATATATATATATAAAAAAAGTTCACAGATATTGGCGCGTGAATATGAAGATGACTATTCTCATTAGGTACCATAATGTGGACACGTTACTCTGCCAAAACTCCATAGCGGACAGTTCTGAGTACGTAGTTGTAAAACAATATTGGAAACCATTATAATTCTTTTTTTTAATATAATATTTCTTTCCATTTTCAATGCATTAAAGGCGGTATTAATGTAAAAAGCAAACTGATCACGTGTTATTTGAATGACTGTCTTGATACATCCATCATAATGCTTGATACCAGTTATAGAACAGAAAATAATTAGTTAAAAATTAATTTTTCACTCTTTTTTGTTAAAACAAAAAGCATTCATCTTCTAAAACCTGTACTGTTACGTACGCAAACAATGAGTTTCCTATTTTTACAATTAAAAAAATTATTTGGTCCATGGTACCAAAAATGGCATCTATTATCATCATCTATGTTAAAATAAAATAATAGTAAAAACAATAAATTAATTTAAATACTTGTACAAATATAATAATTTTATTACCGATTGAGATATATTCATTTTCATTTGTTTGTTCGATATGAATAACCAACAGAGCAAAGTGAATGAACACTAACACTGCTTTTTGACAGCGGATTTCTAAGTAACACACGTTCGTCTGCTCGAGTTGCCATTACCGGAAAGTGCTGTATTTTCGTGTAAAGCGATGGGCTGTGCTCGGTCTAGTTTGTATTTTACGTCATTGGCTATAACAAACTAGTCTCGTTAATTTACTTTTATTTCGATCAGTTGAGGTTTCGCGGAAAATGGCGGCGATTGTTTTCGAACTTGCGTCTTGGCAAGCCATTCTCTTATGTCTTCTTTTTGCTGTTATATATGTTGGAAGTTTATATATTTGGGTTGGAAGCACAGACAAGACCAGGTAGTTTTTTTTCCGTTTGAATATGTCGAGATAGTTTAATTATGGAGAGGTATGTTGTGTTAATAATCAGAAAAAGGGACAGAAAGGTTTGATAACATTTAATTATTACTAATACTAGTAATACTAATAGGATTAGTAATAGTATTAAGTATAACTATACCTTATAAATTACAGTGTGATATATATATTTTTTCAGTCGCACACATAAATCTGATAATAAAAGTAAATGCAAGGCCTCATTATACTGTAGTTAATTCAATTATTTAGTAAGAATATTTATTTTAATTAAAACAAAATTAATATTAATTTTATCCTAAGTTCATTCCGGAAGATTTGGGTTCTATGGTATGTCGGTGACCAGCCATAACGTCCCCGCGTACAAAGGATACTATAATGAGTGACCAAAGCTTATTATGTTGTTCAGAAGCAGAATTAAGTATACAGTTTTAAAGCTAAATAAACAAATAAATATGGTAGGTCACTACTAGTACTAGGTGTAAACAATAACATTTCAAACGATTACCCTGAATTAATATCTGACGTTCGTTGTTAGTGAGTAGTCTTCTCAACTGATTGTTATAAGCCAGATTTAGTGGGCTATCATTTCTTTGTCTTTCAAGTTTTACGTTTGTACTTTAAACATATCAATCAACGGCTGTTTATGAGCTGCCAGGGCTATCTGAATTTTTATGCAACCATTTTCATTATAAATGGCATAATAGTGAAGGAGCTGTCGGTGTTGTGTACAGAAATGACATTGAATATTATTTCCACTTCTCTCAGAGTTATTCAGCTTGTTGAATGCATTGTGCTGTCAGTGATAATTGTGATGGGAACATTTTGGAAGGAACCTGGGATGTTTTCATATGAGGATGAGGATGACTCAGAGACAATATGGCTAACTGGTATGGCAGCTGTCTTCATTAAGTGATAGACTATGACACATGTTTAGATACTGGCACCCACAATGTAATCTTGGAATAGTAACTCAGTAACTGTAATTTTTTCGTGTGTTAGAAATCTTTTTACACACACACATAAACATACACACACAAATTCTAACTTTATAAGTTTATTTCAACAAAAATTATGGCTGATAACAATTTTACAGTAAAAAAAAGAAGTTAAAAAGCATTGTTTGGAGATGATCATGATTCTGCAAGCTCATATCTTTCACACATTTATTCACAGAACCATGGAAATACACATGTACTGATGATATAGATACTGTTTCATTTTTTCCAGATTTATCCCTTGCTTAGTTGCGAGCTAGCAGCTCACCAGAATTGGCTTATAAGCCCAAAAATTGTTTGGCAGTATACATAATTCTAATCCAGTTTTTATAATTCAAACTACAAAGACCTATCTAAATAGAGGTTACAAGACAGACTTCAAATTACAAACATGGTAGGATAAGTTGACGGGGTGGGGTCAAACAACTTGAGTTCAGCAAGATTTACATCATACAGTTCTAATAGAGCAATATGCTTATAAAGCTAAGTATATTTCATTTTGTATTTGTCAAGGGAATTGTCAACTGCTTGAGGATTTTCCAGTTTCTGCATGCAGCCATTTGATGTCAATATGCTATTCATGTATCTGTTCATTCTATTATTTCAAACTAAGTCTCATAGTTTCCTCCACAACCCATCCCCATCCATTTGCTTAGTGAGAACATAGATTGATTTTGAAGTTCGTATCTGTCCATGATGGCATGAATGACTATCATTTAACACATCTGTCATTTTCATCATGATATTATCAGAATAATTTCTGGGTCCATTTGAAAATGGCGAAATTATACTTTATTGAGGACTTTTTAGCATAAAAAAAATTAGTTTTCTAAAGTTCCAGAACAAAATTTTGCACCATTCAAAAAACAAAAACATTGTTTTGAATGTAAAACTGTGCTCTTTCAGATGAGACCAATTGTAACCCTTCTTATATGATTGAGAAAAACATAGTGGATTAGAAGTGAAACTGTTTATTTTCCGATGGATAGGAATGGATGCCATGCTTGTGAGTGCATAAAATGACATGGTTCTTTAAAAAAAAAAAAAAAAAAGTTTGCACACTTTCATCAAAACAAAAACCAACAATTGAAAAGAGTAAATGTGGCACTTTATTGTTTTGTACACTGCATTCTCCTTTGAGCGTTTAACTGTGCCAAGCCAATAAAAAAATAGCAATTGTCAACTGATTCAGGATTTGTGGGAAGATGCCAGTCTTAAAATGGGGGTTTGGAATTCTGGTGTCAGCAATAGTAAAACAGTAAATGCAAGATGCTGGTGAGATGGTGACACATTTTAAATTTATATCATAATACTGAATATGTGCTTGGTATAAAAATGAAGTCGGGCATCAAAATAGAAATTCATATACAGTTTTACAAAAAAAAATTTACTTGAATGTTCTTGAACAAATGAAATGGCTTTCTCTTGGTAAGCACCACAATTATTCCTGTTATCAGTACCCATTGGCAAAAAGAAAATGTATGCAAATGACTAATGAGCACATTTATGAATTGTGATAATAGTGAATTACTTGATAAATATGTCACAAGCATTGCAGACCAATAGATTTAACCCCTATTTCAGTCATGTGTATTAAGTTTCAAGGTTGTTTCTGTAATACAAAGTATTATTATTGAATTTATCAATATTCAGATAATAATTTTTATACTGATAATTTCTTACTTAAATGAATAACTACTAAATGACTGAGATCTTTAAGAAATGTTTTATTTAGCAGTTTAGTCAACATGATACATTTTTGTTTGAAATTTAAAAAATATATATATAAAAAGTTAAAAGTGTGTATAAACAGTTTTATTCAACATTTACTGCAGATGAAATCAACAAAGGATGTGCACATCTGATTCTGGGACTCTGCTTACAGAATCCATTTTGTGATAGCTAGTTAGTCACAAAGGGAATCATTGCACCAAACTTTCTATTATTATTATTTTTTAAATTCTTTAACGATTTGTGAAATTTGACTCTGATACCATCAGTTTAACAATAAAAATGATGTGAATAAACTGTCTTACTTACCATCATTGTAAAGAGATCTAAGTTGATCGGTCTGAACTTGCTTTGTGTTGAATTAGATAGCTTCTTTCAGTTTTCATTTTAATGGAAGTTCTTTTGTTCCTAATTCAGTGAGTGGTGTGATTAAAGTTTGTTTATCTTTTCTATTAATAACCATTAATTTAGTGACTGATTCCTAAGTTACTTCCACTTTTGACCAGCTGGTTTGTTAAATATCAGATAACTATACACAGCAATTATTTGATTAGTGCAGTTTTGAATGCCGCTGAGAAATTAGTTACTAATATCCTTTGGTATAAAATAAGAAAAGTGTTTAGAAATAGTGGACAAACAACCATCTGTGCTGAGACTGTCATGTCTGCATAACTTCCATCAAAATGAAGAATAACATATATCAGTTTGATCTCATTAGCATCAGTACTAGTCTGCATAGTGGAAAATTCACATCATAACTTTGTTTACATTTGTCTCCAACAGTGTTTGACAGTTCTTTACATAGTATGTAAATATTGAAATTACTGGTTTACATTTGTTATCAGTAAATTCAGAATAGATCAGTGTGAATACATGTAACATAAAACAATTTTAGTCAGTAAAATGATTGTTTATTAACAGCTGAAAATTTTGCTGTCTGGATAGTTTTCTGTGACTGAAAAAAGTATTCATTATTTCACTTTTTCACTAAATTAAATGATAAACAGTTCTTCAGTGGGTTTTTTGTTTAGTGTCATGTCTGTCAAATATAAAACATTATTATTTTTATTTTAGTGGAATAGTTTATTATAATTTTATAGCAAAAAATTCAATAATGTTTCCATTTTTTATTTTGCAGAGATCATCCTGATGTGATTAAGAGGAGATTTATAAGTATAACAGTTGTGTCTGTTGTTGTTCCAGT
Organism: Chrysomallon squamiferum; assembly: GCA_012295275.1. Classification (NCBI taxonomy): domain Eukaryota; kingdom Metazoa; phylum Mollusca; class Gastropoda; order Neomphalida; family Peltospiridae; genus Chrysomallon; species Chrysomallon squamiferum. The sequence continues at coordinate 29,318,723 of CM022665.1, read as the reverse complement.
TTTAGTTTGGCTTGCCGGTCGAACAACTGATTCAGAAAAGGTTTTATTTTAAATATATTTAATTTATACAAATAATATTAAAGTAAAAAATATATTTCTAAGTTTTCATATTTTATGATAAATAGCTGGTGATATACAAAATCCTGAATTCTAAAAATGGAAGAAGGAAGGACTCGTTTATGATTTTAGGAGTGGTATTATGAAGTAAGTTAATATCAGATTCTGGATTTCGATTTTCTAACTTGATTCAGATCTTCACATATTTCATTATATCATAGTATAGGTACCATGCATACTATTTCTTTTCTTTTATCTATACTGTTTTGATAATTCTAATTAGCTATTAGTAAATAAGTATTCCTTTTTGTATTATTTACATTTGGTAAGTTGTACAAATATTAAGATATTTATTGATAACAATTTATCTTTTCAGGGTTTCTCATTGTTTGAATGGGTTGGATTACGGTTCCTGGGATTTTTACCAGCTTTGATTATTCCGCTTTTACTGACAATGGTATGTATATGTATATCTTAATATTTGTTACTTAAAATAAAATAATATAATATTTCAAAACTACATGTATGCTTTTTTATTGTAGATAGGTCCCTCAGCTCATTTTTTTAAATGTTGTTATTGCAGCACATTAAATACTGTTAATATTTCACTTATGCTATAAACTGCATATTTTTCTGACAAAATATATATATAATTAGAATACTTAGCTATTAGCAATAATTGGTACCAGAAACTAACAGTTTGTAAATGTACAACAACCATAAAACGTTTTTTCTTTTTCTTTCCCAGGTTCTTTTTATGGGTCCTCTTGCGTTACACTATATGGATGGGATATTTAGATTATATCTAGGTATAAATAAAAATTTTGATCCTACGCATCCAGTTATAAAGAAAATATATATGTGTGTTAGCATTTTTCCTGTTATTCCCCTTGTTCCCAAAATTCTGAAAATGCCTGGCCTCATTTGCATGAATTCTCTGTCTGCAACTACTGCTCAGTGAGTGTGATATTAAACAAATCAATCAAGTGGCACACACACATGATGGCTGTCCCATTTGGATCCTGTGGCATCACTATGTGACACTTACTTAGTAATGCTGATGGACCTCAAACATGCAATGGAGTAAAGGAACGCCAATATCCACATAGATTTGGGTCCTTCTTCATGTGGAACAAAAAAGAAATTATTCAGATATCGAGTAATCTATGTAATCCGCATTCTGTGTGATGACCTGTAACACAGCTGTCCATAGCCTTCATGAAAAGTGACATTGACTTGTCCATCATCAAATGAAGAATGGAGGCAACTGTTTCTATGAAATTAAAGACCACAGAAAGAGAAAGCATGAAGAAGGCCACCAGACTATTAACCGAACTCGATGTCAAGCAGTAGCCTCAGTAAGTGAAACAGATAAAAGCTGCAGAGGACAACTTGGTGCAGAAAATATGCAACTGACTTGACAATGGGCATTGTTGTTGTGTACGACACCAGCAGTGCTGTGTCTTGAAATGATGAAATAGAAGCTCTAGAGGAACATTTCAACCTCAGCACAGATGATTGCCTAACAGAACAAGACAGTCTGAAACAAACTCTTTTAGCTCTATTCCAATATAATAATAGCTAATTTATTTAATATTACTAAACCATAAACTGGTCATGTGGTGTGTATCTGAAAGACAGTTCATATATAAAGGCAAATATAGGAATGTTTATTTGTAAACTTCCTGATCAAAAATTATAACATGTGACTTTGTTGGTTCTGTCCTTTAGAAGACAGGTAATAAATACACCTTTTTCTGCCTACACCCTGCCCCATTTTCAGTCTGTGGGAAACACTACCTGTATAAACAGAAGATGAAATATCATCTGTTGATTAAATTGCATAAGTTCATTTCTAAAATTAAAACTAACAACATTTTTCAGTAATTATTAATTTTACCCTTTTTGGACTCAGAATTGTACAGTCATTAATTTATAAGATTTTATTTTTTAATATGTTTAAAAATGTATTATTTTGAAAAATTGTAAATTCCCATTTATTTTCTAATAAAATTGGTTTCAAAATTACCACATTTTTTCTTTCAGAACCAAGATACTGGATAAACTCCATAAAAAATATGATCTGGGTCAGAAATCACATTATGGTATGATTTACTAAGCTTTTACTAACAATTTGTAAAAGACTTCTGTCAATCATTTATTTTTATATTTCAAGTTGATCATCTGAAGAGCTAAAAATTGCACATGTAATGATGTAAGAAGTCACATTTCAAGATTTTTATTTTAGACAAAGGATTTCATAATGCTTTGAATTGTTCTAAATTTAAGCTTTTTTTCATTGCCTGTCACAACCAGCATATCTGACATAAAAAAAAAATGCTTGTAAAAGATCTCTATTTAAAGATAAAAAACAAAACAATTGTAGTTTTCCTTGGATCACCATGTCAGATAATGTTTTTCAGAAGTTAAAAATTAAAGTACTCTTATGGTCTTGTTTCCTGTGAGAACAGTCATGACAATTATAAAATCATATCTAGTAGTTAAAGTCAATGATAAACAGTTCTTCAGTGTTTTTTAACAATATCATTACCTTTTCCATTTTTAAATTATTCCAGGCCCCATTTTCTGAAGAGTTCATATTTCGAGCCTGTATGTTGCCTTTACTTGTTCCAGCCATTGGAGAAGGTGCGGCAATGATCTTGTGTCCATTTTTCTTTGGTGTTGGTAAGTACAGCAGTTCTAGAACATTTGTTGTTTGTTTTTAATAAACTATTTTTGTAATTCTAATGATACTATCTTTGATCTAGCAATGGAAAATAAATATACAGAGCTTTCAGAAGAATCTGATACTGTGGCTAGTCTGACTACTTCTGTTAAATTATATTGACTATATATACATACACACATAAAATACACAGTAAATTCTTTCTGTCGCGAAGTTGTTGGGACCTGGATACAAGATCGAGATAAATAAAAACAAAATATGAGAAAAATAATAATAAAAATCATTGTTTTCAGTAACATATAGTTTTTATTAATATTTCAGTGTACTGAATGCAAGTTTATCATTATCAGTATCACTGAATTAAATACAACATAATTTAAGCACTTCAAAATACACATAACTTACTATATAACTGACTAAACCTATATTTTATATCAAAAAGAAAAACAAAGAAAAGAAGAAAAAATTGATAAGAATGGTAACAGTCAATGTAAAAGTTTCTAGAAACAGTCTCTAACTGCAGTCTTAGCCACATTTAAGCCATGGCTGTATTTTAAAATAAAGAAATATCTTTATTGTTAACTGCATTTAAGGACACATTCACACAAAAAGATTGTTTGTTATTGGTTTTGTTTTTTTAATTTTTCAGTATCATTTTTCAATATCAATCTCACCGAGAATAGAAATGTTTTTATTTGAATGTTTAGAATATTTTATGAAATAACTGTATTTATTGTCCATGAGAGGGGAAAAAACTAAAAATAAACAAAAATGACATCTAAATAATCCAAAATAAAAACATTTTATTTTCTGTTCATTTGGTCTCAACATTTGTATCTAGATTGTTTATTTACTATTTTTTCTTTACTTTATTGTCTGTTTTATTCTTAAATATATTTAATATGTTTATATTGATAAATATGTACTTCTGTTGTTTTTATATACTATATTTATTTTGAATAATGTCCATTTATTTGGGTTTTCTTATTTTTTAGCTCATTTTCATCACATGATCGAAAAAATAATTCAAGGACAGTGTGAGGTTAAGCAAGCTATAAAGCAGTCATGTAAGTAGAATGAGCTTGTGTGTGTCAGTTGTCTCTGTGTATTTGTGTGTCATGTATGTGTGGTGACTGGAAAAAAAGTCAGAAAAAAATCAAAGTTTAGTATAGGAAAAAAAATCATAGGATAAAAAGTCACAAAATGTATGGGTTTGTAGCATATTGAATGTGGCATCATAGTATGCATGGGGTAATTCTTAAGCTTATTGATTATGCTAGATAAAATAAAGGGGCTTGATATTGGGTCTAGTTTGGGTTTAGCTTACTGATTAGGATAGATTTAAACTAAGGGCTTCCTATTGTAAATGATTTATAAAATGTCCCAGGTTAAAATGTGTTTCACTATGTATTCTCCAGCTTTCTCTAGTATGAGAAGTATGTTTAATATGGAAGTTATTCACAGCAATAAGGGTGGTAACAAAATCTGTTTTGAGGGGTTAATGTATACCAAACATGCAACACACAAAACAAAGTTGTGGAGGAAATGCATCAAAAAATCTAGTTGTAATTGTCGAGGTTAAATGATAACAGACTTACAGAGAAAGCCTTGAGGACCACAGTTTGCGACTGTGGCAGAATTTTTTGGGTGGAACATCCACCTAAATCACCAACATTAAAATCAAAGAACATCTGTTTCATCAATCTTTCATTTCTAATATATTTCTTAATTTTATTTAAAAATTGTGACTTTTTTTCCTAGAATCGTATGTGTGTATGCATCCATTCATGTGTATTATGTGTATGTGTATATTTGTATATCTATATGTATGTATATGTGTGTATATGTATTTATATATAAACAGTCAAACTTAGATAACTTAGATTTGTTGAGAACCTTCATCTCTCAAGTCAAAAGTCTTGTCCCAGCTGAGCTTCTATATAAGTTAGTAATAATTAGTAATAATAATATTTCTAATAATCAAACACTGATATGTCAGAAACTTCTTTTTGCCGGAAGTTGTTTTCTGTCCCAAACAACTGATTGAATAGAAATTAGCCTTTGAAAACTCAGGGTGCTGTAATGGTCAAGTTTTTGTTTCCCTTGGTAATTACAGGACAATGGGTCATTGATTAAGTGGAACAAGATGTGCCTGCCTCCATTGTCTGTGTTCTTACAGTATCATTACATAATACATAATTGCAGACAAACTTCAAGAACCTTTGAACTTAAGTGATAAAGTTCACTGAGTGATATTTGTTTTGTTTACAAATGAGTGCATCATGACAAACATGCTATTTGCTATTTAAATGCCATTTAATGTTTATATATCTGTTGAACTGTGAACATCCTCATGAAATGTTAACAAGTTTGTGTAGAGTTACAGACACTGTAATGAAAGAAAATTTCTTTAAGAAACCATGCAAATGGACTTTAATTACTAACTTTTTTGGATAATAATATTTAGATACTGATGATTTTTAATTTTTGTTAATTGTCATATATATGGCAGAAATAATATATATAAGTAGATGTATCAATGACTAATTTAGGAGTAGTGTCTTTTTTGCAGAATGTTTGTGATTTAAAACAGTTTTGTTATGTATGTGATTTTAGATATTTGTACTTGTGCTATTAAAACTTCTGTATGGATTCATTATGTTCTGTCAAGTTTAGAAATCTGAATATACATAAACTTCATATTTATTTCCACCTATAGGATTTAATTTATGAACATATATGTATCATCTGTTTTGCTGTTTTGTAAAAAAAAATACATTTTCATATATATGTACCTAGCTTATCTGTGTGTGCATATTTATATCAAATTATATTAAGTTGTGTCTTTTAATTATTTTGTTATTTATTTAAAATTCAGTTACTCAAATGCCTTGAAACTCAAGCAGTTTTTGTTGACCCCTTCCATCTCCACGTTTGACTGTATATGTATGGATTTATGTGTATGTGTGTACATCACTACATGTATATAAAAATTTCCTCAATTATTTTCCTTCCTCTCATTAAACTTAAATGGCATTCTTTGAAATCTGTTGAATAATGTGATATTTAAAATTTAATAAAATCATCATAACAGGTTATTAATTTTGTTTACTAGTTGGTTGCTTTATTTTATATATATATATATCATTATATGTGTATATATATATATATATATATATATATATTTTTTTTTTTTCTTAGGTTTGGTATTGAATGATTAGGATAGTAACATAATTAATTGTTAAATTTGATGATATGAATAGTGTATAAATCATAAATATATAATTTACTTATGTCATGTGAACCACTGAAACACAAATATCATTTCTTCTCTAAATCACTAAATTGTTTTTCCTTTCTTTCAGTGTTCCAGTTATTCTACACAACAGTGTTTGGAATTTATTCTGCATTTCTCTTCCTTAGAACAGGTTGGTATACTTAACTTTTACTGATAACAATTTATATTAAGATTTTTTTCAGTTTTTGATATACTATTTACTTTATTTCTGTTAAGAACAAACTTTATCTGTCATATTATAATTAAAAAAAAAAAAAAAAATGGCACTGACATTTAATAACACTGCTTTTAAATGTCGCTATTATTTAATAATATCTTGACCATGTGATTGTTGTTAATTAGCAATGTTTAAATACTTTGTATAATTTTTTGTTCAAGTTTTTATATATTCAGTGTGTATTTTTGTAATATGTTTAAAATATTTCCTGTAGGTCATCTAATTGCTCCAGTGATTGCACATGCATTCTGTAACCACATGGGTTTCCCAGCATTTAATGAAGTAATGGGTTACCCTCAGACAATCCGCCGCAGGCTCATAATGTTCTTCATACTGGGGCTCCTCTTGTGGATAATATTATTGTTCCCATTGACCTACCCACCCTTGTATGCTAATGATGTATATACTTTATAAGTATCATTTGTGCCTTGAAGCAGAGAAGTTAAACTATGCTTAAGATTTGACCAGTTTACTGATGACGTAATTATTCCTTACTTTTTATACATGTGAAAAGTTTGTTTTTCATTTGAGAGGACCAAATGCTCTTTGAATTGTGTAAAAAGTATGTAGGTTTTATAAAAAAAAAAAAAAAAAATTTAATAAAATAAATCATTCCATCTTGACTATGAAGACATAATTCTAACTTGTTTTATTTTTTTTATTAAGGGCCATATTCTGTCAAATCAGGACAGTTTATTTCAATGGTAGACTAAATATACACAACGTCTTTTTTGAATGCCTAACTTTATTAAATTATATTGTCATTGTTTTGTTAAAGAAAGTAGTTAAATATTTTTGTGTAGAAACATTTTGAAAAATCAATATTTTAGGAAACTTTTGTCAAAGATTGACATATTCTCAGGTACATTTTTAATATTCTTATTTTATTGGTAGTTTTACTAAGGTAGTCAGATTGATCTAATGTGTGCTTTTTTCACAATTTAACTGCCAGTATCAGATATTCTGAGATAATTTTATGTTAATCTGTATTTGTTAACTTAATTCATGTCTTCACATATACAACTTCAGATATAAAGAACCCTCAGTTTAATGGACCACTAACGGGTGAGCAGTGAATAGAATGAAATCTGTTAAATTTGCAATTGTTTTAAAACCAGTATTATAACACTTAATTTAATAGTATAATTTTAAAAATGTAAACATTTTACAGTTAAGATCTCTAAACAGTCTCATAGACACAAGATGAGTTTCAGGAAATTTTTTTGCTAGTGTATTCAGGAGTGTGTGGGTGTCACTTATCCACACCATCTATGCTTAGAGGTGGTTACTGAAGTATCATATAAATTACTGAATGCACCAACTGTTCTACAAGAAATTCTACAATCAATCTAATAAATCTGAACTGTTAAATTGAGGGTATATATCTATTGTGTTCTGAAATCTCCAGAGTGTGGAGGAATTGTCATCAAAAGATATTCACCCCTTGTTATATTTTTATATTTTGAAGGCAAAAGGATGGTTGAATTTGTTAATATGTGCCTTCACATTATACAGGAATACACTGCACGTGTGTTAATATGTACATATTATATTATGATTATTTAATTATGTATAATATTTGTCTGACAAAGTGTGGCATTATATTTTGTTCTTTCTTTGCACTGCTAAAATTTACAGAGTCTGTGTATCTTTTTTTTTATTTCTGCGTATGTTTTAAAAGAAAATGAATAAAAAAGTTCAGAATTTTACCATATTTCATAATCTCTAGTAATTGGTAACATTTCTAGATTACATTGTAAAATTAAAATTTGTGAATTGGATACTTATTTTTTTATTATTATTTTCTCTATTCTTATTTTTTTCAAAATTAAAATTTATTTATAAGATACATATATAACTGATATGACATTTAATATGACATTTAATATTCATGGTAACTTTTTATTTTATTATATTTTAAATTTTAATTTTTTTTTATCATTGATATGTTGGCTAAGGTAATGTATATTTGCTAACTTTTGATATACCTAATACATTTTTAGTACTTTACACCGGTGGGTTTATTTTATGACATTACTATGCTTGTTGTCTTTTTAAATTAGTAATTGAATGGTGCGTATATTTAAATATATTCTCATCACTGCTTTATTGCAGACATATCACATACCTGGACTGTGTGTGTTATTATCCAGATTATTCCATTTGTCTCATGTTTACTTAAGCATACAAACTGTATTTGAAATACATGATGTTTTATGTTGATTTCAATATCATATTGTTCACTGTCAGTTATTCTGTTATTACTAAAACTTTTATAATAATAATTTAAAAAAGATAAAATTTTTAAAAATATATTCTTGTATTTCCTGGATGTAATTATATGAGCAAGGTAATTTATTGTCAAAGGAAGAATACACTGAGGGTTTTTCCTGCTAATTCAGTAAATGAAAACATTTGATTTTTTATTTTCCTTCTATGACAAGTTTATTATGTATATTTTCAGTAGTTTAATTTGTATTTTTGTTTAGTCCATCATTCAATCAAGGATCAGTTACAATTTTTATCATTATTATATCTGAATTATGTGATTTTTATATACATGTTAATATTGATGGATTAATCAGTCAAGGAGTACATGTAAAGCAATTTTATTGTGGAACAATTAAATACATTTCCCAGACTGATTTTCATTTCAATGAATATACATAAAATTTTATTAAATTGATTACAAAAGTTTTTAAATATTGTTGCCTCCAACAGTATTTATATTTCTCTAGTCAAAAATGATCCCATTTTTATTTCTTTAATGAAAAATATTTTGCTTTTATTTATTTATTTATTTATTTATTTTTTTATTTATTTATTTATTTATTTATTTATTGTTTTATATTGGTGCATAATTTCATTTTATTCATCTGTCTTGTGCCAAAACTAATTTTAGTTTATACTGTTCTTTATATTATTTATTACATACATTGTTAATATCTTAAGAAAAAGTGATCTTTCTTTTGCTGGTTTTCTGAAAACAAATTTCACTTTTGATGTTCTCTTAATAAGGGGACAGCTTTTAGCTACCTGCACATTTAGTTTTATAAGTTATCACAGTACCAAACAGCTGGTCTGTTGTATTCATAATGTATGTTTATAAGGCAGCAGCTATTTCATTTTTAGTCATAGCAGCCTTTTGTAAAACACATCTGTATTGAATACAGGAGCCTGGGTTCTTTTGCCAAATTTTCATTTTATTTAAGATAGTTATTATGGAGCTAGAGAAACTCTAATGATAACTTTTAATAATTAACTGCTTGTTTAAGATTGGCAATTATATTTCACTAGCTTACTAATAAGATATGTCTGTCACATTCTGAGTTCTTGTCATTTTTTAAATGCTTCTATTAGAAAAATGTTGAAGCATGCCTTTCAAGGGTAACATTTTCATCCTTATCTATGTGTGGAATAGTTGGAGGAATTTTTTTTTTTTTTTTTTTTTTTTCTGATCAGCTATTGTTTTATGGGTACCTTTTGTTATCAGAAATTTTCAGATAATTGTTACAACTGGTGTTAATCTGTGAAAAATGTTTTCACATTTATAGCAGTATTTTTGTCCATATCTATTTCTATTTAATTATTTTAAATACTCGTTTTATACATATATAATCTTGTTAACAATTTTGAATATTAAAATTGTTAACATCAAAGGATAAACTTTTCATAATGATCATATTGTCTCAGTTTAACTGATACATTTTCAAAGGGCACCATGAAAATGTACAGTTAATTTAGCTTCAAAATACCTTGCTTTATATGTGGCCTTTTGATAAATTGTAACTGTTTAATACAGAATAATGGGATTTTAAATAAAACATTTTATATACATATGTATTTATATTTTAACTGGGTTTACAAAATATATATATATATATATATATAGTCAAAACTGGTGTTGAAAATTTGTACTAATCTTTTTGTTGGCTTATTGTATTTGTGTAATACACATAATATCAATGTGTCATATCTTTTGTGGGTTTTTTTTGAAGAAAATATGAATATTCTACATCTTTGTAGTTTTAATAAATGATTTATATATATACATAATTGACTTCTGTCGTTACTTATTTTAAATATTCTTTGAAGTAAAATAATGTATGAGAAGAATGTGTATCATGAATAAAAAAAAAAAAAAAAAAAAAAAAAAAAAAAAAAAATAAATAAATAAATAAATAAATAAATAAAAATAATACTACTAAATCAACTATAATAATTATTGTGCATTTCAAACTCAGAAATGCGTTTAGTCTTTTAAGTACAAAATTACAGGGCTTGAGATAAATGGCTGAGGCTTTATTATTTTCCTTCTGACAATGTTTTAAGATAGTTTTCCCAGTTTTCCTTTTTATTTGTTTTGAACACATTATTTCCACAGCACTCTTCATACGTAAGGTATGTATGTATTATCAGATTGTTTAATGGAATTTATCGACATTAAAACTTTTTTCCTTTTTATTTTTTTTCTTGCCAGTAATTACATTTTGCACTTGAACATAGTTTTCACTGGCAAAACATAATGCCTTTTCGAACATTTGGTGAAGACTGAATTACGACTGAAAGTAAAGACCAGGGAAAAAATTCAATATCACCTCAAAAGAAAGAAAGAAAAAACACACGCACAGACATAAGCAGATACACGTGTAGATATGTGATTGATGACAAGATCAATCAAGTTCACCTCGAGTTTATGGCCATTTTTGGTCCCTGCTACTGAAGTGTACTTTTTCTAAATATGGGGAGATGCCTCCAAAAGATAACTAAGACCAAAAAAAAAAAAAAATAATAATAATAATAATAAAAAATAAAAACAGTGTTTCATAGTATATGTAATTGTTGTATGTATCTGCATAATATTTAGAACTCTTTACCAGTTAAGTAATATATATTTGTGTATAGTTTAATTACATGTTATTACGCTGAAATTATTTTCAGTATATTTATATATACACAAACACGTAGATTAACTACACAAACCTTCAGTGATCCATGCAACGCGTCCACAAATACCAACACGAAACTTTTATTTTAAAGCAACTGCGTTGGTGTTTTGAATTCTAAACCTTTTTAAAACTCACATAGGTCAGTTGTTAAGATTCAAGTAATGATAAAGTTACTGAAAATTCAAAATAATATAGCTATACAAGCACTCGGAATATTTGACACCACATGCACATATACTATACGTACATCTAGGTGTATGTGTTTACAGAATGTATTATTTATAAACAATCACATCGTTTAGGAGAAGAAAAATACAAAAATCTAAAAAGAAATAAAACAATTATAATGGAGGTATCTCTCTCTCTCTCTCTCTCTCTCTCTCTCTCTCTCTCTCTCTCTCTCTCTCACACACACACACACACACACACACACACACATTTATATTATACAATTTTGTTCACAACCGACTGGGCGTCTAGGGTATCGTCAAATCAATCTAAATTGGTTATTTGAGAAACACGTAGCTCGTCTTTGTGCTATGTTTGATTAGGGAACTGGAATGACTAAAAAAAAACTTGGAAATCACTGACCTGCCAATTCGCGTAGGAATAGATGAATAGCAAAAAAAAAAAAAAAAAAAAAAAAAATCTCATTGATAGGGTGATACGACACGTTCACAAACACTAGGGAACCGATTAATGTAAACCAACCACTGTTGTCTGTTAAATACGAAGTTGAGATTATTAAAAGCAAGTTTGTTTACGTAATATAAAAGACTTTGACATTGTAAAGTGATAAAAACAGATAAAACATAGAATTCTGTGTGAAGTTACAAGCATGTTTCCTACAGGTAAGTCTTGTATAATGTGTTACAATTTTACTAATACTCGAATGCGTATGATAAATATATTTTCTCTATAGTTCTTTTCTTGAATATATGTATGTTGTTGTTTTGTACTCTCTCTCTCTCTCTCTCTCTCTCTCTCTCTCTCTCTCTCTCTCTCTCTCTCTCTCTCTCTCTCTCTCTCTCTCTCTCTCCACATATAAAGCAAGGATTTGCCGACAACGTGGCCGCAGTCGCAGTTAGCTGGGAACAATACCAGTTTGTGTAGTAACATAAATATACATTATTAAGATTAAGAAGATTGAAAATACCAACTTTATGTCATTGACACTGACTTAATCTTTAATAAATAGTTTAATTTGATTTATATTTATCCTCACCAGCACTGACTAAAGAATTGTATATAATTTCTGGTAAACATCATTTGTGTGTAAATAAAAAATTATTACAATAAATCCCGAATAAATGTGATTTATATTTTTTCAGTAACGTATAAGAAAATGGATATGCAATCCCGCCTTCAAAGAAAAAAGCAGGATTCCGCTATGAAAATAAGAAATATAAATAAGACCGCAAAGAGAATTCTGCGTCGCAGACTGGAAGATATGGAAGCAACATTCCGAAGAGAGGACCGAATACGTTTCAAAGAATGTAAAAAATTGGAGTACGAATTGGTGGAGTCTGATCGGGCAAATGATAAAATCCTTCATCTTCCTCCAGTGTCTTCATCACCAGACGGCATCGAGAATGAATTTGATGAAGACTTCAGTACGCCAAGGTCAGCTCGTGGCAGCCCGTTCCACAAACCAGGAACACGATGTAGCACGTGTTCTCCGTGTCGTTTTCTCATCAAGTCTAAAAAAAGCAAATGCCGTTACTTCCCTTGCTCGGTCCCAACTACTTACCACAGCATAGGTTACAACATTCAACCCCCGTCTAAAGTTATTTTAGAAGATTACGGGTTCGAAGTTTATACCAACTACAGCGGGGTCCCTGTCAAGGAAGGTCCCGCAAAAGACAAGCACAAAGACGACGACGATGACGATCTGCCAAAGTCGCCCAGGTGCAGCATTAAAGAGAGGTTGCGTGGTCTGAAGCAGCTTGTGAAAGAGATGAAAGATCGCAACGAGAGAAGCAAGCCGCAAGACTGGGCAGTAAATTACGGCCAGCCAGTTTCAAGAAGACAGCTTTTAAACCCTGTGATTCCAGTGTACAACATGCACAATACAGTATAGAGTACAAAACCAGCTTATAACAATTATGTGAGGTTTTAAGAGGATTGCCCACGTTAAGTATAATCCATTCTATGACTGATATCAAATCCGTTATGCATTCGTATGTCAAAATTAGGCTTTGATTCATCGCGTGTTCATAGTGATTTTATCCAATTAATTCATTGATTGTACAATATAATTAATTATATGAAGACGTTTAATAACTCATTAAATGCAATCAGTTTTATCAGTGGCTTCGTCTACTGAAATCTATAGACGTCCGACATCACATTACAATATTACGTATATATATTTACATTTGGTAACTAACTATCCAATGTGTCTGTATCGCGGTATATTCATATAATATATAGTCATAAATTTATGAAGTCTAACTGATTTTTGTTCAGTACCTGTAGTTGTGCAACTGACATTAAATTATTGTATACTGGGCTAGAGACCCATTGTCAAGCTTTTATCTTTTGTTTAAGCTTATCTTTCAGTTACTGGTTTGAGTTATACTCTATATAAAACTATCCATTTATCACGAACATGCGTAATTTCAATACTGAAACTGTAAAAATATGGCTTACACATACCCCGCCACAGTCATGTTTTTATTGGTGTGTGTGTGTGTGTGTGTGTGTGTGTGTATGTGTGTGTATTTAATGCTATTTTCGTGTGCTTTCTGGGCGTATTTTGATTACTATTAGATAATATTTTACTATACTTAATTCAGACAGCATACGACCCAAAAACCTTACCATCCTACACTGAAATATAATATCCCCCAGCTGAGATATTTATCGTAAGTATTTACTGCGAAACACATATTCTAAACTGAATGGTGTGTAATTAAAATGAGTAGTATAAATGAACTGAGAGCAGATGAGGTTGACAAGTCATGCTCAAAGTATCCGTTCACCTCCAGTGGTTAACAACTGTAACAAATGTTTTATTCTTGTCTATGCCCAGACACCTTGACTCTGTTGTTCCGAAGGAACAATTACATTTCGTGTCTGAAGACGAATAATATATTTTTAAAGCGAAGGCAGACAAATATTTTAACAGTATATATATATATATATAAAGGATATTTTATATATATATATATATATATATATATAAGTCTTGGTTATTATTAAGTTAATATTATTTTAAACAAAATGGTTTCCAATGAACAATTACAAATTTCCTTGCATAAGGTTACTGTATGAGTGGCTCTATCACATATTATATATTAAAATATGTTTGAATTATCACGTGTATTTTTTACTTTTATTTCCTTATTACAGACAATAATATGCAGCATTTATCATCTGCATTATGATTAATACCAATTACCGCCGTTATATTGATTATAAATAATAGTAACAAGAGTAACAGAACAGGAAAAGAAAAACTGCTAAGCAATAATAATAATAATAATAATAATAATAATAATAATAATAATAATAATTATAATATAATTACAAAAACATTTAAATAAATAAATATTGTAATTTTTTAACACAGAAATTGACATTATTCATTCGCTTTCAAACATTTTTTATTTTATTTTTGTCACAGTTTTACTAAAATAATAATATGGCTATGATCATTTTCCTCTTACATTTTTCGTACAGAGAAAAAAAAAAAAAATAATAAAAAAATAAAAAATTAATAAAGAGATTTCCACGTCCCAGGAAAAAACAGTTACACACCTCAATGATTTGATCGATTCAACCCCTCCTTCCCACAATGAAATTATTCCATTTAAGCTTTATCCTCTTATAAATTTTATTTCCTGGTGCAACATGAAAAACTCCACAGACTGTAATGTTGACTATAAAACGTTCTACAATGTGTTTAAGTGGATTAACATTACAATTAAGTCCAATTGTTGAAGAAAGGATGTGAGGTGGATAATTTCTTAAGAAGTCGATTTTATTCACGAAACCATGTTTATGCTTGATGGATTTTAAGACTTCGAGTATAACACCCAATCCAAACACATTTCACTGTTTTCAGCCGAAGCCTGTAATTTACTGAGAAAGAAACAGTCACTGACAAACAGGCTGCGGTTTCATATGCGTACAAAACTGTTGAAAAGTCAAATGGCCAGTTATCTGTGCTTTTATACATTTACAGGCATATAGTTGAAAATGTTACTAATATCGTGAACAGATTCACTATTTTAATATGTCTGTCAGGCATTGACAAACAAATTTAACGAATTTGGTACGTGGAGAGAGAGAGAGAGAAATCGGGAAAGAGAGAGACAGAAAAAAAAGAAGAAAAGAAAAGAATTTGTTATGGCATCTTTGTCAAAACTCAACAACAGACGAAATGGGTATGTACGGAGTGTCTCAAAACGAAATAGTTAAAATAGCTTTTGAATCTATAATGTGGTTCGTTTAAACTAAACAATAAAAACTAAATAAATGTTTCAAAAATAATCATGGAGTTTTATTTTATTCAGTTGCCATTTTTCTTTTCTGTTCTTAATATACAATAATTTAAATAATTTTATATAATAATAATAATAATAATAATAATAATAATAATAATAATAATAATAAATCATTAAGCTGTAAGAGATATATTTATAGGAAAATAAATATTTTAACAATAAAGGACTTATTACTAAATAATATTAATTTATCCATCGACAGCGATGTATTTGTAACCAGACTGTCGAAATCGACTCGGCCCACTCTGCTATACAATGACGTCAAGAGCTGGAAAACGAAACTAGCTCAGAAGGTATCAAATGCTGACGGTTCAGATTCTGTGTTGAAATATGACAGAACTAAGTTCATAAGCAAAAACAATTTGAAGGATAACGTAACAAACAATGGTGACGAAAAAGTCTTCGTTAAAAGGCTAAAACCGTTTCAAAGTGACTCTTCAGTAAATTCCAAAACATTACCGAGGGTAAAGTCGACAGACAGCAGATGGTCGAGGAACAGTGTATCAAGTAAAAAATACTCAGACAGGCCAAGACCGCTAACAAGTGGCAGATCTGCTGTTGAGAGAAAATTGTTATCGGCATCATCCAGAGACGGAGGACAGTCTATAGTTAGGAGTACTTCTGTATCGTCCCTTATTGACCCCTTTGCCACTAATGGAACATCGATAGAGCACAGACTCAAACATGTAACTATCAATATGACAGAACAAGATGATAGTATGACTATACCAGGTACGAATATATTATTATTTATTATTTGTTTATTTTTGCTCTTTTTTTTTCCTTTTTGCTTCTTTTTTTTCATAGGCATTATTAATAGTATCATATTTTGTTCTGTTTTAATTTTCTAGCATCTCGCCTGTCAACACCATTAAGCTCAAGACCTTCTGAAAAAGATGTCTCATCGGACGAAGATGATTTTCAGTACAGCGATGAAGAAGATTCTACAATTGGTAGTTCCCCTTGACACATAACGAACATTCGAAAAATGCGCGCGTGCACACACACACACACACACACGTATATAAATTATTTCTGAGTCTTGAATTAGGACGTTACGTTATTGTGAAGAAGATTTTCATTAATAAATTTTGAAATATAAATGAAGAGTTACTCTTGGGTATATTTATAACACATCCAGAAAATATATCACTTCATCTGTGAAAAGACATTTTTATTTATCATGTTAAAAAAAGAAAAAAAGACTCTTTTACATATATATATATATGTACTGCTTCAATTATAGCTTCAGTTATTCGGTAAACCCAGTTATTCATCCACTCGTTTATTTTTTTTAACAGATGAAGTACTATCGGATCCATATGGAGACGGCACGGCTGTAATATATAATGCCGCTTGTCGACAAATGAAGATTATTCCATCAACAACATTCCAGAGGTGTTATCACTTGAGATCAGCCATGTTAAACTATCAAGGACTGACATCTAAGGGTACAAGAGCCGTCTGCCTTGCTCTTGTGGTTTGTTTTTATAAATATTCTAAATTAAAAAGACATATGCACTGTACATTTATTTATAAAATCATTTCCTGCTTTGACGTGCCACTGTATATCTTTTTGAATATCCAGTATATAAATCTTATACAATTAATTATTAATGAAAAAGTGTTTGTTGCGGTTTTTTTTCATGTTTTTTTTTGTTTTTTAAACTTATTATTATTATTATATTTTTTTTTCTTTAATATTTCTTAATTTAGACATTTTAATAATTATTACTATTAGAAAGGCAGGAAATAATAATAATAATAATAATAATAATAATAATAATAATAATAATAATTTAATAATAATAATAATAATACTTATAAATGTGACAGTATTACTTGTAAGATAAATACACAGAGATGTGGGAAAAGCTGTTCTGAATTTCCAATAACGTTCGTACTTCGTTCTTTTATATTGCAGTCGAATGCCATCGTATCTGAGTTACTGCTGGCAGGAAATGCAATTGGGACCTACGGACTGGAGTGCATTGTCGGTATGCTAAAGCACAACAAAAATATAAAACTATTGGTTAGTTTGTTTGTTTTGCTGTTTTTTTGTGTTTTTTTTGTTTTTTTTTTGTTTAACCATAAACATAACAAATATTAATTTTAAAATTATATAATGAAATTGTCATTAAGTATACAAAATAGTTCATGCATACAAAATATATTTTCATATGTCTGTGTTTCATCTAGTAGAACATATTTATAATTTTATACATATCGGTGTTGAATATATATGTACATATGTGTTTTTAAAAAGCTAAGCGTTGTGGAGCACTTCGTGTTCTAATTTTTTATATTTTTCAACATTTTACTAACAACAGCATATTAATCTGCTATGTTGATTGAAATTTGAATCTAAGGCATATACAAAAGCTACACAATAATTTTATTGTCAAGTATGTATGAATTTTCAAATAATTTATTTAAATACTGTTCGATATTCAGGATGTGTCGGACAATGATCTTCAGAGTGCTGGCGCAGTATTGCTGGCAGACCTAATAAAGAATACAAATCTCGTGACTCTCAAAGCATCTAGTACGTTAACGACATAAATAAATAAATAAATAAATACATGTGAAGTTATTCAAACCTCTCTTTCACCGTCGAACACAAACATCCATCCTAACATATTCAAATATACAAAGACAAAATCATGCACTCACAGGTACTTTACACTCACATACCAAAATACATTATACAAAAAGCTGTTTCGCTAGTTAAGTAATAAGCAAGATTTAATAAACCTTCTGAACATTGTAATTATCTGTTACGCCAAGGTTATTTTTCTGTTACATGTACACTTCTTTACAGGAACTATCATCAAACTTGCAACGCACCACCGAACATTAACAAAAGCTATTCTTATACTTCAATGTACATGTGATTATAGTGACAGTTTTTGGTTCTGGTAACTTTTATATCA
The DNA here is from genome assembly GCA_012295275.1 of Chrysomallon squamiferum. Taxonomy (NCBI): domain Eukaryota; kingdom Metazoa; phylum Mollusca; class Gastropoda; order Neomphalida; family Peltospiridae; genus Chrysomallon; species Chrysomallon squamiferum. The sequence continues at coordinate 29,300,072 of CM022665.1, read as the reverse complement.
TATTTAGTATAAACAGTTCATGAAATAAACCCCAGGAATACACGTTTTTTCCATATCAAGTGCTTTTCTGAATAAAATAAGAGAGAGAGAGAGAGAGAGAGAGAGAGAGAGAGAGAGAGAGAGAGAGAGAGAGAGAGAGAGAGAGAGAGAGAGAGAGAGAGAGAGAGAGAGAGAGAGAGAGAGAGAGAAGAAGGAGGGAGGGAGGGACACACACACACACTTATATATTTTTTTTGAAACTGAATTTTATTATTCAGTGAAATCTTTTCTGCTTTGCATCGAATGATGTAAAAATACTCATTTCTCTTTGATAACATAATATCTCTTTTCAGGTAATCATTTTCGAGGATCTGATGCAAAATCTATTTCAGAGGCATTACAAGTAATACTGTCACATTTATAATATCTGATTACGTTTTCTTTTCTTTTTTTCATTTTTTCATTTTTATTTTTTTTTTTTTTTTTTTTTAAGAATAAAATAACCAAATGAGAAATAAAATTATTCGTGTTATATATAAACTTTCCTAGAAGCGTGTGATGCGGACATTGCTTCTAGTTATAATTTACAATTATTTTCGAAAGGATGCACATGTCTCAGTTTTTGTATTATTTGTGTAAAAAATATTTTCAGAAAAATACCACACTAAAACATCTGGACCTGAGCCACAACGAGTTTACTGAAGAGGGCGGAGTACATCTAGGACATGGCTTAGGTAGACCTAATACAGTTCATTTATATGTCTTAAATTTGCGCTCTGCAGTAAGACACTTATATAAAAAGATCTAACAAAAACTTCTAAATTTTACACCTTTGTATTTATTTATTTATTTATTTACTTGTTTGTTTGTTCAACTGGTTGTTTATCTGAAATTATTCCAGTTTTTGAATCATTTGAATACATTTTTTCTCTAATTTTTTTTTTTTTTTTTTTTTAAATTAAAAAAAACAAATAATATACATATTTTTATGATTTGATTTTATTTCTTATGTAGGTGAAAACGAATGTCTGGAATCTGTAAATTTAAGCTGGAATCATATGAGGTTGGAGGGTATTTCAGGAATTGCGAATGGTATTAGAGTAAGTATAACGGGATACTGGCTGTTTTGTTATACGATACGATACCAAGTGATAAATGTCGCAACAACATAATTGTGTGAAAGTTATTGTCGCTGCTTTTACTGTTGTTGTAATTATTGTTATTATTACTTTACATATGTTTGCTATATTGTTTTACGCTACCAACTCTGTTTTCGACTATAGGTGAATGTGAATATCAAATACCTTAACGTATCTTGGAATGGCATCGGCAATGAGGGCGCCAGAGTACTTGGTCGAGCACTTCGAGATAATTGGGTTCTACAAGAACTAGATGTTTCATCTTCAAGAATCGGCTTTGAGGGTCTAAAACTGCTGTTTGCAGGAATGGTCGGGAATGAAACTCTAAAACGTCTTTCGGTTAGTTTTCGTAAATACCCCAGCCGATTAGAGCAAAAAGAGAACGTTAAAAGTCATTTATCCGTAGTAGTCTAGTGGTGTTGATGTCTAATAATTCATAATTATTATGCTGCTTCATAAATAATATTATTATCGTCTATTTCTTTCTTTCTTTCTTTCTTTTTTTAAAAACAACAACAACTAATAATAATAATAGTAGTAGTAGTAGTAGTAGTAGTAGTAGTAATAGTAATAATAGTAATAAAAAAAAAAAAAAAAAAAAAAAAAACAACAACAAAAAAACAACATCAGTTAAACTTTTTTGTTTTCAGCTAACCAAAAATCCCATTACGAGTGGTGGGGCTTGCCTCGCAATCAAGCTCATCCAGTCGACGCCAAGTCTTCAAATAGAAAAATTAGAAATGTGTGTAAGTATTAGTTTCAGATTACATTCTTCAAGCAATAATAATATTAACAACAACAACAACAACAACCACCACCACAACAACAACAACAACAACAACAATAATAATAATAATAATATTATTATTATTATTATAATTATCATAATCACTGTTGATGCATATTCAGGATCTTAGCGTCACGAGTGAATGCCTTGATTTGCTCGTTGAGCTGAAGAAAACAAGACCAAACTTCGAGGCTGTGTTTGGCGGTGTTTTGAGACACAAGGACATGCTGATGGACGCTATAGCCAAACACAGAGACATTCGAGATCCACTGGAAATCCTCATGGAATTCATGAAACAGAATAATCTGCGTCTAATGGACATTTTCACCCGATTTGACAAGGATAAAAGCAGTTCGATCAGCAGGATTGAGTTCGAGAGGGGCATCAAGGTAACCGGCATGTAATTGTAATTTGCATCGCTGTGATTATTTTCTTAATATTAAGTACAAAATTTAAAAACAAATAATAAAAAAAAAAAAAATGCTTTGTACGAGATTAGCGATTACATAAAGGTGAACTGGAGACTTATGATTATATATTTTGAAAAAATTCGATCAAATAACGAGAATAAAATAGCAAGCAGAAATTCAAAGCTGTTACTTAATGCTTAATTCAATTAAATCAAGTAGCAAAAACGAATAATAATAATAATAATAATAATAATAATAATAATAATAATAATAATAATAATAATAAAATACATCGAAAGTTTCTAATTAACATTCACTGATAGTGTTTATGTGTTATGTTTCAGGATGCTGCAATTCCAATGGATCGTCTTCAGCTGGATAAGCTGATTAACAAACTTGATTACAACGGCGACGGCGAAATAGACTTTGGGTGAAAAAAGACATTAAATCTACATTACCCTAATTTAAAAAAAAAATAAAAAAAAAGAAAGAAAAAAAAAAAAAGATATTATGTTTCTGAAATCACAAAATCAATTACGTATATTAATCAAAATGCGATAGAACCATTCCTTATCACAACATTTCTCTTTACAAATATGTGTTAATAATCATATATGATGTGTATGCTTGCGGGAATTTGTTTTAAATTTTTTTTTTTTAAATAAATATTCAGTATATTTGTAATTTTGTCTGTTGCAGAGAACTAATTGAGGGCTATCATTTGTACATACAACGGCAACGTAAGAAGCGGAAGAATTCGACAAATGCACAATCAGTCACCACAGGATCTTTTAAACATTACGCTAACAAGATTGGTTCCAGACAATATTCACCTGTTAACTCGAATCCTAACTCGAGACCCGTTACTCCATACCGTGTTAATCTAAGCGGGTAAGATACTGCATATACATGTAAATAATTACATTCAGGTTGAATATCACAGTAGGATTATCATTCATTAAAGTATTTAAAAAAAGAAAAAAAGAAGAAGAAATAAAACACTGAGCTGCACATTTGACCATCTGAACCATATACATGTAGTTCAGTATATACACCATTTTAAAATAATAATAATAATCGTCATCATAAGCAAATACCAGTACCTATGCATATTTTCAAATCAACACTTACGTTTAGACCCCTCACCAATATTATTCATTTATTATTATCGTTTTTTCGTTTTTACTTTTATGTTAATTATATACATCATCATCATCATAATGGTAAAAACAGCAATAACAGTAACTTCGACCAGTACCACATTTATCTAGTAAGAGGCTTATGTATGTATGGAAAATAAATTCTGTATAATAATAATAGTATCTATAATTGTACTATTATTTTATTACAAATGACTAAATTATTTCTTTTTAAGCCCACTGGGAAACAGAGATGAGTTCATCATGTCTTTACGTCAACTCCCTGCCAACAAAAATCATTTTCTGAATGTAACCGATATGGATGGCTTTGACGCGAATATGCCGTCGTCCGACAGCGATTCCGACTCGGACGTGGATTACGAAATTCAGGTTCCTCAGATGGCCTTGGGTTCAGTGGTCTAAATCACCAACAACTACAGAACTGGTTTCGTCGGTGCATTGCATAAATTTATTAAAAACACCATCGTTTTTCTTCTGTGATGAAATTCAGATTTCTTTGTTCTCGTGTTAAACATTAATATGTTATTATTTTTTTTAATATAATTATGACTGTATGCATGTATGTATGCATGTAATGTATGTATGTTTATGTATGTATGTATATGTATGTATATGTATATATGTATGTATGTATGTATGTATATGTGAACATTTATGTATTCGCCTTTATGACTTTTGTCCCTAAAAGCTGTTTGCATGATTCGTTGTGTATGTGTACACATATTGTTTATTTACTTGTGTTTTTTTGTTTTATATTCATTCTTATTTAAAATAAAATTCTTGTATAATTTTATATACAATGAAAATACTTGAAGTCGCTGTTGTGAATACAATTAACGATATTTCTACCTGAACTAATAATTATATCCTGCGACTAATCACACTTATGCATACATGCAGGAACACATTTAAACAAGGATATGAAATTAACAAACGATACCAGCCAAAACATATTTTTAATCACGCCAGCAAGTTTCAGTGTATTTTGCATCTTGACACCATAGCTAAATTCGTGGCATACATTTTATAGCAGCCTGTCACATACACACATTCCGATTATGGTTTTATTTTATTTTTCCGCCGGGAAATTTTTATAAGAACCCTAGTATTCCAAGTATATTTTAGCATTAAATAACATAGATGGGATTGGATTCATTAATGAAATATATATGCTATTACCTGAAGTCGAATATAACAGAAATATTAATAGACGTTAAGTTTGTTTAAGACAATATGATAAGCTGCTAAACATATAAATTTTATTTTAAAGAATAAGAAGAAAAGAAAGAAGAATATCACAATGATTATTTCAGAATGACTTGGTAAACTGGAACATAAAATATTCTTTATCACAGCTACCGTCAATTGTAATAAATGACCATGAAAATTTGCAAGGCAGTGTCTTTGACAGATTTTCCAACAATGGCAGTCTGATATCTGGATCTTCATCAGTAATGTGGATGTATTTCCCATTTGTAGTCAAAATTCTATATACCTCACTCATCATGTCTTCGGCTCTTTGCAGTCCGTCTCTTGTGTTTTTCAACAAAGAATCCATTGTACCTTTGTCTATGACAACATGAAAAGTATTTTCCACTAACGGAATCATTCTGGCATCGCAAGTTACAAAACTGGAAACAGAATTTACGTGTCCTGGTGTAATCTTTGATAGCCAAGATTTTTGAATGGTGAGAGATTCTGTTATGAAATCGGCACAGAATAAGGATATTGGCAATTTACTTTCTCTGTAAATGTGAGAGGACAGAGAAGAAGTTCCACAACCAAGGTCAAGAACTTTAATCTGAGAAAGTCCGTTTTGAAAACTATACAGTTCGGCTGCTAGCTGTTCTCTGAACTCGTTAGCTTCCAAAAACCAGTCAAACGGTGCCTTGATCTCGTCTTTTCTGGAATATTTATTTTTCCAATAACTGTATTTGCCGAGATTTGATACTGAAAAATAAATAAACAATCTAACAAATAAATAAATAAATAAAATTCAAGAAAACAGAAATACAAGCCAGATAAAATACAAATTTTAATAAAAGAAAATATACTGAGAATTCGCTATTTTATTGCTGTATGTGTCAATATAGTTATAGAAAAATCACAAAATATATAAAGAATTAAAATATATTGTTAATTTGGTGCCACTTTATATTTGTATTCTCTCGTTATGTCCTCATTAGTCATTTTATACTGATCCTATCACAAATCCGCGGGTTTATAGATCCTGGATTCATCGAGGATGCTCAGCACATTCATATAAAATTACATATTTTGTACCCTGTATGTGTTCATGTTTTAAAACCCCACCTTTAGGTACAGCTAAGAATTGCCAAAGCGTACATAAATCATACTAACTACATGCAGTTTGCTTACTGACTACTAACCTAATTTAAAAAAAATTCAAACCGCTACTGCAAAGGCCGCAGATAAGGCAGACCAACTGTACTTGCTATCCTTTTATTAAATAATAATAATAATAATAATAATAATAATAATAATAATAATAATAATAATAATAATAATAATAATAATAATGATATGATTCATTTTGGTATATTGAAATTCATGCAACCATATTTAAATAAATTCTAGTTCATGTTTTACCATTTATTTGCAAATATTTCAAACCAATAAGAATTATAGAACTGTTAAGACGCAAATGATATCACATGTAAATGTATTAGCAAGACTGAGTCTATTTGACACAATACGTATATAGTTGTTTGGTGGAAATCCTAATAATATATTAAAATATTATAATAACTGACGTTATAATATCGATACACAATAACTAAAAATCAGCCTTTGTTTCTTAGTTATCATAAATCTGTATCAATGTTATAAATTACTTTAACAGAAATTGTAATTTGGTAAAAGAATAATAATTATGGATTATAATTAAACCGTTGCTTTGCATTATCAATAAAATGAGTGTATATAAATTGGTCTGCATTAACTACATATTGTGTTGTAAGAAAGGAGAGAAGGTTAGCACTCCCCTTGACAAGGACGGATGGGACCCTCGTGGTCTTTATAACACATAAGGCCGTGTTCCTCTACTTCGGGAACACACCTATTTTTTTTTATTATTCTTTTCTTTCACTTCATATAATATATTATAACCACTGTATTTATTTTATGGAGCTAAAACTTCTCTGACGTATATTGTTGTTATTGTATATTATTGTAATTATTATCATTATTATATTTTTTATTCATTAATTGGGAGACTCTTGATGGTGGCGTCGAGTGTGGACGCGTTTCACATCGGCTCTCGCTTCGGAAAGGTTTTGTTGTAAACTAAGTATTATGTCTTGGGCGGAAGAATCTGAAAATTACGAAGAAAAGATCAAAGATATGAATTTAAAAAAAGAAGGAATGAGAAAAAATGTTTTTAAAAAAGAATGCACTGTGATTGTAAATGTAGAAGATAACAAGAAAATTTCAGCAGGCGACATGATAGATTTTGTAAGTGGCCAGGTGGGTGATGTGATAAAAGCGTGCGTACCGAAAGAATCCGATTCTTATGAAATAACACTAGAAGATATTATACAAGCGAGAATGATTACGGAAATTGATGAAACAGAATTGAAAGGTCTAAAAATAAAGGCGAGAATTTTGAAATCTGAAACTGTAGTAGTTTCCTTTTTGCACTTGCCTGCCTACATTGAAGATGAAGAAATTGAAGAAAAATTGAAACAAATGGAAATAGAAATTTTATCACCAATTTATAGAAGGCTATACAAAGGGACAAAAATTGCAGATGGAACAAGATATGTGAGAGTGAAATTTCCACCCGGAATAAAAAGTTTACCATACTCAATGAAATTTAGGACTTATGAAGGAATAAAATATTTTCGTGTTTTACATGACAATCAAATAAAAGTCTGTTACAACTGTATGGCGGATAATCATTTGTTGAAAGACTGTCCAAATATAAGGTGTCATAACTGTAAACAAAAAGGACATTTTGCTAGAAACTGCCCGAACATATTTCTGTGTGAAAAGTGTGGAAACAAAGAGGATGAATGTGAGTGTTGGACAGAGTATGACAGCGATGAACAAAAAAACAGCGACAGTGACAGTGATGGTATGGAATATAATGTAAAATCAAAGGAGAAAAAAGAAATTGAAGCAGAAAGTATCCAGAGGATAAATACAACAGAAATGGAAATCAACAAGGAACAACAAAAATCAGAAAATGGAGTAAAACCAAGAAAATCCCCTGATAAAAACACCAAAGTGAAAATTACTAACAAGGAAGCTGAAACCATCGAAGCAGAAAATAGTAAGCAGAGTAAAACAAAGCGTCGAACGAGATTGATCAAGCGTCCGTCAGAAGAAAAACTGTGGAGCTTGGTAGAAAATAGAAAACAAAAAAAGAGACAAGCAGCGCACATGAAAAGTGTGAGAGAAAGTGTTGCCAGGGTAATGAATGAGTATGGTGGGGAGGATATAGACAAGATATAGAATATTTTAAAAATGGGTAATAGTTTACTAATTTTTCTACTTCTAACTATGATCTTGTCTATAAATGTAAACGGACTGAGAGATATTGAGAAATTAAATTCAGTTTTTGCAACATTTAAAAGTAAACATGCAAATATTATTTTTCTACAGGAAACATTTTGGGATAATGACTTCATCGAGAGATATAAACATTTATGGGAAGGAAATATATTTTATAATAATTGTCCAAATAAAAAAAGAAGGGGTGTAGCAATACTGGTATCAAAAGAATGTCCTTATAAGTTTACATTTAATAGTTGCGACACTGAAGGCAGGATTTTAAAAATTAATACGAAAATAGATGAAGAAGAATACAGTTTTATAAATGTATATGCACCAAATAATATTGAAGAAAGAATTTTATTTTTTAAAGGATTATGTAAATTTGTGGATTTAAAAAATACAATAATGGCAGGAGATTTTAATGACATTTTAGATCCTAATTTAGATTTGGGCATTAATAATAAAACTTTCAATATAAAAAGTAGTAATGAATTACAGTCAGTTATTTTTAATTATAATTTAGTTGATATTTGGCGACACAGAAATCCAGATAAAAGGCAATTTACTAGATCTCAAATAGTTGAAAAAACTATAAAACAGTCAAGAATTGATTTATTCTTAATTTCTAGAAATTTATTACAGTTTATAAGTAATGTATACATATCCTATACCTCGGTTAGTGATCACAATTTTTATCACTTAAAATAGATTTTTCTCATGTAGAGAGAGGTCAAGGTATTTGGATTTTTAATAATGAATTGTTGAAAGATGAAAGTTTTTGTAAAGCTATTATTGAAGTTATTAATAATGTTTCTGAGTGTCCTTTGTTACAGACTGAACCTAGTGTTTGGTGGGACAACTTAAAATATAAAATGAAAACATGTGCAAGAAATTTTGCAATAAAAAAGAGAAAATCAGATAACGAAAAATATTATAATATCCAAAATGCTTTAAAACAAGAATATGCTAAACTAGCTACAAATAATCATCATGATTTGAGTAACATACAAATTTTAGAAGAAAAATTAAAATTAATTGAGAGATCTAAATGTAATGGTGCTATTTTAAGATCTAAAGCTCATTGGAATCTAGATATGGATAGAAATACCACATTTTTTCTCAGTTTAGAAAAATCAAAACAAGAATCAAATTCTATTAAAGAGCTAAAAACAGTAAATGGATTAACAAGAAAAACAGAAGATATATTACAATATGCTTATGACTTTTATTCAAAATTATTTACGCAAGAAAATGTAGATATTATTAAACAGGAAGAAATAATAAATTTAATATCAAATAAACTAAAAGAATCTGAAAGTGAAAACTGTGAGAAAGACATTACAATTGAAGAATTAACTGAAGCTTTAAAAGAAATGAATAGAAATAAATCACCTGGTTTGGATGGTCTAACAGTAGAATTTTATGTTAAATTCTGGGAAAATTTTAAAAATTTCTTTCATAAAGTAGTTATGTCAATTCAGAAAGAAGAAATGTTGTCACGCAGTATGAAAAAAGGAGTAATTAGTTTATTTTACAAGAAAAAAGGAGATAAAGCAGACCTAAAAAATTTCAGACCTATCAGCCTTTTAAATGTAGATTATAAAATTATTGCTAAAGTTCTTGCAAATCGTCTTAAACAAGTAATGTCAACTATTATTTCATCAGAACAAACCTGTTGTGTAAAAGGAAGAGATATTGCTGACAATATTATGTCAGTAAGAGATATTATAGATATTGTCGAGTTAAATAATACAGAAGGGTATATAGTTAAAATAGATCAAGAGAAAGCATTTGATAGAGTATCACATAGTTTTATTTTAAAAGTTTTGAAAAAATTCAATTTTGGTGATAATTTTATAAAGTGGATTAAAATACTATATAATAATATTAAAAGTTGTGTAAAAATTAATGGACATTTAACACCTTTTTTCAATATTACAAGAGGGGTTAGAGACAAGGATGTCCAATATCAATGATGCTTTATGTTATTGTAGCTGAACCCTTAAATAATTTAATTAAAAAAAAGACATAGCATGAATGGAATTAGGATAACAAATGAACTTAATTCTTTATTATTTCAGCATGCAGATGATACTACAGTAACTGTCTGTGATGCTCAGTCAGTAGAAAATGTTTTTAATACAATAAATATGTATTGTAGTGCTACAGGGGCAAAAGTCAATGTAGATAAGTCAGAAGTACTTTATCTTGGTAAAACCATGATTGAAAACTTATCCTTTAACATTCCAATATCAATAAATAAAAACTATGTTAAAATTCTAGGTATATATTTAGGACCAAATAAACTATTATGTGAAACTTTGAACTGGAAAAATAAATTAGCTAAAATGTCTAATCTAATTAACTTATGGAGTCAAAGGAAACTTACTTTGCACGGAAAAGCTGAAGTATGGAATACTTTATTAACATCTAGACTGTGGTATATCATTAGCACAATAAATGTACCAAATTGGGTAGAAAATGAAATTCATAAATTATTTTGTAAATTTATGTGGGAAGGGAAAACATCTTTAATAAAATATTCAACAATAATTGGAAATAAAATGTCGGGTGGACTAAATATTCAAGATATTTCATTAAAGAAAATGGCTTTTCGAATAAAAATGTTAAAGAAATATTTTGATAATAATTTTAAAATGTGTGGAAATATACAATGTCAATATTTCTTGAAAAATATATGAATATGAATCTAAATTATGACATTTTTAAAATAGTATACAGTAAAGAAGCTTTAAAAGTTATTAATCCTTTTTATGCTGAAATATTATCAGCTTGGGACTATGTTAATAATGGAGAACGTAATTTCCCACTTGATACAGATGAAATATTGTCTCAGCCACTTTTTCAAAATCCATTCATTAAATATAAAAACAAATTATTATTATTTAGTTCTTTTTATAAAAAGTGGAATAGTCAAAGTGGCTGATATTGCTTCTAATATGAAATAATACCAGGTTTTCTTCCTTTTACAGCTATTGTAGAACTTATTCATGAAAAATCTCCAGAATTATCCAAAAACCAAATTTATATAGCTTACAATGTTATTAAGAAATCACTTCCAGATGAATGGAAAAGTTCTATTAACAGAAATGCTAAAAAATTAACTTCTAATAAAGATTTATTTTTGTTTCAGAATAATGAAATGATAAATGTCAATAAATTTACAGCTAAAATAATTTATTCTATTTTAATTTTAAAAAACTTTAAAGCACCAACTTGTGAAGAAAAATGGAATGAGCTTGGTTTTAATATATTCTGGAGACCAGTTTGGAAATGGATACACTATAGTGATAAATTTACTGAATTTATAGATTTAGATTTTAGAATAGTTCATCATATAATATATACATATAACAAATTATATAAATATGGCAAAATCTCATCTAGTGTATGTCCAGTGTGTTTGAAGGATGATGAAGATTTGTGCCATTTATTTTTGTATTGTGAAGAATTGAAGGAATTAATATCAATCTTTCATGAAATATGTATTTATATATTTAAGAAAACAGGGTTTTCTCTAGAACAATTAAAAAGATTATTAATATTTGGATGTTATCTCAAAATTGAAAATAGTACAATAGAATTTATTAATATTATTCTTTCAATTTATAGAATAACAGTGTTCAAAAGGCGTGTAATAGCTCAAATGAAAGGAACAAATATCAATATAATACATTTTTTTAGAAATTATATGTATCAGTGCTTTAAAATCATTCTAAATCAATATCGTATTCAAAACAAACTTTCAATTTTTATTAACAAATATGTTAAGAACAATATTTTCCTAGAACTAAAAGATGACATACTTATTTTCAAATATCCTTTGGAAAACTACAAATAATCAATATAGATAAACCATGGAAATGGATAAAAGAATTAATACTATAAAATACTGTAAATATATATGAATATTCCGAATAAATAAGTATGCATGCATGTGAGTGTGAATGAGTGTGACTGAGTGTGTGAGAGGAAATAGTTTTTGTTATTGTTATTTACAGCTGTAATGTTATTTTAATTGTGTACAACTGGTGATTATACTAATAAAGATAAAAAAAAGCTGTTCACGCTAGCTACGCTCTCGCTGCTTTGAGTTCAAATCCTGTCTCCCGCTCGGATAATTTTACCCCTTTCCTTTCTCGTTCCAGGTGATGTCGGTCATCAGGTAATTAAAAAAGGTAAATTAAGGGGAACATCAAGATAAGTTAGATAAACAATAATAGTAGTATGAAATAGTATGGCTAATAATAATAATAATAGCAGTAATTGGAAATAGTAGTGTTGGTACAGTAGGTTGGAAATGGTATGGTCAGTAATAATAGTAGTACTGGATATATTAGGCTAATAATAGTGGAACAGGAAATAATAGTAGTGCTGGGAAATAGTAAACCATATTCATGATGTATTTTTATATTGTTTTAATACTAATTAGTCATGTATGTATGTAATATCTTTCAAGTCTGCACCTCAGCGTTTTCTTTGACTGCATCCGCTTCCAAACCCTTTGACACTTTTTATTCTGTCAATGCCTCGGCATAACTCATTCTCTTGACTTTATTTGAAGTCTGACAGGTGAAGGACAAGACAAGTTGTCATCTCCAATTGAATAAACATAAGAAACAGACTGTTGATTGTGATGATTTGACACATTAAACAATGAATTATTTTAGATTATAAACATTTAAAACAGGTTATTAAGATATATCAATAATAAATTCAAAGAAAGTACGTCATTAAGGTTTTTCTACCAACTGTGGTTCTAGTTTACTGACAATGGAGGACAGTATTCGCTTTACTAGTATAATCAATATGAGATTTGCTTTGTTATAAAGACAAACACAAAAAGTATTTTTTAGTGTCGTGCTGAGAATAGATATTTCGTGTGAATGTAATACAATTCTTGACGTTTAGAAAGTGATAGAACACAATCAGTGCATGAACATCAGTCTCTTATAATGACTTTTATTGAGCCCTAAGTTCTTTTCATGTATCTGAGAGAAAGGCTGTCCATTGTTAGTCGACATTACTATTTGTCTTCGGGGAAAGTATATTTAGAGAACAAAAGTGTCTACAGAAAAAAGCAAAGAGACCGAGAGAAAGCCAAAGATTGCGTAGTTTTATGAGATAAAACAAAAGATAAAACAACGACAGGTAGTAAATAAATATGTATTAATGATTGTAATCTGTAAAATAAACTGTGTTAAAATTTCGATATATGCAGATAATTAAAAGTTCTGTTTGACCATCATTAATGCCTTACTGGAAAAAATGTCATGTCGAACCCTAGGGCATTTTTATTTGTTTTATTATTATTATTATTATTTTTAAATTTCGTAGTTACGTTAATTACAGGCTAGATAGAGCTAGTTTTGACTAATAAAACTAAGACAGCTTTGAAATTTGTCCAACACGCGTGTCTTTGTTTTGTCTTTGATTCTCGGTTGAGCATGAGAGTTGAAGAGGGTTGAGACGAGAGTTCAGACGAGGGTGGGAGGGGCGAGGGGTGGATACGAGGGGTTGAGGCGAGAGTTGAAACGAGAGTTGATACGAGAGTTGAGACGAGGGGGGTGAGAAGGTTGGAGACAAGGTTGAGACGAAGGTTGAGAGGCGAGGGCTGAGACGAGGGTTGAAGGCGAGGTTGATACGAGGGGTTGAGGCGAGTTGAAACGAGTTGATATGAGAGTTGAGACGAGGGTTGAAAAGGTTGAGACGAGGTTGAGACGAAAGAGTTGGAGGAGGGCTGAGGCGAGGGTTGAGACGAGAGTTGAGACGAGAGTTGAGGCGAGAGTTGAGACGAGCGAGATGAGACGAGGAAAGACGAAGTTGAGGCGAGAGTTGAGACGAGTTGAGGCGAATTTGAAATTCATGCTCTGATCTGGGAAGCGACAAGAGGATGTTGCCTATAGCAGCATAAATTGGACGGCGTCTGTTATTAATACTTTTATTTTTGTTTTACCGTCAATAGGCAGTGTAATCAGTAAACTGTGAAACACACACGCACACACACAGAGACACACACACACACACGCAACACACTCACATATTAACGTAATAACTTGATTCTCCCGACTTTAATTGTTTTAACTGGACGTTTCCAACAAAACGTAAATAATTTAGTTCCGCTTCCCCTAGTTTTCATATTATTACGAGACATACTCTTGTATATAAATAATGAACTAAAACTGTTCTCTTGTTGATGTTATTTTATCTTGTGTCAATTCTTTTTACAGAGGTATGATGGGGAAATATATTTTAGAAAACTAAAATCCACAGCTAAGAACTACATTGTTTATAGTTCTTGAATTCATTGTCAGAAAAACCTAAAAACGAGAAAAATCTGAACACACTGAGAGTGGTGTGTTATACATGCCAGTTAACTTTTTAACATATCTAGTGTTAAATTATGTCAAAACACCAGACTAGAATGTTTTCATTAACTCTTCGTAAAATATACAGCTATAACAATTCATCACAACAAATAAATAAATAAAGTTAAACTATTTGTTTTTCTCTCTATTTAAACCTGTGCCAGACTAATTTCTCTGAACCGCGTCACCCTTCAGAAACAGAAAGTAATTCCTACGTCTCGCCTGTAACACACATCTAAGTGCTAAGATCCCACTATAAATATACCTCTATGTTGTTTCCTTTGTTGTTATTATTTATTTATTTATTTATTTATTTATTTATTTATTTATTTATTTATTTATTTATTTATTTATTCATTTATGTATTATTATTATTATTATTATTATTATTATTATTATTATTATTATTATTATTATTATTATTATTATTTTGACGTTCACGTTGATTCCATGGACATAAAGATAAAAAATGTCAGAGAATGTCCACGTGAAGATCCTTCTTGAAACAGACATGTTAACATATAATAATATTACAATCATCTACTTTTCTTTTCATATTGATTTTAACCTGAAATAAAACAATCAAATCATATCAAATAAAATAAAACAAATAAATAAATAAATAAATAAATAAATAAATACAGTATTTGTGGAAATATTAAAAGATATTAGGTCAGATGGAAGACAGTGAGCATTCCACGAACGTGCATAAAAACAAATTACTCTACGACTACCACTACAACAATCACTTTAGAACTGCAAAGGGTACAACTACCACTACAACAATCACTTGTAGAATTACAAAAGCAACAACACAACTATTACCATATTAGTTTATAATTTCCATAGAACCAAAACTGCCTGTGTCACCAAAGACAATTATGCTGCTGCTGTGAATTTATCATTATTATTGCTGGTAGAACTTCCACTGCTACGACTACGATCATTACCATCAACATTTCTACTTATTCTATTGTTGCTGCTACTACTACTACACAACTATAACTATATTATTACTACAACTACTACTAACGTTGCTGTAATGATAAAGCTAAAATTGCTAATGTCGCTAGGATGACCCAACAGGTTATTAATATAAAATGTTCACTTTACCCGATTTATTTTTTTATTTAAAGGCACACGTGTTCCGTATCTCCAGCATCTGTGATGGTGATAATAATAATAATATGCTGTAACAACATTAATAATAATAATACTACTAATAATAATAACAGTAACAACAATAACAATAATAATATAACAAAATATCAGTAGAAATAGTAAAAACAATAATTATAAAATCAATTCAGTCACACTAAAGTTACAAATATTTAGAATAATAATTACAAGGTATTGGCTTTAGAAGATATTTTGAATATTTCTTTAATAATCATACGGTTCTAAATATGATTGCGTGTCCATTTGTTCTTTTATTCTGGTTCCTCTCTCTCTCTCTCTCTCTCTCTCTCTCTCTCTCTCTCTCTCTCTCTCTCTCTCTCTCTCTCCTCTCTCTCTCTCTCTCTTTCTCTCTCTCTCTCTCTCTATCTCTCTCTCTCTCCATCTCTCTCTCTCTCTCTCCCTCACTCTCTCTGAATCTACTGTGGTAAATATGAGGAAGAAAAATCTTACTGGTTTTGTAAGTTAGGTAATCCAGCCAGATCAATGTCATGCACAGAGGGTTATCAGTAATATTACAACAACAACTAAAACAACAAAAACAGTGATACAGAATGGTGAAAATAATAATGATGGGGATGATGATAAAAATAATGATTACACTAATAGGAAGAAGATGTGAAAATAATGATAGGATTATTATAAGAAGAGAGAAAGAAAAGTAGAGAGAGAGAGAAGAGAGAGAGAGAGAGAGAGATTATGAAAATTTGACCTGTGTTTAGTTCTTCGTGGACTGGTCTGTGTTGTGTCTCGCTGTCTAACTGTCCTGTATCACAAAAACAAACGTTATTGAAAAACTGAAGACAAAATAGAAGGTAAACAAAATGCAAAAATAATAAAATAGTTGTTAGAATTATAAAAAATAAGTAATTATTGCTAATTATTTTCATTACTAGATATGGTCATTGTTTCTTACTTTCGTTATCCTCTGATTTCCTTCTTCCTCATTACACAGACTACAACGACGATGATCAGGATGATGACACCCAATACTGCAGTAACAATGTAGACAGACATCTTGTCAAATTTAGACTCGGTATGTTCTTCACATTTGAACACATATACACACATTACATTTATATACATACATACATACGAAGAGAATAGGAAAATAAATGAATAAATAAATTAATACAATTAAATGCAAAATCAAAATATTGTTTGCATCGATGTAGACTGGGATATCTTAAACAATCTGTCACGTATTTCAGTATACAGGTCATTCTTTGGAAATACGAGTGATGTAACAAAAATTCAGGTTGTCAATTCTCTTTAAATAAAGTGAAATGATTACTAATGAAATATTTCGTTTCTGTTTAAAGGTAAAGTATTTGTTTACTATAAGCTCGTGAAATCTTTCGTTTCAGTTTAATGATAAAGTATTTGTTTATTAAAAGTTTGTGAAATATTTTAACAGGATGAACAGGATAATATTAATCTGAAATTTAATATGGAGAATAATTGTATAAACATTGCACTTCTACAATAACACGAACCTGATGACTTTTAGGTAAGTGTAGAAATTGTCACATCTGAATTTGTTACAAACTGTTGGATT
>CM022665.1:29196945-29282756 GCA_012295275.1 Chrysomallon squamiferum | reverse complement strand
GAAGGAATAAAATATTTTCGTGTTTTACATGACAATCAAATAAAAGTCTGTTACAACTGTATGGCGGATAATCATTTGTTGAAAGACTGTCCAAATATAAGGTGTCATAACTGTAAACAAAAAGGACATTTTGCTAGAAACTGCCCGAACATATTTCTGTTAATGAAAGTGTGGAAACAAAGAGGATGAATGTGAGTGTTGGACAGAGTATGACAGCGATGAACAAAAACAGCGACAGTGACAGTGATGGTATGGAATATAATGTAAAATCAAAGGAGAAAAAAGAAATTGAAGCAGAAAGTATCCAGAGGATAAATACAACAGAAATGGAAATCAACAAGGAACAACAAAAATCAGAAAATGGAGTAAACCAAGAAAATCCCCTGATAAAAACACCAAAGTGAAAATTACTAACAAAGGAAGCTGAAACCATCGAAGCAGAAAATAGTAAAGCAGAGTAAAACAAAGCGTCGAACGAGATTGATCAAGCGTCCGTCAGAAGAAAAACTGTGGAGACTTGGTAGAAAATAGAAAACAAAAAGAGACAAGCAGCGCACATGAAAAAAAGTGTGAGAGAAAGTGTTGCCAGGGTAATGAATGAGTATGGTGGGGAGGATATAGACAAGATATAGAATATTTTAAAAATGGGTAATAGTTTACTAATTTTTCTACTTCTAACTATGATCTTGTCTATAAATGTAAACGGACTGAGAGATATTGAGAAATTAAATTCAGTTTTGCAACATTTAAAAGTAAACATGCAAATATTATTTTTTCTACAGGAAACATTTTGGGATAATGACTTCATCGAGATATAAACATTTATGGGAAGGAAATATATTTTATAATAATTGTCCAAATAAAAAAAGAAGGGGTGTAGCAATACTGGTATCAAAAGAATGTCCTTATAAGTTTACATTTAATAGTTGCGACACTGAAGGCAGGATTTTAAAAATTAATACGAAAATAGATGAAGAAGAATACAGTTTTATAAATGTATATGCACCAAATAATATTGAAGAAAGAATTTTATTTTTTAAAGGATTATGTAAATTTGTGGATTTATAAAATAGAATAATGGCAGGACATTTTAATGAAATTTTAGATCCTAATTTAGATTTAGGCATTAATAATAAAACTTTCAATATGAAAAGTAGTAATGAATTACAGTCAGTTATTTTTAATTATAATTTAGTTGATATTTGGCGACACAGAAATCCAGATAAAAGGCAATTTACTAGATCTCAAATAGTTGAAAAAACTATAAAACAGTCAAGAATTGATTTATTCTTAATTTCTAGAAATTTATTGCAGTTTATAAGTAATGTATACATATCCTATACCTCGGTTAGTGATCACAATTTTTTATCACTTAAAATAGATTTTTCTCATGTAGAGAGGTCAAGGTATTTGGATCTTTAATAATGAATTGTTGAAAGATGAAAGTTTTTGTAAAGCTATTATTGAAGTTATTAATAATGCTTCTGAGTGTCCTTTGTTACAGACTGAACCTAGTGTTTGGTGGGACAACTTAAAATATAAAATGAAAACATGTGCAAGAAATTTTGCAATAAAAAGAGAAAATCAGATAACGAAAAAATATTATAATATACAAAATGCTTTGAAAAGAGAATATGCTAAACTAGCTACAATTAATCATCATGATTTGAGTAACATACAAATTTTAGAAGAAAAATTAAAATTAAGTGAGAGATCTAAATGTAATGGTGCTATTTTAAGATCTAAAGCTCATTGGAATCTAGATATGGATAGAAATACCACATTTTTTTTCTCAGTTTAGAAAAAATCAAAACAAGAATCAAATTCTATTAAAGAGCTAAAAACAGTAAATGGATTAACAAGAAAAACAGAAGATATATTACAATATGCTTATGACTTTTATTCAAAATTATTTACATGAAAAAATGTAGATATTATTAAACAGGAAGAAATAATAAATTTAATATCAAATAAACTAAAAGAATCTGAAAGTGAAAACTGTGAGAAAGACATTACAATTGAAGAATTAACTGAAGCTTTAAAAAGAAATGAATAGAAATAAATCACCTGGTTTGGATGGTCTAACAGTAGAATTTTATGTTAAATTCTGGGAAAATTTTAAAAATTTCTTTCATAAAGTAGTTATGTCAATTCAGAAAGAAGAAATGTTGTCACATGAGTATGAAAAAAGGAGTAATTAGTTTATTTTACAAGAAAAAAGGAGATAAAGCAGACCTAAAAAAAATTTCAGACCTATCAGCCTTTTAAATGTAGATTATAAAATTATTGCTAAAAAGTTCTTGCAAATCGTCTTAAACAAGTAATGTCAACTATTATTTCATCAGAACAAACCTGTTGTGTAAAAGGAAGAGATGTTGCTGACAATATTATGTCAGTAAGAGATATTATAGATATTGTCGAGTTAAATAATACAGAAGGGTATATAGTTAAAATAGATCAAGAGAAAGCATTTGATAGAGTATCACATAGTTTTATTTTAAAAGTTTTGAAAAATTCAATTTTGGTGATAATTTTATAAAGTGGATTAAAATACTATATAATAATATTAAAAGTTGTGTAAAATTAATGGACATTTAACACCTTTTTTCAATATTACAAGAGGGGTTAGACAAGGATGTCCAATATCAATGATGCTTTATGTTATTGTAGCTGAACCCTTAAATAATTTAATTAAAAAAAGACATAGCATGAATGGAATTAGGATAACAAATGAACTTAATTCTTTATTATTTCAGCATGCAGATGATACTACAGTAACTGTCTGTGATGCTCAGTCAGTAGAAAATGTTTTAATACAATAAATATGTATTGTAGTGCTACAGGGGCAAAAGTCAATGTAGATAAGTCAGAAGTACTTTATCTTGGTAAAACCATGATTGAAAACTTATCCTTTAACATTCCAATATCAATAAATAAAAACTATGTTAAAAATTCTAGGTATATATTTAGGACCAAATAAACTATTATGTGAAACTTTGAACTGGAAAAATAAATTAGCTAAAATGTCTAATCTAATTAACTTATGGAGTCAAAGGAAACTTACTTTGCACGGAAAAGCTGAAGTATGGACTACTTTATTAACATCTAGACTGTGGTATATCATTAGCACAATAAATGTACCAAATTGGGTAGAAAATGAAATTCATAAATTATTTTGTAAATTTATGTGGGAAGGGAAAACATCTTTAATAAAATATTCAACAATAATTGGAAATAAAATGTCGGGTGGACTAAATATTCAAGATATTTCATTAAAGAAAATGGCTTTTCGAATAAAAATGTTAAAGAAATATTTTGATAATAATTTTAAAAATGTGTGGAAATAAACAATGTCAATATTTCTTGAAAAATATATGAATATGAATCTAAATTATGACATTTTTAAAATAGTATACAGTAAAGAAGCTTTAAAAGTTATTAATCCTTTTTATGCTGAAATATTATCAGCTTGGGACTATGTTAATAATGGAGAACGTAATTTCCCACTTGATACAGATGAAATATTGTCTCAGCCACTTTTTCAAAATCCATTCATTAAATATAAAAACAAATTATTATTATTTAGTTCTTTTATAAAAAGTGGAATAGTCAAAGTGGCTGATATTGCTTATGAAATAATACCAGGTTTTCTTCCTTTTACAGCTATTGTAGAACTTATTCATGAAAAATCTCCAGAATTATCCAAAAACCAAATTTATATAGCTTACAATGTTATTAAGAAATCACTTCCAGATGAATGGAAAAGTTCTATTAACAGAAATGCTAAAAAATTAACTTCTAATAAAGATTTATTTTTGTTTCAGAATAATGAAATGATAAATGTCAATAAATTTACAGCTAAAATAATTTATTCTATTTTAATTTTAAAAAACTTTATAGCACCAACTTGTGAAGTAAAATGGAATGAGCTTGGTTTTAATATATTCTGGAGACCAGTTTGGAAATGGATACACTATAGTGATAAATTTACTGAATTTATAGACTTAGATTTTAGAATAGTTCATCATATAATATATACATATAACAAATTATATAAATATGGTAAAATCTCATCTAGTGTATGTCCAGTGTGTTTGAAGGATGATGAAGATTTGTGCCATTTATTTTTGTATTGTGAAGAATTGAAGGAATTAATATCAATCTTTCATGAAATATGTATTTATATATTTAAGAAAACAGGGTTTTCTCTAGAACAATTAAAAAGATTATTAATATTTGGATGTTATCTCAAAATTGAAAATAGTACAATAGAATTTATTAATATTATTCTTTCAATTTATAGAATAACAGTGTTCAAAAGGCGTGTAATAGCTCAAATGAAAGGAACAAATATCAATATAATACATTTTTTTAGAAATTATATGTATCAGTGCTTTAAAATCATTCTAAATCAATATCGTATTCAAAACAAACTTTCAATTTTTATTAACAAATATGTTAAGAACAATATTTTCCTAGAACTAAAAGATGACATACTTATTTTCAAATATCCTTTGGAAAACTACAAATAATCAATATAGATAAACCATGGAAATGGATAAAAGAATTAATACTATAAAATACTGTAAATATATATGAATATTCCGAATAAATAAGTATGCATGCATGTGAGTGTGAATGAGTCTGACTGAGTGTGTGAGAGGAAATAGTTTTTTGTTATTGTTATTTACAGCTGTAATGTTATTTTAATTGTGTACAACTGGTGATTATACTAATAAAGATATAAAAAAAAAAAAAAAAAGCACTCCCCTTGACAAGGACGGATGGGACCCTCGTGGTCTTTATAACACATAAGGCCGTGTTCCTCTACTTCGGGAACACACCTATTTTTTATTTATTATTCTTTTCTTTCACTTCATATAATATATTATAACCACTGTATTTATTTTATGGAGCTAAAACTTCTCTGACGTATATTGTTGTTATTGTATATTATTGTAATTATTATCATTATTATATTTTTTATTCATTAATTTATTTTGAATTAAACAATCAATCCGACTGCCGTTACTTTACAGTTTATTAATTTTAGTTTACCCATACCAGTGCTACGAAGCAAACAAATGAAAAAGAAATATCGGACACATCCTTACATTTTGTGTACATCCTTACCATCTTTGATATTAGAAAAACTTTTCGTTAAATATATCTTGAAATTTAAATTAGAAATCTTCAAAAGAATCCCTTTACTGGAAACAGCTACTTTAGCCATACGAAAATAAAGATGATTGCTTAGAAACATCATCGATGTTTTTTTAAATTATTATGAAGGTAATGATAATTATCTCCCTTTAATTATTTATTTATTTTATTTTATTTTTTTTACATACTCGGTTTTTCTGTGGAAACGAAATAATAATAATTACCAAAGTCAGCATGATCTTCTAAAGTAAAATTACAAACAAGTAAATATCTACTTAAATAGATACATCAGTGAAAAATAAGAATTAAATAAATAAGAAATAGGATTCACACATCTGATGAAAGATAAACAATGTATTTATTTTAATGAATGGGAAACCAGAATTTTTTGTGTTTGTGTACGTTACTACGTGTGTTTGATACTACATGTGTGTATTTATATTAATCTATATAACAGAATTAACTGCATGCTCTTCAGTCAGGAAAAAAAAAAAAAAAAAATTTCCAGCTCATGCTATGAGTCATAGAGATAGATGGGTTCTTTTTTTCCTTTTATTACGGTAGGTGTTAACTTTTATTTTGCTGGACAGCAAGTCAGTTTATTCTGAAACATATTTTTGGTTATTTTGTAAAATACCTTATTTAATCAGTTTTTCCATAGAAAAATAAATCATAATCAACTATCTGTTCTAACCAAGAACAGTTCACTTCAGAAAGCATTTTGAGCATAAACTAAAGCACCTGCTATTCTGTACTTCCCAATGCAGTTTATAAACTTTTTGATGGCAGTTAACATCCAGATTTCTAGTGTTAATACTGTCATCAGTAATAATTTAAATACTCTATGGAGTAGTGTCAACACACCATCTCATATTTGCACACCAACTGGTCCATTTCCTACTCCATGGGAAGGTTCCTACAAAACCAATTTGCTGCCAATAACAATAATTCTTGATACTGTCATCATTATACAATGTCCACTTTCAAGAGTAGGGTCTAATTATTAATATTAATTTCGTTTAGATATTCATACATTTATTTTTACATATTGTAAAACAAAACATTTCTGGGATACTGCATAAATTTTAGCCATTTCCAATCTGTATAATTGTTGTAATAAGACTTAATAAGAAAGGTTCTTATTATTTATTATTAGAACTTTGTTTACAGTTATTTTTTTTCCCCCTTACAAATAGTATTCTCAAAGTAAATGTATCCCAGTGTAAAGCCTGTTTTTAAATGATTGTATTGAAATAAATAATATTTGGACTACAGACAACAAAACACAAACTAAGTATACAGATTTTATTTGGTTTTCCTCATTAATAATTACACAAATTTATTTTTAAACTGATTTTAACTGACCAAACACTGAAATATTTCCAAATCAAATAGAAAAATGTTTTTTTAAACATTTATTTCTATTCATTTATATATAGATTCTACACTGATGACTTTGGAATTAAATTATATAAAATGAAAAAAAGAATAACATGAGTTATGAAAAACTGACTATTAGTATTATTCTTAACACATTATGGTCACATTATTAAATGCTTATCAGACTGAAATATTACTTTACATGAAATACAACAGAATTCCAGTATAAAATTTAAGTATGCTGAACAGATTTCTTAAAATGTTAGCATTTATCTTGAAATACAAGTAAAATAATATGTAATGGAATAATTTCTTTATGTAATTTTCACTTAAACCAACAAGGAAGCTAAATAATTTTTGTCTCTGTAAAGCTGCTACACTAGATGTTTTTTCCTTTTTGTTTTGGCTTTTCTAGATTTCTTCAAATTCTTCTTCTGTTCCAGACGTGAGTTAATAAGCAGATTGCCTTTTTTCTTTTTTGGCTGTTTTTTCTTCTTTTTCACCTTTTTTGATGAAACACTAATGGAATTATCTTTCTCTTGCATCTGCAATCCTGCAGCACTGGTTAACAGAGCTATCATTTCATTCAGTATCTCTTCTGTTTTAATATTACTTTCTTCAGTATTTCCAGTTTGTTTCAATTTTTTCAAGAGCTGTTGCAAATTTTGTATTAACTTTTCACTTTCATCTGGATCAATGAGAACAATTTTCCCTTCATATTCAAACTGATTTCTTTCTCTCAACATTTTAATAAGATCTTTCAGCTGTTTTCTTTTTACATTGTTTTTTAAGTTTAAGCTGTCTCCATCTATGGATGAATTTCTGGTTTCATTTTCGTGAAGCAAACTGCCCTTTTTTTGTGGTTGAAGTTTGAGAATTTGCTTATCCTTGTTATCATCTTCCTCAGTAATACTGTCTTTTAACTCTGAACAAGTGATAATTAAATTACGGACAAAACATTTAGCTTTTTTCAGAAATCTAATTTTAACGGTTTCATCAGGACTTTTCCCAGTTGAAACAGATTTCTTCTTTAACCTCTGTACAGTAAGCACACTGTTTTCGAAATCCTTTTGTAGTTGAGAAGACAGAAAGTAGTTATGGGATTTAAGGTTTGTTAGTATGGACTGTAATTCGTCAAAGCTGCAAGCTTTCTTTACACATCTCAGTAATTTTTTTCTACCCATGGGATATGTTTGTCTGTCTGCATTCAATGTTCTTTCACTTTCCGATTTGTCCTCTTTCAACTGTACTGCTTCATCATCAGGCTTTAAATATCTTTGTTTCTTAATAGGTACTAGAAAATAAAAATAGATCATTGAAAAATATATTTATTATTTTTTTGAGAAATATATATATATATATATATTTTATTACACACACACAGTTTAAATGCAAATGAGAGAGACAGTTTTGAAAGAATTAAGAAAACTGTTAATATTAATGCATTTAACAATGATTTTGTCTTACAAAATCTAAAACATTTCTCTGACAGTTTTCAAAAACATTTATCAATAGCTGGTACTGACTGTGATAAAACAGTGAAGCAAAATAAGGACACCAAGGTTACCTCCTATATCCTCAATGTTGTTGCTGTAAAAGACTGTTTCTTCTTCAGTGTTAATAGTCAGTTGTGAGTCTGCGTGTTCAGGTTCATCGGTTTTGAGTTGGTCTTCACTCTGGTTCTGATCACTGTAATCATTTTCAATTTTCTCAAATATTTCTGTAAGGTTATAATCTAGTTGCCTGAAGAAAAGTATTTGTAATAATATTTTAGAAAAAAAAGAGTAAATAAACATTATTTGAATGCTGTATAGCTTTTTATTCACCTTTTAAATAGAAATAAAAACAGTTTCAAATATTTACTAAAGATAAAATAAAACCTCTAAAATACTACTTGTAGAGTTAGCAAATGAAATAAAATAATAACTACTACTAACATTCAAATACAGTGTTACTGCTATAATTGTAAGAAAAGAAATGTGTTTTAAAAGGGTTAAATTTCACTTCTGTCCAGGTTAGATATTCAGTAATGATTAAATTAAATTCATGATCAGAGAATGATAAATATAACTATAACAATAAAAATTTCATATAACATTTTAATAGATAGGTGTTTTTTTGGTTTGCTGCAGAAACCTTGTTTTTTAACACAGGTAGATGGGTGTCATCAACCGATATATGCATTAAAACAAATTAAAAATAGATATACACACACACACATTGTACAATACATATATTGCAATAATGTACCTTTTTCCAACATACACTCCAGTTACACCATATACAAATTCTGCAAAATCTGTAGGTAGAGTGTCACCATCTGGTAACTGGAAAAAAAACCACCAATGGTGTCATTTTTTTTTTTTTAAAGTCTGTGTAAAAATAGCTACTTATCATTCAACACATATTTATTATTAAAAAAAAAATGAATCAAGTATTATATGTCAGATTTTTAGAAATTGATTTAAACCAGAACAGTAATTCTAAAATACCTATTTAACATTCTCTTCTCAAAAACGGTGATATGAACAAAATTTCACATCATTTACAATAGTTCTGGCACTTATCATTTTAACTGTTGTTTAAGCAAGTTAAAAAATCAATGTTTTTATGTTTTAATTACTAGTCATTTTTGATTTGGTTCATTGTAATAGAGAAATATTATGTACCCATGGCACTTCAGTTGGTGTGAGGACTGACACTGCAGGTAGCAGTCTAGTGTACCATGACATATAAACCAAAGCTTGGGATTTGCAAATTGCCCTGTAATAAATTCAGATTAATAAATATAGTGACAATACTTTATAGAAAAATTATTTTCCATTTAGATTAATAAACAAAGTAAAACTGAACATTTACATACAAATGAGTAACAGCAATATCCCTTACCCCCTAAAACACATTTAAACTGGGTTCATTGTTAATCATTATATTTATTTATAATCAATATATTTTAATAACTCCACTTGTGTAATAGTTAAACTAGGATATGTTCTATGTACAAATGAAAGCCCACTCTGATCTACCTAGTTAAGGAAGAAAAGCATAGTCCCAGAGCCTTCAACAACCCAAATTACTATTATAATCTATTTAAAAGAAAAGTAACAGAAATAAAATAACTCAATATATAATCACAGATATAACAGATCAGTTACATATTGTGAAAAAATATAGCTCTTTTTACCAAATTCTGCTAACTGCACTCAGGAAAACAAGATTGGTAGTCATCAGATGGCCTCTGCTTAATCGCTGCTGTAACAAACTTGAAAGGTTAAGGTTAACAATTCGTGATACTATCTGTGCATGTGACTGAAAAACTTTTTCATTTCAGACAATCAGTTTGTTTTAGATGCAATATAACACAAGATTCAAACCATTCTCTCTTTCTGTCTCCACATACATACAGACAAATACGCATTTAAAATAAATAAAAATGGAGAAAAAATAAAAATACAAAAGTTATTAATATATAAAGGAAATAAATAAAAGATATCCATGAATATTTTTAAATCTGTATTTTAAAGCAAAAAATACACTTTTTTTATTTTGCAAAGTTTTTAGAACATAACAGTCCAATCATTACAGTGGTATGAAGATAATATGTAATTATTGTAAAACAGAAGTAAATAGCCTCTCCTACAGCAATACTTATATTTGATGTTGAAAGTAACAGCTGTACCACTCAAAATCCAATTTTTCATGCATAAATGATAAAACCAGTATTATTTTCTTTTCATATATATACTTTAAATCTTATTAATTATATATATATATAGTGCTTTCCCTAGACTGAAAATGGGAACTTTGTTCATTATTACCTGTGTTCAAAAGGGCAGAACTGACAAGGTCTCATAGTTAAACTTTTGTGAACTAAAAAAAGCCATTTGTATTTTTTATTGGTGCTAAGAAGTGCTGTTCATATTTGTTTATTGGCACCAGCAAAAAATTGTTTCTGTTTGTTTCTTTGTGCTAAAAAGTGCTGCTTGTGTTTGTTTATTAGTCTACTAAAGCAATTTTGTAGTAATTATCAGCATGTTTTATTGAGAATTTAGGCAAATAAGAGTGGGGATGGTGGGCTGCTGTCCTATTCCTGCTTAGGAAAAACACTAATATATGTAATTTGATTTAATGTGTACTTGTATCAATATTCTCTTTTCTCACACTTCAAATATCATTATTTTTAACAAGTCTGTCATATCCAAATTAAAGTCAGTAATCCTCTGTGTTTTACTTAATAAACTGAAAAATAAATTTATAACAAAATAATGAACGAGGGTGAACAACAATAAAGGATACATAAAGGTGTGGACAGCATAATTTACTGTTTGACACAACAAGCATGTGACTCCCATTATTTTTACCATTAAATGTTCCATAGCTTGGTATGATGGGAGATAGATACTAGTTTTACAGTCTGATCCATAACTGAAAAAAAACACAATTAAAAATGAATATTTTAATAAAATGCTAATTATAGAACATTTCATGTAGAAATATGTAATAAATTTTAATTTCAGAATAAAGTAAATAGAGATGTAATTATTTTAATTCTATTGTAAATGAAATCAAAGCAAACGAGTTAATTTTTCAATACCAAAACATTTTTAAAAATAAAAATGTAATTTTAAAATTAAATGAAACAACACAAATACATGTGTTTATACATACCTGTAAGATTCAAATTCATTAAATAACTTGACAACTGTTTCATGCATATTCACTTTACTGTACTTCTCAAGACATTTTATAATCTGAAATAAAACATAGAATTAAGTTACCAAAACATTAATCAACTTTTTACACAAATAAACTTTCACTCTTTACGTTTAACTACAGTATTCATTGCTAATTAACATTTATCACAGTGGCTTTTCTTTACCATTTAAGTTTACTTAATATACCTCAAATTATAGAAATGTCAGATCTTCTAGTCACATAAAAAACAACCAAAACCCCCCAGTAATCTAATAAAAACACATTTAAAACTTGGCCCCTAAAACTGAGATGCCATTTTACCATTTTTAGCCCTTGCAAAGCTTTATCTCTGCGGAGCTGACAGTTAGTTTTGTAGACAACACTGGACAGTACAAACATCTCTGATGTTAGGTGTGACTGGTCACTGAGCTGATTCACACACTCTTGTAACATACTCTTCAGTACTGACAGCTTCTCTGAAGAAATACAAAGTTCAGGCTAAAATACCTATCTACCAAGGTTAAAAGTCAAGATAATAAAACAAAAAACTAAATCTAATAAGTATGAAATCTCTTACTAAAATTATCTGAATATTGGTATATTTTAGTATAGGATAATCATAATGTCTGAAAACTCACAATTGGCTGCATATATGAATCTTGTTTGAGGCTGTTAGACAGAAATGAGATTTACAAACACAACTAATTGCAAGACTGAGGACCTCATGGTACATAAAACAATGTAGCCTCATGAAATTCTCCTACTTAACTAATGTGCACTGAGTAAATTAAACATATTCTACTAGAGATTGAAACTGACAAGAAATTAAGGAAGAAAAATATTTTTGGCATTAATATGTTGTTATTGATGAACCTTTGTTGTCATATAGTACTTAAAAGGTTAAAAAAGTTCAAGCTCAGATAGTGCTGAAGCATTCGAGGGTTTCTATGAACATTATTGAACTAGCTGAGGGTTGATAAGTAGCAATACTTAGTAATTTCACCTTACTTTCTAAACTAAGATAAACCATAAATATTCCAATTTTAAAACCTTTACAAAAATAGTATCAGTATAATGCAAAATATCAATTTATGAAAATCATTTATTTATTTAAAATAATAATAATAATAATAATGAAACATTGATAATAACAAAACTATAGCACATGCTGAGAACCAAATGGAAAAATGTATGTTCAAAGGTTTCCTGTTTACAAAATAAATGCTAACTACATTCTTTTTATTTGACCACTGATGATATTATGAAAATTCAAAACAGGACCATTAACATTATTTTAAATACATTTTTTGATGAACTGTCTTTAATAAAAAATAATTACCCTTAGCATCAGGAGTGACAGAAACCATTGTACAGCACATTGGCGGTTCTGACAGGTCTTGTTGGTTCCACAATGTAGACATGGCAACAGATTGTTAAGTCTGAAATAAGATTGCATAATCTGTTTATGTCTATAGAACTGCTCAATTTAAAATATAATACTGATACCACTTTTAAGAAATTCTTAATATTCTAAATATCTACAAAAAACAACAATATTTTTTGAGTGGAGGACTTTATTGAAGAAAAATACCAACTGTTAGTAAAAATAAAAATGTAATTTTGGTGATAATACATTTTTATGACAGGATCAGGATATTTTCCTGTTATTATTAATGAACTTCAGTTGAGGGCTGGTTATCTGAGCATGCTGAAATAATATTTACCTTCATAACCACTCTTAAAATGTTAAAGAACTACCTGGAGCTAGAAATCAATACTACTAATAGAAATTACTAATAGAGAAAATACACATTTAATGAGAAACATAAGGAGAACGGACCTAATAAAAATTATACTAACAGTAATTTAAAATTAATAGCTAAAAACTGGATAAGAGGATATTAATCACTGAATGGATTTCAGTAAAATGAATAATCATAATCAGATTCAATACATCATGATAATGCTAATACTAGTAATAGTATTACTTACACTTTATAGTAATTAAGTAAGTGTGATACAATAGATTACGGTTCGTAAATTGTTAACAGTGACATCATCAATAAATTACTGACAATCACAGTTACAGAATAAGGATCATTTTAATTTTAAAATAATAATAAAAAGAATCACAAAAAGTATTCATTTCATGATTTCTTGATCACATTCACATTCACAGTCACTTTTAATTTTAATTTAAAATGCTGATCCACAACTGTTCCTAACTTCTCATTTAGTTATTCTACTTAATTATTAAACCCTCTTATTTATTCGTTAGTATATTGAAGAGTAATAAGTTTTTACACATGAAAAGAGAACCTTAGAGAACCCCTTAAGTTAACAAATCACGTTTATCAAATGGAAGCTGCCATTATTTTCTGTCTAGTGGTGTTTTTCTTCTTTTGCTCTGAGCACCAACCTACGTTCGTCTCGAAATCTCACAATATCTCGTAGCAGACGATTTTATATTTATAGAGATAAAAGATTTGTTTACACTATTCTCTATTCATTCAGTGATATTGTTGTAACTTTTCAAAGGGAAATGTAAAAATGACGATAAATATTAATTCCAATATCCTGAATTTATTCATAATAAACGATATATTAAACAAAATATAACATTCTGTCTTTGAAATCTCGTGAGAATTCCACGCTGTAAACTGTCATGGAGTCATTTTGATACTGTGTATGTGGCCTGAAATTAGTTAAATTCACATCCTGCTTTTGAATCGAATAATGGGTCTCTGTAAATGTCCAAAAAGGAAAGTAACAAATCTCTTTTGCTTTGAGCATAGAGTTAATGTTTGTGAAAATTGTCTTGTTACCAATCATCAACAGGTTAGTTTAGTTTAATTATTTTATAATTTCACCATTTATTTATGATTACAGATTTTGAAATAATTTAAGAAACTTAAAGAAATGTTTGTAGAATCGAGAATATCATCATAATTTGTAATTAACCGAATTGTTAATATGTTGTAATAAGCGTTTTGTTTTGTAACTAGAGAGTCACGAAAAATGTTTTAATTTACTGGATTTGTTTAATATTATGATAATAAAACATTGAATGAATCTTCAGTGGTACACTAAATTGACTAATCATTATAATGCTATACATTATTTTAAATTATAATTTACCTTACGTTTTTATTTCTGCATTAAACTGATGATTATATCAATTTGATTAAAATTTCCATAATAATCCATTAACTAAATTTAGAAAATTTACTCAAAATTTGCATCAGTCATCCAATCCCATTTACTATTTTTGTTGTTTTATTCTTGTTTCTGTGCACATGCCAGATTAAGATAAAAGTTTCATATAAGAACAATAATTATATAATAATATCCATAGGCACAGTAATGTTGTGAACTATAATAGTATATATGTTGAAATGTTTAAAATTATCACAAAATATTGAATTAATGATTTTGTGTTTTCAAAGAAGTTATATTTAATTAAACTCCCCAGAACTCCAACCAAAGCAACAACAAAAAAAAAATCAAAAGCCATTACATACCTTCAAACAAGAAATTATTTAATTTTTAGTAATATTTATTAAATTAGTATATTGCTACTCCTGATTCCAGATAGTGCCCAGTGACTGCTTTACCTAACTAGTGCTAATATCTTTGTAAATAAATATTAATCAAGTAATAAAGTTAGAATTAACTGACAAATTTATTGCCTTGTCATATTTTCATTTTAGTTTTTTAAATTGTGGTTTGGTTTTGTGTTTATTTGTTCAGTGTGTAGTCCAGTCATACCTACATTGGCTGCAGGACAGTGATTACAGCCCATTATGCACACTCTGTAATCATCAGTTGAATGATGAAGACTCTGGACCATGTGTCAGACTTGTTTGTTATGGTAAGTATACATGCTCACATACACACTCTTCCTGAATTCTGCCACTTCCTTTCTTTTCATGCATATTAAATTTTATGGAAGGCAAACAGAAATAGTTTGCAATACTAACATAGTTTTTCTCTTTAAAGTTAGACTGAATTTCATTATTATTATTATTATTTTTTGTAATTATAATTTAAAGAATTATATATTCTTTTGTTTTAAAAAAATAAATAACAAAACAAATTTAAGAAACAATCAGATACATTTTTTCTTTTATTATTATTATTATTATTATTATTATTACCATTGTTATTATTTAAAAATTAATATGTAACTGCAGCCAGCAGTATAATCAAATAACTTACATATTCTTTGTGTATTCAGATGCTACATGCATCTGTACTTTGTGTATGAGACACCCATGACTGTAAATACATGAACAATAATTGGGAACTTAATGTGAAATCAATATGATAAGTTGATTAAACTGGGTGGGCATTGTGTGTTTAAGTATTAAGTACAAATTAAACAAAAATTTTCATGTAATGGTTTTTTGCTTCTTAGATTTGTTTCACTGGAAATGCTTGGATCGCTATGCTCAACAGATGCCAGCTAACACAGCTCCAGCTGGTTATACATGTCCAATATGTAAAGTTGGAATATTTCCTCCACCCAACATGATCTCACCAGTTGCAGATGTCCTGAGAAATTTATTATCTAAAGTTAATTGGGCACGTGCTGGACTTGGTCTACCTTTAGTAAGATTTCTTTTTCATCATATATTTCTTTTTTAGGTTTCATTGGTCATTTTGAAATGTGTTTATTTTGAAGAGTTAAAACTGTTTAATAAATTTCAAATATCTTATAATTAATAAACTGAAAAGTGTTTTGATCATAGATCAGATAAAATTGCAAATTCATAAATAATATATTCCAGATTATCTAACTTTTAAAAACATTATCAGAGTAATAAAACACAAAAATTATAAGTCACAGAAGTGAACTAATTTTACAAATATTGGTTTACTGTTATTTTATCAGCAACAATTCAGAAATATATTTCTGTTTTACATTTTTAGATTGAGGAGCCTGAAACTCCAGCTCTATATCAAGAACCAGAAAGCAAGATGCTGCAGCCTGAAAACTCTGTTCCTTTAAGAGCTGAGCCAGCTTTAGGGGTAGCATCTGCAACAACTGCTCCAGCAACACCACCTGCTCCTCCACTCAATTATACTAGACCAAGTGCTCAGGTTCCTCCATACAGCAGTACACCGGTGGCTGCTGCTCATGGCAACCATGCTGCTGCTGCTCACAGTGTTATTGGTGTGGATGCAGGAGCAATGTCCAGAATACAGGATAGAACTTCCGGTTATGGTGGTAAGTTTTTTTTTTAAACTCACCAAAAAAAACCCATTCATTTAGCTAACAATTTATTGTGAAAATCTGATTCATTATTAGAAAATTTCAAAAGAAGTTTTTAAGTTTTTTCTTTAGATTAAGGAATGTTATAAATACCACATGTGGAAACATCTGTTTTAATTGTAATATGACATAATCCCTGTTATGAAAACCACCCAGTGGCATATTTATTCGCTTACCATCTTCTAGTCAGAAATGACTGTTGTATAAAATAATGTGCTTTTCCAGTCTAACTGGTAACATTTCTTTTTCAACCAATTGTAACGAAGTGCTTAAGGAAAAATTTAAAAGAAAATTTAATTCAGAGGAAAATATGATCTTTGATTTTTTTTAATAGAAATAATACTCACTATTTGGCCATTTGTTAATTAATTTACTGGAGTATATTAAAAGTAATGATTACCTCCTTTCAGTGAGTAACATGTTGAAAAGCATTTAAAAAATAGGACACTCCAGCTCATGTAAATACTGAATGGGTAGTAACTTAATGATAGCAGGAAATTAATTATTGATGATTAATAATGTATTTACTATACATATTATTGATTTATTGCAGTGATGTACACTTATTTTTCATGCATATTTATACTGTTTCAGTTGATCCTAGAAAGTTATTTGATTCTACAAAAGGTGATGACCTTTTCAATATGTCACATGACCATGACGAAGACAAATACAAAAGAAGATCTGCATTCAGCTGGTTGGCAAAATGGTTCAAGTAAGACTTTTCGATTTATTTTACAATTAACAGCAAGGTTATTGAAAGTTCCTTGAATTCCAGTCACCACATTTCTGTAAAATAAATTAAAACGTTATCTCTTAATCTTTAAAAAAAATAATTTAAAAAAAATAAAAAAAATAACGATTTTAAATCTGTCCTGTATGTTTTCATTTTATTTTTATGGCCATTTTGTGTTAGCTTTTTTATCCATTTTATATGGATATCTCTTTTTGACAAATGTTTTTTTTTAAACATATTTCAAATCAGTAAATTATATTAAATATAATAATTTCTATTAAATTGCACAGTTTTTTGGTCCAGTTATGTTATAATATAGAGAATATTGATATCTATCTAAACTTTTTCTTAAGAAGTAACTTTTTGGGATGGCTTGGATTAGTTTAGTTTCTTGGTTGTTCTTTGTTTTCTTTTTTGTTTGTTGTTTTTTAAACTTTATTTGCATAATTATATGTTTTATTAATGCAGTGAAAAATATTCTAATCTTGAATGTGAATATATATATATAATTTTTAGGAGATTTTAAATAAATTTGATTATTTCTGTTTTAAAGATCAGTGGACAAGAAGAAGAAAAAAGACCCCAATGCTATTAGGAAGAGGTTTCTGATGGTGCTACTTCTAGGAATTATTGGTTTTATTACATTTGTTGTCATATTGTCTAGACTTGGCAGAGATGCATCAGAAAATGATCCACTCCTTGATCCAATGGGAAATCCAAACATTAGAGTCAAAGAAGCCAATCCTGCATTTGGTTGAAATAATAGAATTACAATGTTAATGATATTTTACTGTTTATAACAGAAATGCCTGAACTAGGATTTCCTCAACACTGATGGAGATATGAAAGCATTATTGGGATTTTAAAATACATGGATTATTTGTTATACAGCTACATTTTATTAGCCGTTTTATTTTTCATGTTATAAATGTGTACTGTTTATCTCCAGAAGCTTTCTGATAATATACTGATTCCATATGATAATAATTAATAGCTTATGTATTGCACATTTGTAAAATATATTGGACATAGTCATATTTATTAGTGGGGGGGGGAGTAAATGTAAGAAACATTTAAAATAAAATAAAAGAACTGAACCAAAAACAAACAAACAAGCAAATGTATGTGTATATGTTCACATTTTGAACATTTGTTATAATTAATATAAATAATGTTAAATTAAAAAAATAATATTAATGTAATATAAGTTAGATTACTTGCTTGTTTCCTTGTTTAATAGATTCATGTTTTTAAATATAACTGAAAATGTATTCAGTTAAGAATGGAGATTGTTTAACTTCATGAAATTTTTAAAATCTTTGTTCATGTGGTAGATTATTGTGGTTTAATACATTATATGGGATATTTCACACCTAACATTTGCCTGACAGGGTACCTCAAGGGGAGGCATTGATGCCAGAATCTCTTAACTCTGAGGAACCTGCAGAAGATAATTCAAACAGAAAACATAACTTCTGCTTAACAGCCTGATCTATGGGGTCTGATCCTATGAAACAACTTGGTGTTTATAACACTATATAGAGGTATTTTCCATATATAGCACTATACAGAAGTATTTATTTCAGAGTATAAAAAGAAATGTGTTGGTCAGTGTATTTTTTTGGAATATTGGAACATAATCATTGTATATTATTAAAAATTAGGTAACATAATTGTACCTCAAAATGTTATTCATTTGATGTGGGTTTATTAGGGTTCAGTTTTACATTTGCAATTCACACAAAATGGTTCTGTATGAATTTAATAATTTCATTTATCTGTTATTATTTTTTGTTTTTGTGTGTGTGTGTGTGTGTGTGTGTGTGTGTGTGTGTGTGTGTGTGTGTGTATACGTGTGTATGTGCATGTGCATATGTGTGTGTTTGTAAGCAGTTTGAACCATTAAACTGTATTATTATTTTGACACATTTTTGACCATATAGCATCTGACATGATATTATATGCATTTGCAAAATCTAACAGACATTATAGTATAATGATTGCTCTAAAAGAAAACCCATTTCTGGGATTATTTTAAGATAATTGCTGTTAAATTACTGTGACTCCTTGTATACAAATGAATTTTACAGACATTTTTAGAACCTTTGAATCATTATGATCAGTCTATGCAGTAGGTCATTGCAGTATGTCCTACATCTAACAATACATTGTAAAATGTAACTTCAGTATGTCTAATATTGACAGAAATGTGTTATTATTTATACAGTAACTAGAATACTGTGTTTTTTCTTCTTATGATATACTCCACAAACATAATCCTTTTGAATGGGGAATAGTATAAATGGTTTAGTCATGTTTTTAATATGATGCTTTTGTTCATAGATGGTTAATAATTGGTACTTTTTAAATTCTATTTTGGGGGGTGGGGGATGGTATTGTTCATTTTTTTTTGATTGTTCTATTTTTAATTGTTGCACAGTTTGTTTTAATTTTTTTGTTTGTTCTTTTTTTAATCGTTGCATGATTTGTTTTAATTTTTTTTAAGCTGGAAATTAAAATGTATTTATACATTATAAATAGTTGATATTTTTGGAGTAAAAATATGGTCACATGTCTTAAAGACAGGTACTGAAGTTGGCCTTAAATGATTCTATCTTGGTGAGAAAACAAAAGTCTTCACAGAAGAAAAATCATTATGTCATCTTTGTCAGATATTTAAGGAAATGATGCATTTAATGCAAGAAAGAAAAACATTTACAGTCATTAGAAGTTTACAGAGACAAATTAATCAGAATTTTAAATTAGAATAATCACCTTTATTTCTGACCAATTTTGTATATTACGATTATGTAATAATATATTAATATGCGTTAGTTCAGCAGATTAGTGTAATTTATATAATAATATTTTATTTATTACTATATTTTTTTGGCTATGTTATTGATGTAAATAAAATGTATTTTGATAGTTTGCAGATATATTTCACCATTGTTCTGTATAATAGTTGATACTGTGTTTCATGTTGAACTCAAAAATATAGATTAAGCTGTTTGAGGAGGGTTATGTGGGAACAATTATAAATTTACATTTTGAGTAAATGGAGAAACAACAATGCAAAAATGTGAGAGCAGTTTATGTGCACACACACACACACACACACACACACACAAAAAACCCTCACATGCAAAACCCTCACATGCAAAAACACACTCAAACAAATATAACAATAAACCAATTTAAATTTCAATACTGAGTTTAAATTTGTTAAAAATTTCACTTATTGATTGTTTCACATTTTGCAATAAAAGTTTGTTGATAAAAATGTGTGTTCTTATCCACATGTTTCAGGTAATGTTAGTTAAACAATTTTTGTACAATATAACGTAATGTTTTTTAACATGGTGAAATGTTATTCACAGTTAAATCACACATACAATGGTTGAATTCTCTTAATCAGACACGTGTGCATGCACACATGCATACACTCACAGACACACGCATATTTGGTGCATCATAAAATTATGTTGGGTTCAGCACTGGATAATGATGATCTACTAGTTCTACTAATAACAGAACATCTAGATCAGTGAAAAGTTTTTCTGTACCAAATGTCCTGCACATAAAATATCCCTTGTTAATTAATAAATATAGTCCATACAAGATACAATTACTGGTTTTCTTTCACATCACTATTTTATAAAAAGTGTAAAGCTGATACCTAATAAATGTTGATAATGCTGTTTTTGAGCGTTTGTTTATCTGCTGTCAGTTTATGGGCAGGAAAGCAAAATACAGCCTTTAATAAACTGGTCATGTGACGTGGGGAAATGGGATTGATCAAACATTACATCATTGATTCAGTTGTTAGCTACAATTTGGATGAATCTTCATTTAGAGGTTGAAAGACAATCAAAACTTCTGCCTACCTGGATGTCAGATAGAACTGAAGATTTGGAATCCTCGGCTAATTTAGTACTGCAACCAGAAATAACTGACTGTCACTGATTAATGAAGTTAAATGTCAGTTATGTTGTACTTAAATAAAACATCACTACTGGTGTATCCGTTAAATTTTGGCTTTTTTTAATTTATGAGAATGTCAAAATCACAGCATGATCTTAAACAATACCATCAACAAAACATATTTTTAAAAATCCATAACAATGAACCTATAAAAGAAACACTTTATTGTATAATATATTAGTTACAAAATGTTATAATTATTCAGTTATATTTGTTTTTCTTTCAAAAAAAAAAAAAAAAAAAAAAAAAAAAAAATTAAAAAGTATAAAAAGGTTAAATGTACAGCATATTGTAGAATGTTAAATATAATTATTTTTTTTTATTAAAAAAAGCACCATACTGTAAGAAAATGTATTATAATGACAAGTTTTAAACAAATACTTTGGAAAATTTAAACTTGAAATATAATACTGATTATTAACATTTACGTTCCCTCCCCCAGTGTGTGTAAAATTTGATGAAAATATATTTTTCTCAAAATTAAAATATAGTAGCAGCTAAAAAAATAAAAAATAAAAAATGTAAGAAAGTAAAACAAAAGAATATTTTGATTAAAGAAGTTAAAAAGTAATAACAACACAATAAATAGTCATATAAAATGTGTGAAACAGTACATACTGCCTTGTTTCTGAACATATAAATATTTAATTCTATTTAATTTTATAATAATGAAATGCAATGTATAATAAATTTATGCATTTAACAAAGGTCGCCTGTATTTCTAATCCACACCTCATGAACAGACTGTAAATTGTCTATATAAAGTTTAGTTTTAAGAAAAGCATTTAATAAAGCTTGTACACAATCATGTAAATGATGCTTCATCAAAAATACATAATTTTTGGATTAAGGACAATGGATTGTTGATCTGTATGTATATACCAAAAACAACCAAGCAAAAACTGCAACAAAAAAAAGAAAAGAAATATATATATATATTATTAATAAGCCATTTTATGATGGAACCTTTAAATTATCAAGTTTATTTATTTATTTTATTATTTTTTAATTTTATGATATGTTAAAACTGACCAGATCATATTTTAGATAATACAACAGATTCTAAATATTAAAATTTCTTTGATATATCAGTTTTTGAACAGTCATTTGCCACTGTCATCCATTTCTGCTAATTCACAAAGCATATTTCCATTAACCTCTGGTAGAGGATTTTTCTGCACATTCTTGTGATTTTGATAATGACTGAAATATGCACTGTATCTTAAGTAAGTGCGGTTGCACACATCACACTGGTAACTAGTTGTGTTATGTGTGCGCCAGTGAGACAGAAAACTAGCTTTATTTTTCAAAGTTTTGTCACACTTGTTACATTTATATTTGCCATCATGAAGTTTCATGTGACGCTTTAGTAAGTACTCATAATCAAAGAAACGATCACAGAGATCACACTGCCATACCAACATTTCTCTTTTGTGTTTAAGCTTGTGAGCCTCAAGGCTCTGTTTGTGAGTAAATGCCTTTGTGCATTTATTGCAACTGTATGGACGATCACCACAGTGGATTTTAATGTGATTTTTTATATAATACTTAGAAAATTTCTCACAGCATACAGGGCACTTTAGCTCGTTTCCTTCATTATTCTCTTTTGTTGGTTGTTCTCTGTGAACCAGCATATGTCTTTTCAATGCACCTGCAACACTAAAAATCTTGTAACATACAGAACATACATGCTCCATAGGTTTATTATGTTGTTTCAAATGTTGCTGAAATTCACGACTGACAGAGAATTCTTTCTTGCAAGTTAAACAGACAAGTTTCTTTCTCAGTCGATGATACCTTTTGTGAGCAGTGAGAGAAGCTGATGTCCCAAATGTTTTGTTACATTCATGACAGTCAAAATGTTCATCCTTTACTGATTCATTAATTTGTTGTTCTGGACTACTTATCTTTTTGGTCAGCAGTGAAGATGAAGTTTTTAGTGTTGGCTGCCTCTGGTGCTGTGATCTTTCATCCTTAATAACAGAAGGAATGTTATCATGATTTTCCTTAATTCTTGTTGGTAGTGTTTCGTGTAAATAATTGGTCTGACCATTATTTGAAGTCAAAGATTTGGATTTTATTAATTCACTTAACTGTGGCAACCATATTTTTTCAGTAAATGCATCTTGTGACTTAAAATTATAAGCCTCAGAGTTCAAAGAATTAGGGTTTAATTTATAGGAGTTGGTTACAACAGATGGACCATTCATCAATAGATTTCTTAATGTTAAGTTTGAAGCCTGACCTTTACTTTGAACATTTTCAGTATCTTTTGTAGTTCTGCACATTAAAGAGCTGCAGGCTGGATGTTCAGCAGCCTTACTTGTGGCATCTGATGCAGAAGTCTGTAGAAGACTACTGCTATTTATCTGGGGTTTTTCTTCAATATTAAAACTTTTATTTCCAAAAATATCCAAAGAAGAAATTTGGTAATTTTTCTTAATTTTATTACCCACTGATTCTCTGTCAGAATGTTTTGATAGAGCTTTATCTCTCAAATTTGCAATAAGTATATTAAAACAAGCCACTTTTGATGATTTTATACCTCCCTTTACCACTTTTTTAGGCCTGTTGTTTGAAAGTGTCACTTTTTCATTATTCACTTGTAGAGAACTGCTATCATTATCACCATCAGAATTAACATTTTCTGCAATAATCCAGTCAACCTTATCACTGGTCTCTTGTATGTCACATCCATCTTTATTATTATGCATTTTTATACTGTTACTTTTAGAAATAAAATGTTAATTCTAACATTCAAAATAATGACAACACAAATCAATCAAGAATTTTAAGCTGTTGTATATCTCAGGAATCTGGATACTACACAAATTTAAATAGTAATAATAATAATAAAATAAATAAATAATAATAATAACAATAAAAAAAATTAAGAAGTAAAAACAATTTTTGGTCTAAAAATGATCCAGTAATTAAGGGCTATAATTATTTTTAAAATATATATAGCATTCATTTAAGTTCTGATAAAATGGTTTTATCAGTGAAAGAAAAATAATAATGCTATTTAAAATTTAATTTTAAAATTATAGCAAACAACAACAATAATAATAGCACTATCAATATTAAAATAAAAGAAAAAGAAAATAGAGAGAAAAGGATTGGAAGTAAAGATTTATGAATAAATTTTAGTTTTCATGATTGTCTTTTGGACTTTCATGATGATGTACATTTATCGTTTATTTGACTATTATGACAGTAATTATTATTATATCATGTAACATTGTACGTTGTATTCTTTTTAAATTAATAAATGATTATTTATCCATTTATTGAACCAGTTCCAGTGGCTCTATATACTTTAACATTATAAATATTTGCAACAAATTCTGATTTTCTTTTATCAGCATTTTAGTTTATCAGTTTATTCTATTATCAATAGTATCGTAGATTCATCATAATTGATACTAAGATAATAATTTATGCGTCATAGTTCGACTTAGGTGCTTTACCAAAATAATCGTTTATAGAAAATGTTCCTTTTTAAAATTTATATTTATTGAAAAATTAATTAATTCTGCTCTAGTATATTCTGTTAAACACTGGAAAATGATTTTAAAATGTATATAATAATAATTCCTATTTAAATTTTAATATTTTAAAGGTGAAATAAACACCGGAAATGATTATATTAAAGACTGGTTTTCTGGTAGCTTTTTTATTGGCTGTTATAAGTACATAACGGTCTGAAGCGTAATATACTAACGGATTTCAACCACTAAAAAACGAAAGTCGGCTACTGTGAGGACAAACATCTGACAAGGAGATTCTTTCGAGTCACATCGAAGTCGATGTGGATATATTTGTCATGTTATGTAATTTCATTTGTGAAAACAGAGGTAATGTACAATTTTTGTTACATTGTTTTTCTTCTGATACAAATAATATTCTTAGAAAATCACAGTTAACCTAAACTGCGCTAAAGCATGACTTTAGTGAGAATGTCAAGGGCAGATAACTTCTTTTGAATGTTGAGTCTTTTTGCACGTTTTTATTTTATTTAAGTTAAATTGTATCAGTTATCATTGTTTCAGATATAACTTTATAACTTAAACCATTTTGTTAAGAAATATGATGGAAATGTAACAGAAACAGAGATTTAATGATATTTCACACTTATGAATGGTGACATTCACTCAACGATTCATCAACCTGATTAAGAATTTATGTACTAAGCCACAGACAAGAATAATCTTATTTATTAATTGAATTAAATGATTTCAAAATGTTTTCTCAACGTATCAAAACATAATTATTATCAGCATACACAAGATGATCATGATAATGATTATCTGTGTGATGATGTAATATGTGTGGCAATTTACTCGCTTAGTCTCTTACAAAATGTTATGTCATTTCATTTGTTACAAATTTTATAATTCCTTATTAATTTAGATTGTTGTGATTATGTAATTATTGAATATTTTTTATGATGAAATGAACAAATATCCAGTTCTCCCATTTTCAAGATTTTTACACCCAACATATTTTCTGTCAGATTTGTTTATAATATATTTTAACAGATTTTCTTTTGTTGTTATAGGTATAAAATATTTTCATTGGCCATTATCATTTTGGAAATTAACCATCAACTTTCTTAGATACCTAAATCTACAGCAGTATTAATATAATTTGTATGTATATTTAAGAATTTGTTTATATGATTTCAGCCTTGATATTATAAACAGTCTGAAATATCCAAGTTGTTAATTACTTTAAAATATATCACAGCTGTTATTGTTTCTTAATGTTTATTATAAAGCAAAACTTCTATTTTCTAACAGCTGAATTTGCCATGAATTACATATGTGAAAACAGAATTTGGAAAAATTCAAATTTGAGTTGAAAAAAACAAACTGAAAACAAAATAATGAACCCCGTTATTTAGAGTAGTGAAAACAATGGTTAAAAACAACAATAACAATAATGATAATTGTAATAAAAACAAATTACACCCAACCAAAAAAAACAACAACAACTGTTTACTAAATTTCTAAAATAAAAATAAGAAAATGAAAAAGTTACCATTATTTACTTGCTGCCTTTATTACATTTATAAAACATCAATTATGAAAAATCTCTCAGAGAAACAACATAATAAAACAAAACTAAGGACGGATCAGGATTCAAGCAAGGCTAGAAAAGTATAGAGAAATGACTTCTCCCTCTAGACACATTAGGGCAAAGTGAGATTTTATGAAAGAGAAATGAGAGAATACGACATAACCAAGCCTTTGTCAAGAACATAAAATTAAACAGCTACATGTAACGTGTGCATCATTGTTTTGCTTCTAATAAAACAGTCTTTAACTAAACATTTTATATGACCTCATGCCTCATAAGTAGTAAAATTATTAAATAAAAGTTTTATTTTGTTTCTGATTACTTGTATCCTTCTACCTTGAGTCTTGGACTCAGACTTGAATAGCTTTTGTGAACTGTAATCTTTACTGTACATGTAATTATGTATAGTAATTTATCATGTCCTTCTTAATTAATTTAATTGGAATACAAGAACTGTGGTAATGTCAGTCTCTAATCAGAACAACAATAGAATATTTTGCTTACCTTCAGTGATTTATTAACAAATATAATTTAACAGAAATAACCAAAGAAAAAAGAAAAATGAAGCTGACTTAAACTTCACCATGGGTTAAAATTAATTAAAGAAAGATTATTTTGCCCCCTTGGCTGATCTGTGGTATATTAAGGAAGTATTTTTATATATATATATATGCTTTTGAGTTTCATCACCTTTTAGCAAAAGTATTTCCTTTAAAAATTGCTTTAGATATTTAATAATAATAATAATAATAATAATAATAAGAAGAAGAAGAAGAAGAAGAAGAAGAAGAAGAAG
This sequence comes from Chrysomallon squamiferum, assembly GCA_012295275.1. NCBI lineage: Eukaryota > Metazoa > Mollusca > Gastropoda > Neomphalida > Peltospiridae > Chrysomallon > Chrysomallon squamiferum. The sequence continues at coordinate 29,255,645 of CM022665.1, read as the reverse complement.
AAGAAGAAGAAGAAGAAAAACAAAAACAACAACAACAACAACAACAACAACAACAACAACAACAACAACAACATTTAGACACATGCACAGTACCACATACTGAGTGTGGATGAGACCAAAATGTTCATCTACTTTAAAATGCCCGATTTTTATTTTAAGTTTTTTTCATTTTACTTCACAGGTACATCTTGATCAGAGTTATGCCATATTTTCAGCTTTTCACTGAATTAGACAAAAACCAAGACAAACATCTGCTGAATTTTCAGCAAAAAAGGTAACAGAATATTGCTATGTTTGTTTTCTTTGTGAAAACTTCATTGAATGTTAATTGTGGCTCAGTCCCATGCTTCGTTTTTTAGTGTATCACAGTATATTTGAACCTCTGGTCATGTATATCTGAATGTGTAGGATGAGTCTTTGAGAAATGCTTTCTGTTAGCTGGACCATTTTCTTATATATCTCACAGTCTGAATAAACATTTTCTGAAATAAGAGATGAAAATTTCAGTTTGATCTATCTTATTAGTGTTAGCTAGAGGATCTGATCAGCTATGTGAAAATAAATTTAACTGCATTTTGTGGTACTTAATCCTACTTCATGATGTCTGTGTGTGTCCTTCTCTTTTGTTGTAATCCTATGTCAAAACACAAAATTGTTATGAATAATGGAATAATTTATTTAAATTCAAACATGTAACAGATTGGTTGTAAAAATTCCATAACTTTTATATTTGTTATTTTCTCTTTTATTTCACATGGTAAAATTTCAGCCCTGAACATTTTCAAATGCTTAAATTATTTTGTTACTTTATATTATTATTGTTATTATTTTCAGATGTTGTTCACGGACACATTATGAAGTTCTTGGTTTAGAAAGAGATGCCACATCAAAAGAAATAAGACAGAGATTCATTAAACTTTCAAAAGAGGTATGATTAACAACAGAAATAATCTTCATTGTTTACAGATTTGTTACTAAGTATTTGCAAAATTAAGCGTTAAAAAATAAATTATGAAATGCCGCTTACAATTTTAGTTTAGAAAAACAGAAACAATTGAATTTCTGTTATTTACACTTACTTTTTATCTTTTAATGCCGCATTTATTATGAATATAATATTTAAAACTTATTTTAATTTTATTAATTTAATGACTGTATAACTTCTTTTCAGTTACATCCAGATATAAATAAGGATCCTAAAAATCACGAGAAGTTTGTAAAAGTAAATGAAGCATATTCTACCCTGATAAAGCCATCGAATCGGAGAGATTATGATCTGAGTCTAGCATCTCGAGTTAGACAAAGATACCAGGAATCATCCTCAGTTGGATCACACACATACGGATCTTCAAACCGTCCTGGGACTGGAGCTGGGTATGCTGCTTCATTTTTTTTGTCGATTTTTTCAAGACTGTTTTTGATAACTGAAATACCAGTAACAAGACGAAAAAAAAAATATTTGGGACCATCTTTTTCTGAATTAAATATTTGTTTAAAGTTTTTTTTTTTAACGTTTTTCCCTTATGTTAGTGCAGTAGAGTTAGATTATAATATTATAACCTTTCTGAGATTTCAGCAGTGGAACTCAGATTAATAAAGACCATAGGAAGTTTTACAGGTTTTTATTGGTATACATTGTCATTTTCAGTTGTTGAGGAATTAATCTATTAAAAGCTTACTTTGAGTTTTAAAAAATAATATTCATGTCAGTCAGATTAGTAAAATTAAAATATTTTAAAGTTAGATAATTAAAAGTAAGGCCATTAATAATTTTTTTTTTATAATTTAATTACAAAGGTAAACTTTTACTGATTGTTTTTAATTTTTGTTATTACTACAATATAGTTATTTTTAGTTTTAACTTTTGTTTCTGACAGACGTTATTAATAGTGTTTTTTTTTTTAATGTCAGATCTGAAGAAGGACAGTTTTACTGGGATGAAACCCTGTGGCACTGGAGAGATCAGTCAAAAGATAAATATTATGAACAGCAAGCAGAGCAGCGTGGTTACTATGGTGTCCGAGGCTGGAACAGAATAGCCAATTCAAAAATTGTCTTGGGATGTCTGGCAGTTATGGTGTTCGGAGGACTGTTGCATTACTACACATTTTAGTAAGTACATACATAACTAATACTATGCTTTCCTCTCTATGCAATAAATGATAGTAACTATTAATGTAACCATGGTTATATATACTCATTCATTCATAAGTAATACGTTTTTCAAACTTCTAAATACGATCATTGTTTATGCTGTATCAAGGAAGAACATAGTTGATGATGTAAAGTTCAAATTTACATCTGATTGCTTAATATAGTGAAAAATTCATACTTTTTGTTAGGTGAGAAAATGCATCATACAGGTACATGAATTAACTCTGAAATAAAATGTATGTAAAACACATTCTGTTGAGAATGATTATATGCTGAATCCGTGTTAATTTTTAGTTATACTTGTGTCTTTTTAGCAAAACCAGTGCCAGCTATGCTGACATGCTGAATGCAAGGGATCAGAAAATTGCTGCATACCATAAATCAGCAAAGGAAAATGCCAAGTATGATTTAGATCTATTATTAAAATTAAAACTTAACCTGTTCATGCTGTACAAGATAGATTTCTGATGTAAAACAGTGTTCTCTGTTCTATGTTTTTCACTTATTCAGAACGATAGTATTGAGAGATTTAAAATCAAACTGGAAATCACATGCAGTAAAAATATGTTAGAATATATGGTTGAAAAGTAACTTGGTGTTATGTTGATCTACAAATACAAATATTCATATCACTGCATTATTTTGTTTATTAAAATTTTCATATTTTTGGTGAATATTTAACAACACATTAACACATTTGTGTATCATTATTTTGAGGTCACATATATAAGAAAACAACCCACTGTCAGCTCACAGAAATACCATTTTCACATTGGGATCTTTTGTATGTCCTCCATGTAATAAATTTTTCCTTTGTACCTACTGAAAAAATTAAATTTTTCTTATCATGATTCAAAGTTTTAAAACTTGGTTTAGGAGCAGTACTCAAATTCAGAAAATAAATATCACTGGGCACAGATCTGATCATGGTTGTGTAAGACAAACATATTTTATTCTTCAGGCTCCATGGAAATATAGAACAGCTGGAACGACTAAAGGCTAAAGCAAGACTTAACAGATACACAGTTCAGAATTTTGATGATGATGAATGATGATTCAGTAAGTAAATAATCAGTATAAACAATAAAGAAAAAAGAAAAGAAAAAAAAAGCTATTTCTAGAATAAATATTGTTACTTAACAAATTATGTAATGGTAAAATTGTTTTTTAATAGTTTGACAAAATTATTAAATACTTTATGTTCTAACTTTGATGAAACGGTTATTAATATTTATATTTTTAAAAATCTCTAATTGTAGAATTATTTATATCTCCTTATGTATTTTGACAGTGTAACAAATAATAAGTTTCCTTGATAGTTTTATTGCCAACTACTGATTTAAATTTCTGCTCATCTAACTATGCAGTTGATTTGTTAACTGGAATTTGTTAAGTTCAAAAAGTTGAAAATAAATTTTATTTCTTTGTGGTTATTAACCTTATTATTTTATAAAATAAAGTAAAAGGTCGTTCAAAGGTACAGTTTTTAAAAAATGTATTGGTTTTATTCTTTACTTTGTTGGTTTCTCTTTAATTATTTTCATGAATACTTTTTTTTTTATGCTGTAACGGTATGTATTAATAGATGCATTAGTGGTCCCTAGCATCTGCAGTTATTTCCCTTGTCATGTCAGACATTTCTTTTTTGAACAATATAATAGATTTGTAATTCTTTTCAAAGAGCTAAAATTTTATAGGGATATAAATTTCAATTTAAGCTGTCATTGTGAGTCTGTTTTCCACTTGAATATCTAGTTTTTGCAGAGATAATATACAATGTTATGTTAAAATCATGATCAAATGTAACATTAATTATACAAATGTTTAAAATAAATATGTTTGGACCAAAATTAGTTTATTTAATCACAATTTAATAATTAATTCATACTGTAGATTGTGATTATTTAGAAATATTACAGTTAGAAAGGTTTTGTTTTTATTTTTAAATTTCACCTTTTCTGAAGTTACATTAAAATTCAAACCTAAATTGATTATTTACAGCTGAATATATTCTTTTTTCTTTTGTCATAACATGAGCACTAATCTTTTGATTGTCCATTTTGGGGGAAAGTTTTAGGCACACAGTCTAATACAGTAAGATTCTGTCCAAGGGATTTAAGCTTATTATCTATATGCTGTTATCATACCCTCCTTATATTAGCTCCAGGAACTGATACTTGCATCTGCCTGCTGAATAAGGCTTAAAGAATAAGATAGGATGAAAGAAATACCTAAGTACATGTTTTAGATTTACTTCTTATTTGACCTGGTAACAAGTATTTGCTATTATTAAAAAAAAAAAAAAAAAAAAAAAAAAACAATAACAAAAACAACAACAATAATAAAAGTATTCAAAATTAAAATATGTGGTAATGCATTAAGAAATGATATCTGCTGCCTTATTATGTCCTCACTTCAGACTGAATGGAAAAACATGTAATTTGTAGACAGTAATGTACAAAATTACACAACAAACTGAGGAACCATGTACCATGCAGTGATTTTTCCAGTCTACAATTTTGAAAGTATTTATAACTGTAAAGCAACCTCTCATTTTTAAAGAGTGTGTGTGTGTGTGTGTGTGTGTGTGTGCTTATATATATAAATAAGTTTATTGATGTGCTTTATTAATAACAAAAAAAGTTCACAAGAAACAAAATAATCATTCTGAAGAGTATAAAAATATATTTAAATAATTACAAGTACACATGGGGTAATGTGCAAATGACATGTTGTTCTTTTTAATTAAAGAAAAAAATTTAATACGATTTGTGGAAGCATTGATAAAAAACCCACTGAGTATTTAGTATAATAAACACTAAATTCATACAAAATGCTGACTATCAATTTAATACTTGAATAAACAGTCAGTTTAGTTCTTTTCATATTTAACGGTGATTGTGCATATTAGATTGTCACAACAGGCCACCAAAGGACATATGTTTCAAACAAAACCACATTTTTTTCTTCTTCGACATGAATGCATGATATTGTTTACAGTTATTTAATGATCTGGGAAACATAAGGTACTGACATAAATGGTAACTTATTGATTACAAATATCTAGGGATTAAATTGATATCAATGCACTGTGTAGAAAAAAATATATATCGGTGTATGTATTACAGTAATCTTGAAAGAGACCAATTTAATACATAAGACTGGCAGGGGGTGAAAAAAGATCTCAGTATAAAGAAGAAGAAAATAATCTGGAGAGCATGTTACAGAAAATAAAATACCTAAAATGATTTTGTGTTTTTATTTCTTTTATTTTTTATTCTTATTATTAATTTTGTTTTTATTGCTGTTTCTTTTATTTATTTATTTTTTTGTATAATTTTTTTTTAAATTCATGTTTTGAAAAGGAAAAGAAATTTGAAATCAATATTAAATTTAATTCAATCAAATTAAATTTTAAAAAGTATTTTAATGAATATATTTGAGACATTTTTCCAAACTTGTAATAACAGTATAATTTATTATTATTATTTTTCATACTTTAAAAAAAAAAATTAATACGAACATTACATTTTCATTTTACTTTTATAATTTATAATTAAGTTCTTTATTGTGATAATGCTTATTAAAAAAAGTAATAACATAATAATAATTAAAAAAAAAAAAAAAAAAATAAATAAATAATAATAATAAAAGAAAGTGAAATAAAAAATGCATCCCAACTGAATTAATTAATCACTGTGATGCAAAATGGTGATGAAAACTCTTCAACAGGTGTTTGCAGGTTAAAACCAAGATTTATTGCAGACTGCAGATTATCTGGTCTTCTCTGAATGAGCTGATAAGGCATTCTGAGTTCTACAGTATAAATAAGTCATTCATCAGGACAAATGAAATACAAGATTGTTCTATCTCATTGTGGCCAGGTGTTCACTTGAATCAAGTGGCCATTTGTGTCAGTTGACATTCATTTGTGCTACAATAGACTCTAATCACTTAGCCCATGCAGTGTGTCATTGACACTTGTCACCGAGACTCTCCACTCCACCATTCATTCATGCTGTTGATTTGAAAAACCACAAAAATCTTCTCTCTTTTTTTCTTTCTTTCTTTCTTTCTTTCTTTTTTTTTTTTATTCTTTTTTTTTTTTTTTTTCTTTTTTTTTACAGCCCTGTGATCCTTGGTATAATGTAGCCCAGGTGGGGGCTGCATAATACCACTTAAGTGGCAGTATTTCTGTTACTATAGAATAAAGTGCATATTTGCTTTCAATTGCCCTTTCACACGGAATAGGTGTCCCGTTTTTATGAACACCATTATTGGCGGAGATAACAAGAAGAAAGGTGGTCACCTTAACACGTGCATGGTCTGTGTGGTAGTTTGTGTGATTTTTTTTTTTTTGAATTTTTTTTTTTTGATGCAGGAATTTATCACAAAGTGATATGAAGTGGTTGTGTAAGGTTCTGTCTCATCTCCCAGGCACATGTCAAATCAGGCCCTGATTGTCTGATCCTGTTGAAATGTTTCGGTGGAATTTTTATGTGACCATTTAATAGATTTTGATATGTCAGGTGTTGGGCTGATGAAATATTGGTTAAATAGCTAGGAATTATGTGGAAACACATACACATTTTCACATGCATATACATACACATACACATATACATATATATGTATATATATATTTACATTTAACAGACAGACAAATAAACATGCACACCTGCAGTGTATTTTTAAAATATTTTTTTGGAGTGTATGTATGTTTTTTATTACAGTGAAGACAGGTTTATTGCTTGTTGCATGTGGACTGCACATGTGGCCACTTTTAAATATTAACATTCATTCTACTTCGTGTTTAAAATTTATTATCACTGATGCAATCTACACGTATTAATAAGTATCTGAAAATTAACATCAGATGTAATGAAATTTTAAATTGTATAACATTTACTGAAATCTTTTTGGGTTTATTATAATTATTATTATTATTATTATTATTATTATTATTATTATTATTATTATTATTATTTCTTTATGTTCCATAGTTAACTTCATGGGGAGATAAAAAAAGATTAAAAGGATGCAGTATCAATCTTTGTTTTAAGTTCTATTCTTGTTTACATAATTGTTTTAACAGATAAACAAATGAACTGGATCTGGATAATAGAAATTTTCAAACAGTATACATCAGAATTCAGAGTTTTAAAATTTATATTTAGCTATTACCCTTATTTTCTAATAAATCTGATGCAGAAGTATGTGGTGTGTGTTTTCTTCAGATTCAGAATGTATTTATATAGGGTTTTTTTCTAATTAGCTGACACACAGTCCTTGTAGTAACAGTTTATATTTTTAAATGATACAGTTAATTGAATCTAAAATGTCATGGTATATGTTTATTTCTGAGGCATTTGATTTAACATTTAAACTTAGCATCTGTATCGTTATTTGGGCAAGTAATATTTTAATTTGGGACAGAGTATCTAGGACTTTGCTTTTCTGAGAATCTGAAATTCAGTAATTTCATAATTTCATCTTAATTAAATCTCATCATCATCATTAACAATAAGATTACGACAACAGACTGTACCTCTAGCAAGACTGGGATTCTGATATTTTTAAAAGATCCAGTTTATAACCTGACATGGAATGTGAAATCCTGTTGATATTTCTCTCTTGTTAATGTGCTACTTCACTACCTTTTCTAATTCAAACTGTTGAATAGAATTTGTGAGGACATTAGCTGGGTGTGAGCATGATAATAAGTAGATAATAAACAGAGGCTGGTGTGTACTATGCAGGCAGTCAAGTGATACCTTGTATGTCACAGAGGGCAAGCAGCCTTCATCAGATCATAAATCATCACACATAGAAATCATAACTCTTCATCCAGAAATTTGTCACTTATTGAATTTTCTCTGTTGGATGTAGCCATACACACCTTTGTCCTGACTTTAATGCAAAATTACTGATGCAAAATGTGGAAAATTTGAGCTCCTTTCTGAAGAGTTTATATCACTTGAAAGTATTTCAGTGCATATTTTCAGTCTGCAGAACACCATGACCATGGTGTCTGTATCAAAGTTTTATTGACTGAAATGGGAGCCAGTTCATGTGTCATCAGGCTAATCCTTGAATACAAGTTTATTGTCAGTTTATTTATCAACAAGCTTTGGGTGGGGCCTTGGATATTTGTAAGTTTGCTCCGTGTGTATAATCTGTTGTATTTATGGATCATTAATTACAGATTAATGAGGAATTTTTTTTTTTTATAAAAGAGAACATTAAGCATTAAAAAGAAAGAAAATAATAGAAATTAAATGTGCGCACACACACACAAACACACACAGATACACAAATTGTAACATGTCTTTATATACAAAAAAAAAAAAAAAAAAAAATAGGCAGCAATTTATTAAATAAATCCTATTGGTTTCATATTCATTGATAATTTTTGTAATTCATATTATTAAGTTATTCTTTTTCATATTTTTTTTCCAGGTTGCTAAGGGTTTGCTTGCGGTGTGTGTGTGACCTGACTTCAACTATATTCTTATTTCATTATTACCAGATGTTAAAGAAGAAGAAGTAGATACAAGACTTTAGAATCAATGGCTGGTTAAAAATCTTTAAACTTTAGCTATGTTGTATAACATAGGATTTGCTATTATTATTATTATTATTATTATTATTATTGTTATTATTATTATTATTATTATTATTGTTGTGCAATTGTATTGTAATAAATTGAATTTGTGAAGGACAATATTTGTTATCAGGTGTCCTCAGAGTAACAGACTTCTTGCGATGGATAACATTTTGATTAATCATTGCTAATTATAACAGTTTTTTTTTTAAACTGTTATTAAATTACTTCTCTTGATTCCGAAGATGATGATGTAAGAATTAATAATAAGGTTATACAACTGTTGTGTTATTTTCACTTGAAGAAAATAAAAAGAAGAGACAGAATTTTAAAGTGCTAGGATAGATATATACATTTTTGTGGATTTTTTAAAATAAAAATTTGTTATTATTATTTATTATTATTATTATTATTCGCTTGTTAAATTTGCTTTTGTTTAGTTAGATATGGAGTATCAGGTCATTGGTTTTGGGGTCATGTAAAGAATGTACTGTGATAACGTGTAAGTTATTTTTAATGTTCAGTTTGACCCCTTATAAAACTCTTAATACTTCAGTGTATATACAGAAATTATACGCAAAATATGTAAATTAACATTAATTGTGGTGTGTTTTTTTTTATTATTTTATTTGCTATTTAAAATGGATTTTAAAAAAAAAAATTTGTTTTAGTTACTAATGTTTATTTTTTTAAATGTTTGTTATTATTATTATTATTATTATTAATAATAACTGTTAGTTAAGATTTGGTTTATTTTGTAAAAAAAAATCTTTTTTAATTCTTTTTAAATATTAAGTTACTTTGTTCCATTTCTGTATTACATCTTTTTATATATTAAATTTTTTGTTTTTTATTTTTTATTGTAAAGTTATTGTAATACAAACAATAAATAAGCATTTTGACAAGTTATAAGAATACTTTTAAGAAGGTAATGTAATCAGGTTTTAAATATTTAAATTTGATATGGAATATTGTTGTCATGTACCACAAGCACGTAGCTGTTAACAATAAAGTCTTCTGACTTTTTGTTTGTCTACTCATTTCTTATGTTGTTCTTTTATTTCCCCAAATATTATTATTTTACTATTAAAAACAGATAGTAATTAACATTTGTAAACCACACATTTACAGTTTATCTGTATCAGATATTATGAAATGTAAACATTGAATGGAAAGGATAATGGTAAATAGAATCTTGTTTTAAATACATATGCTGTGTTGTTTGTATTTTGTTATTTTACTGATATAATAGAATTTTATTATATAATTACTTTCATGTATGTCTAAATGATTTTACAGGTACAGCTCGAATAATTCTGGCTAAACCATAATATTTAATCCAGTGCTATTGCCTATTATATACAGTACATAAGAGGTTTGATACCCAGCTATACACTTATAAAATGTATCTAGAATAGATTCGACTTGATATGGTGGTGGGAATGATGCTACTGAACATAATTTGATATATCTGCATGTTGTTTCAAATAATTTTATCCTTTCAACCAATTTTATCTTTGAGAATTACTATTTAAAAATCATAGAAAAAGATAGTCTTTGTTTCAAATGTTTTAAATGTTTTAATCTGTACATATTGAGATGAAGCATGTTTTTAAAGCAGCAAGAGTTCCTTTATTAAATGTTATTCTTTGCTGTTAGAGTGTTTTAATCTTGCACTGGCTTGTTAAACCTGGTTCTTTGATGTTTGAGCGACTACATTCTGAATGATATCATTTCAGCGATTGGAGGTTTAAGCGAATGTCCCGATAGAACGCTTCCAAGTTGTGACTGTAGATCACTTCAAATTTACTTTGGAGTTTTCACTTTGTACTTTATATGCAAGCATACATTATGGATGCATGAGCACAAAAAAATAGATAAAACTGATCACTTTCAAACTGTATTATTAGTATGCTTGATTCCCTCTCCCCCCAAAAAAAAAAAAAAAAAAAAAAAAAAAAAGAAAAAGAACCTTGGAAAGTAATTTTGTAAGCTAAACCACTCGGAGAGCCATGGACAGTTTGTGTTTGACTAGCTGTGTCGATCTTTTGTATACTGTGTTCCAAGTTTGCGTATTTTAATTGTCATGCTATTCGAGCCTACATGAAATAACCACACAAGCACTTTTTAATGTATAGTATTATAAAAAGCTTACAAAATGTAACTGAATAATGGGTTTAATTTTTCTAAATTAATTTACTAAAACTAATTTCTTCTTAACATTTTCAAAATACTGTTGCTCTAAATCGCTGACTCCCAGTTGCTAGAAGAAATAAGTCACACTATTGTCAGTCTCTCAAACTGACAATCATTATATATCAATCGCTCAAAGTATAGTTACTCAAATGTCACATCTTGTGGTGGTGGCTTTTCTCTTCATTTTTTTTTGTGGTTAGTATGATTGCGTGGTTGTTTTCTTTTGTGCTTATTTTTTTATTTTATATTACTTGCTGTTGTATATTTTTGGGGAGGGAGGGGTATTTGTCCCTTTTTGTGATTATGGTTTCTTAGAAGCCATCGTGACATGTCACGATACCAATGTGTGCTACTAATAATAAAAATATGAATTTTGAATAGCACACACCGACTGCTGTCATTAAACAGGTAGATTAATATGCACACATATTTAAAAAGGTCAACGTCATTGCAATAGTTACATTATGAAACACGTCATAAAATGATAAGCACCGATTTCTTTACACCATGCTAAATGACAAGATAAAATATGTAACAGTGAAGGTCACCTTGACGTGATATGACGTTTTATTTTACCTTCACCCAAGAGTTAAAAAAATGTTGACTTGGCTCGTACCCCTAAAGTTAAAACATTAAAATAATAACGATGAAAAATAACCGTAATACTATGATGTAATAAACTGGTGCACTTTTGATGATGGACTTCAGTTTACTTTGTTTTATTTGTGTGGTTACTTTACAAGTTTATTTCAGTGGTTGTCAGCGAACGTTTTCTTCCAAATCATGTTTCTGTTACCAGTGCACGCAGTGGCCCTAGCAGTTCAAGTTTCTGTCACACTGATGCGGTTAGACATGTTACTTGCAGCTTGTCGGAATAGTGTCAGTTACAGAAAAAAGAAAAGAGTAGCGAATAGTAATGCACTGGACTGGAAGAATCGCACTCTCTTATGTTACTACAATGGTGTTGAAAGGTTACATTACAGCCGAATCTGCTAGTGTAATTAACTGTCAACACCAACGAGCACTGGCAGTTTTATTTTATTACATAATTTTTAAAATATTTTTAAAATTTATTTATTTATTTATTTATTTTTTTATTTATTTATTTTTTATTATTATTATTATTATTATTATTATTATTATTATTATTATTAATTTTTTTTTTTTTCGAATGGAAAAATAAATTTGTTTTCTTTAATCGATAGCAAGGATTTAGTGATGATGTGCTTTGACATCTTAGTGGTGTCTGGTTTCGGATTAACTTGTCGATCTATTCATACAGTATCAATGCGACATGTTATCGTTTGTTTCCGAGAACACCATTATTTGACCTTTCCTCGTTTCTTATGCAAGTTTCATATTTCTGAGCAAACGTGCAAAACACTGGCAGCAACTCCCAATCCTGTTTTAGCACCAGATACTCTTTGTGTGTGACGGCGATTTGTTACATTTTGCTGTTGATGAAACATGTCAAAACAGAGATTTTGTACAGCGGATTTGTGTGAATAAAGACTAGCAATGAGTGACAGTGTTTTCTCGTCTTTTCTTCAAACAAACGGCTAAATGATTAACGTGTCAGAACGATCTGCCCGACTTCCGAATAACCTTTTTTTAATCTTAACAAAACAGAAAAAAAAAAAAAAAAAAAAAAAAAAAAAAGAAAATCATATCTCTCTTTCTGTCATGAGATTATTTTTTTTTTATTAATAATCTCTCTCTCTCTCTCTCTCTCTCTCATAAACAGTGAATAAAACAAAAAAAAAAAACAACAAAATTGACAAAAACGTTTATTTAGCTCTGGACAGACGGTTTTTGCAACAGTTCTACGAAATACATAAAATGAAAACGAAACAAAAACATTATGACTTTGTCTGTACAAAAGAAATGTAGCATCATTTGATAAAAACACCACATAATAGTAGCATTTTCTGTTTGATAACACAATCATTAATACAGTCTAAAATACAGTAATTAAAAATACCAACGACCAATTTTATTCAGCAAAATGTACACAATAAATAAATCATAAACGAGAAAAAGCAGATAGTCTTTGCTTTTACCTACCTAACTTTAAGATAATAATAAAATGTTAATCAAAAACTAAAATAAACGAAAGCTAATAAAATGAGATATAAAAGAGTTAAATAAATCATTATGTATCTGAAATCAGCAATTTTTACATAGCATTGTTTTCCCATATTTTGTCATTTATCAAAAATCAAATAAATTTAAAATTAATAATAATAATAATAATAATAATAATAATAATAATAATAATAATAATAATAATAAGTAAAATTAAACGAATAGAACCAGACATCAATATAATGTCATATACTAATTTCCAACGGAAAACTTCAGTCTTTCTTCGTCGATCTATATCGATTTTCAACGAATGACTGTGTATGTATGTATATCGTATCAACTGTACCATTAAAACAACTTTGATAACCGCAGGTACTTCCATTACATTTTTTTTTTTTTTTTTTTTTTTTAATGATAAAAACGAAATATCCGTTAGTATATTTTAATATCAATATTCAACTATTGACAATCGATGTTAGTTATGTTATAAGCAGTCTCTGACAATCGATATTTGTATCTGTCACCGGTCTAAGCCTTAACGGGAAAATAAAATAAAATAAAAGTCTAACTAAATTTTTTGAAATATGACGATAAGATAAATAATAATAATAATAATAATAATAATAATAATAATAATAATAATAAAGAAAAATTAAATGTAAAAGCCTTTGAACTGTTCGAAATTATAACACATCCTGCTTAGAGAATTTGTTTTCTTTATTTTTATTTCATTATCCACATGCATGGGAAAGTTAGTTTATAGCTAAATTTAGTAAATTAGAATTTAAAGCTTGGCCGTAAAAGAATGTTTAACTTTTTATTCTAAAGCCAATGAAGGAAATATATTTTGAAGTATGTCACGACATATCCTGTTTCCTGAAGTAGCTGAGTTAGATTAAAAATATAATAATAATAATAATAATAATAATAATAATAATAATAATAATAATACTGACAGTTCATACATTTGACGTCATTGTCTAAACATTAAACCAGATGAAATCATTACCACAGCCATCGTCTTGTAGTTAGAATGATTTACTCAAAGCACACAAAGTTATTTACATACTAATAATTCACATACAACTGTTTAAACAGAAACATTTAATTCATAATGTGAGTAAATAAGCCTATATCACTGGCAACAAAACACAGATTCGTTTGGTCAATCATGCATGAATTTCAGCTACCGTCATCTTAGGAACACTCCTATTGGTCCATAGCAACACGAAAAGCACGTGCAGTCCCCGATCTAGGCACTCATGTCAACTGATCAGCTGCAAAAGACCGATATTTAAAACTTTAGTAGGGAGTCAAAATCAACGACTTTTTGTTAAACAACGTATTTTAGTTTATGAATAATTAAACCTGTTATATATTTAGTTCCAATCAAACGCATATTAAATCTCGACATTTAAAAAAAATAAAAAATAAAAAATAAAATAAAAATGTATGTAGATACAGGATTTTAAAAAGTTATCTTTTTCAAATATACTTTGAATTCGTAAGTTTTTCAGGAGGGTCTTTGTTTTATAAGAAAAATCTTTTAGATTATATGTCATAAAAGAAAAAAAAAAAAAAAAAAAATGTAAAAACATTTTTTAAAAGATTTTCTCAATCTATTTTTATTTTATCATTTTTATTTTTATTTTATTTTTGTATTATTTTTTAATTAATTAATTTATTTAAATATTTTTATTTTTATTTTTTTGTATCGGTTAATCTTTAAAAAGATGAATTTGAATTAATAGTAAGTATGTGCTCAGTTGAACGGTGCCATTCGGAAACTGCATTGCTGCAATAAGTGTGTGTGTGTGGGGAACCCCCAAAAAACTCCAAAACAACAGTGGTGCAGAAACAAAGTGAATTAATCAGTAACACAATAAAATCATGCATTTTACGACGATGACACTAACATGCAATTGATATTATAAGAACATGGATATTATTTAACTTGTAAATATCAGTAACAGTGAGACCAGACAGACAACCATTTTGACTGAGCTTTGCCACCAATTAATATAAATGTTTGATATCGTTTGAAACATAAGCTTTAAGTGTCTGATAAAAAAAAAATAAAAAAAATATGAGTAACGTAACTATTCATTTCTAATTGTTTCAACGTATCATTTGTCTGTGGTTTCGTTATACCTAACCAGTGTCTTTGTCTATGGATCAATAGTAGCTACTTGACTTTTAGAACTGTATATGTTTGAACAGATTTTTGCTCTCACTAATGTAACTCAAAATAACATTCAACCACAGTGTACTGATATAAAACACTTATATGCGCCAATCCCAAAGATTTTTTTATTTTTTTATTTTTTTTATTTTTCGAATCCTATTTAAGTGAAGGTTGAGTAATGATATTTTGATCGTTACAATTTACAGCTCTAAGTTTTTATTTATTTATTTATTTATTTATTTTTTATTTTTATTTTTTTTGAGGGGGGAAATGAAAATAAATAAATAAATTTAAAAAAAAGAAGAAAAGCCTCTCAAGTATTGGATTAATTAAAGAAATTGTGTAATTTCAAATATTTTAATTGTTATTGCATTTCATAGAAATATAAATCAAAAGTAGTGTTTTTGTATTGTTCTTATAAATTTATTAATTTTGATTTCTTATAATATATGCTTATTGCTTTTAATTAATAAATATTAGAGAATATACGTATTTTGCTTTTAATTAATAAATATTAGAAAATATACGTATTTTGTACAATTTCTATACTCGATTGTTTCGCTATAATATACACTATAATGCATTCACATTGTATATTAAACACTATGTACATCTATAAATTAAATATTACACAGTTTATTTATATGCCTTTGGCAGTGTACTTATAAAAAGAGTTTGAAAAAAATAATTCACAAGCCTTTGCCTTATTAATATTAAAGAAACTATCAAAAGGTACCATTATCGATAGAATGTTTTATTTAATCTTTTTTTTTATTATTATTATTATTATTATTATTATTATGTTCACTAAAGTTCCACAAAATGTTTAATATAACATCACTTAAAGAGTTTTTAATTTTCGATTAAATAAATAAATCCAAAATGCTACACATTATTAAATGACTGGAAATTTTATGAATTATAGATGACAACATTAACAGATGCTTAATTTTTATGCTTTTATTTTATATATCACTTCATTAATGATGATTTAAAAAGAAAATAATAATGAAGTGTAATCTGATTCTTGATAATTTAACAAATCAGAATATTAATTATAAAGTAACGGCTTTGTATATATAACACACGTAATGTAGTTTTAAGTAAAATATTGGTATACTTCACGATCATGACATATTTGAAACAAAATTATTTAAAAGTAATTTTTTTTCCCCAAGATTATTTTATATCAAATACAGTACTTTTCAAACATGGTAACTCTCAGCAAGCAGATATTAATTTGACTTATTTGAGCTAACATTCCCAACATATAATGTTTATTCTTAATAAATAGTTGTACATGCAGAACCAAAAGTAACACGAGTTATTATACGGTTCAATATTAAACTTGGCTTTCTAATCGCATCTAGTTATCCAAACACGATTAGAAAATCGAAATGCAATGCAATCCAATCGCACCGACGATTCAAATCAGCCAATCAACGTTATGAACTCATAACATCCAATCAATGGTCTCGTTACACTCTCGTGGAATATACGAAAGCAGAAGACCGCAAGTGCTAATGTCTTGCAAGTGTTTGACGTCTTTTAAACAATACTAGACTCCTCTTCGATTATTTTGTCCATCAAAATGAAGTGAACAGCCTACGAATCGTCTAGGTACTTACTAAATGGATTTTTCTGTCCTCTTCGATTATTTTTTGGTAGTACGTTGTAATAGTTATCTGAAAAGAAAGTATTTTTGTTACTAACCATTAAAACGAACATTGTAGACAGTTTGCTAGAACTTAGAATTTATTTTAAATTATAATAATAAGAATCAACATTAGGATTAATTGTTATTTTACTATTAAATTATCTTTATTATTGGTAAGTGAATAATACAAGAAGTAACAATAAAAAGAAAGACTGAAAAAAATAGAAATAAAATCTTAAAAAGACATATTCTTTAAAAACGACAGTTTACGTGATATATTAATAAACTAATGCTATCATGTTTATATTCACAAACATAAGTTATTTATGCTGAATAGCAGCTGAAAAAATTACAAAGGCTTGACCGAACTATGTAGCCGTCTTAGGTATATTGGGGAAATATGATATTAATTTAATGTTAGATCTCAATAAATGTTATGCATACAAAAATACTAAAGTTTCAAATCAACGACACTGTAGTTTAATTAAAGATATTTTTAATTGTGACATTAAGCATGACAAACATAACAACTAACCAAGCTCCATTAGTTTGCTATAAGCAAAATACAAGTAGATTAAATGACGATTATTAATGATACTAAATTTCTATTATATATATATATATAAAAAAAAAAAAAAAAAAAAACATTCTCTATTCTTTAAACTAGAGAATATGTCTTATTAAAAAAAGTCTGATAGTTAAGAAACAAAATGAAAAATGAAAAAGAATTCAGGTATTTAAAGCAGTACTGTTTTAAAACGTAAAAGAAGTTGGATAAAACTTTATATGTGTATTTTTCACAATAATGAAAATAATTGCGCTTGAACTGTACATAGAACTATGAACACACTATGAAATAATATAGTGTAAAATTTCACAAGTTACCAGGATGTAACAATAAATGTCAGGTTATCATTCAGAATAAAAAAAATGTTTTTATTATAATGAATAATATTTAGCACTTCACATTTAAATGTTTTGTTTAAAAAGAACAAATCTGTATATGCTACTATACATATATACACACACATACATACACACACAAATATTAAATATCAGTGGTAAACTGCCACTAAAGGAAAATATTCTGACATGGTATATCATTCCTTAGATGGGTTACATTACGTAGCCATGCAGTAATAGGCAGAGGAAGCTTAAATCGAAAATCACCCTTACGGTTGAGTCCCATACATTCCCTCCACTCTGTTAAGGTAACTTTCTTGTTGTTATCACTGTCACAATACCGTAAAAAGTTCCGTCTACATTTTCGAGGGTACTTTTTATTTTTTAAGTTTGTTTTTCTAAATGTCTTCCATTCCTTTCTATCCAGAACCTGCAAAATAATATAATAAATAAATAAACATATATATAATGATGAAGATGATATTAATTTTTCACATTATCATTAGTAGTAGTGGTAGTGGTGGCTGTGATGACATTAGTAATAGTAGTAGTAGTAACTGGAGTAGTAGTAGTATTAATAGTAGATATGGTAGTGGTAGTTGTAAAAATGCAACGAACATTAATTAATATAGGCCTGCTGGTATAACGCTTTTCTAATTTAAAACGGAATTGCGTTAAACGTTATTTATCACTGACTGAAGAGTAATTGTTTGATACATGAGAATACTGAAATAAATTAAAAAAAGAATGATATATTAAAATCCGGTATAGAATCGAATCGAATCGAATCAAATCAAAATAAATAAATAAATAAATAATTCGTCAAGTTCTGTAATGAAACAATAATAATAATAATAATAATAATAATAATAATAATAATAATAATAATAATAATAATAATAATAATAATAAATAAATAAATAAAAAAGGAAGATAAAACTTTCGTCTACTAACAAAAGGAGCTAGTCATGCCTTTGCTCCGCACTGGATCACTATATGAAAACTAACATCTTTTTCATTTTTTCTCATCCCTTTCCTACATAATTATTTATTAGAACTGTCATCATTGCTAAATATAAAATTATGTTCGCGATATCATAGTCTGAAAACTCCAAGATAAATGAGAGAGACAGAGAGACTAACAGGTTGTTCCTCGTTCAGAACAAGTCTTAGTCGTATCTGCCGAAAGGTATTCGACATACAAAAATAAAATGGTGATATTCACCTATCATATCATGTGAAAAATATGATAGACGATAAGGCGGATCTGTTTAAAGCGTTCCAGCATGTTTTCGTTTCTAGAGTTAACGTCAGATAAAGCAAGAATTATTTTCATAACCCATAATCCTCTTTTTCGTTTCACCAAAATACACTGTTTATTGAAATCTGGGTTTTTTAACGGCAATATTCACCAGTATGAAAAGGAATGATAACTGTTTGATTGCACAGTTTAATGTAGAGATATATTATATAAATCATATTATTTCTAAAGAAAACGAGTAAATGTATTGCTTACATAAATAAAGGAACAAATCTGTTAAACATTAAAAACAGCATTATAAACACTGTGAATTTATAGTACTTTGAATGTTATTCTTTCAGTAATTTTTGGGTTTAATATTATTTTTGGGGTTGTTAATAATCTTAGAGTAATATATTTTTCATATAATACCTATTATATGTTTGTTTTAGTTCGTTTTATTGTTGTTTTTTGTGTCTTTTAATTTTTTTTTTTTTCTTTTTTTTTAAAATGATCTTTTTACAAATTATGTTATTTCAATTTCAGGAACGAATATCTTTGGAAAAGTACAAAAATTCTTCTCGAAGATCTTCAAAAACTGTATTTATACTTAATTTTGTTCTTCATGAAGTTAGAACGCTGTGGTGATTTGTTTTCCTTAATCAGAAATGTTATCTTACCCCGTTTTTATTGCTATCAAGAGATGTGAGTTTCCACTTAGCTACTTTTTCTCTAATCTCCTTTGATTTTCTGCAATATAATTGAAATATTATATAAATATTATATTACATAAACATATATGGACATAAATACACACATACACACATACACATACATACACACACACACACACACACACACACACACACACACACACACACACACAAAAAAAGCATAGAATAATGTATACAGTAAAATAGAAATGTATTTGATTTTAGATCTGAAGGTGGTTATTTTTTTTTTTTCTTCTTTTGGGGTGTTTGAAAAAGGATTCACCTTTTTTCATGCTTAGAATTATCATGTATAAAACACTTGAATATATTACAGCTTAACCCCAAAGAACTGACAGGTTTGAGACGGTTACGTATGATATATCACATCAAAATCGAAATATCATTTGAACACGTGTTAAAGAGTCGTTTTTGTGGCACAGAAGCCCACGTGGATACCATAAAAACTAACATAAAGCGGGAGTAATCAAAAACGAGCTGACACTTCAGAAAGTACCCACATTAACAATAGATAATGCATCTGTGGCCATGCTACTTCTTACATCTAAACAAACACAGGTGCGCGCCGAACGCATCCAGTAAACTTATTGGAGGATTAACCTTTTACCAGCAAAAGATTACCGGCAGACCAGCCAGTCCCCTGCGTTCACGTGTTGTTAAACGAACACGCCCACCTCGTTGTGACGTAGCTGGTTAGCCGATACAGTGTGGATTAAGAACGTGACGTCGTTGCTTGGAACACAGTAACGGGCTTAGCGACGGGATAAACGGATTTGGGCCCAAGCGGTGTGCCCAGCATGTCAGGAACGAGTTCTGTGTTGCAAATTTTGGAACAACACGCAACGAGTTCGAAGCACCTGCACGAAGTTCTTTGATCTCAGCAAGAGGCCATTAAAAGTCACTGTTTAATGTTAAGATACGAAACTCTAATGTCCCTATTTCAGACAGTGAAGTTCTTTTCACTAGCTTATGAGATTTAATCACTAAAGTTGTGTTGTCCAAAATTTAGTCGCTTGTTAGTTTGATTTTGTTTCAAAGAAAGTAGTACATATACTTGATCCTTTGTGATTTGAATGATTTAATTACTGCGATATTAAATCATGCCACATAAGTATAAAATCGAAGTTTAAATGTGACAACTTTTAGATTCCGGCAATTAATAATAATGTAAAAACACAACAGAGTAGGCACATATTTACACTTTTGTTTATTCGTGCACACTGACCTTGGCAATGACGAGTTTCCTGTTGCTTTTGTCATTTCATCTGCTAGGTCGTTCATAAGGTCCACCAGAAAGCGACGTTTTAAACTTAAAGGACATCCTACATCACAATGTACAAAACACAAAGTTACCTTATAATTAATAATTAATTATTCAATATAACAAGAACAATTTGACGACGATATATGAAGATGGATTTTGGTGCATAAAAATACTTAACATTACATTTTCTAATTTTTGAAATATCCATAATTATTAAAAAAAATTAAAGAGTGAGTCAAAAATATAGTGAAGCTAGAATGAATTTACTTATGTTTTCAAACTACAGAACATATACATGTAAAACTGTCACATACAAAGAAATATACATGCACAAAAAAAACAACGGACAGAAATTCCACCAAACCGTTAACAGTGAACAATTCAGTTAATATATTTTTTATCAAAGAAGCCAGACTTTTGCCTTGATGATGGATGCATGCATGAATGTCTGAATGAATGAATGGATGAAAGGCTGCATGAACCAGTTCGAAGGAAAGTGACTGTTATGGCTTTGGATAAACGAGTGGCTAGAAGAGGAAGTAACTGAGGGGAGAACCATGAACTGATACTGGAATGAATTGTGATCTTATCATAACACTTCTAACTTTTGCGTTCTGCATCACAGTAATGTAGAGAGGTTTACAGTAAACAGAAATATTGATTCTCTATAACATCTTTATTATAAGTTAATAGAGGGAATGTATGAGGCTCTTTCAGAAAATGTTGAAGATAATATTCACGACCATGTTCTGTATGCTATTTTACGTATAAAACATTTTCTGAAATAGCTTTGGTTAATGAGGTAATAAAACTGGAATGTACCTTTTATCCTACCTTTCATCTGGCGGTCGTCACTTATGGTGCAGTTGGGTTTCTGCTCGAACGAAGACGTCGTTCCAGGGATCGGCATGCCCGTCTTCTGTTCGACGCACCAGCAGATCCTGGTCACGTTGTGGCATTGTGCTTTTTCCCACAACCCATTCTCCTGACATGCAGGGATGTATATGTTAGCATTGGGTTCTTTATCGGCATTGGCCTTGGCCGCAGCCCTCTCCTCCAGACAACTTCTGGAGTCTAAAGAACAAAAATAAAAACAGGATTATTCTGATTCTAATCATTAATTCATCACAATGTTATTTTTCTTCTAATTTTGACGGTTGTATAATTATATATATATATATATATGTTATATAATTTTTAATTTCTTTTTAGGGATGTATTTTTTTTTAAATCATATACTTGTCCTGGATCCTTTGATCTGCTTTGGTAGTTGATTCGTTGTTCGTTTCTCGCCTTTTATCAAAGTCATTAGTTTGTATCGGACATACCTACAGCTAAACTTTTTGTATACGATACAAGGTAAAAATAGCTGTATTCCCCCAAAATATCAGTAACACTGAGTAAGAAAAAAAAAAATATGTATATATAGATACAAAAAAAAAAAAATTATATAGATCGTATACTTGACACAGAGCTGGTTCTCATTTGTCTCTCGATTGCACTAACTGTTTATTAAATTCAGTATTGTTTATTTTACTCCTTGATAAAGTTTATTCAGCTAAAGACATTTTCTAGGTTGCCTTAAGGCACAGGTGTTCTGGTTGTACATACGTTAAGAATTCAAAACAAATGTATTCTTTGTTTTTCACAAAGATAAAAGTTTCAAAAATAGTTCGTATGAAACATTTTAGTTTCTTACGTTCCGGCAAATGTTAAGATAGTAATTTTAATGGAACCCCCCAGAAGAACTTGGATTTGAATCTTTGGGAAGAATGTTTAGAAGATCAGAAAAGAGTATTTTGGGATGTTTTGTTCTTTCGTGAAATGATAGTATCGTAGAGCTTAGGTGTGCTTTTAACAAACTCATTTATTATTGCAATAAGAAATTAATTATTTTATATATTTCTATTAGACTTCTCCCCGCCCACATTTTATGTATTAAAATTTTATTTAACATTTGTTCAATTATTTTTCTTCTATTAACGTTTGATCAGCCAGAGTCTTCGCGCCACCGTTTCCTCCGCTGTCCTGTCTCCAAGCCTCACAATATAAGCAGTTCCTACAGAGCTAATCCCTTGTCAAAAGGCTTTGATAAAAGGCTACATGAAGTGCAGAGCAAAGCACTCGAAACTAAAATCACTACCAAAGCACGGACCCAGTCCACCAAACTACATTCACTAAGCTTTAACGTGATACTTAAAAATGGGGTAAGATAGTTATAAAAATGTATAAAAATATTTTTCGGGATTAACATTTTGAAAAAAAAAAGAAAACTAAAAAAAAAAAAGAATAAGAGTAACGTTCTTGCTAGTAAAAAAAAAAAATTTTTAAATTTTTAAAAAAATGTATAATTAAGAAAAAATATATGTTGCATTGACCTCTCCGCATTAATCGCTTCTTTAATAAGTTTGAAAGTTTACTTACTTAGTATTTTGAAAATGTAACTTATAATAGCATATTGATGGAAAAAATATTAATAAAAATATAAAAATTACTAAAAATAGAACAAACCACCTCACAACAATCCCAGATTAGTTTTTCGTTGTTTTCTATTTCAGTTATTATCTATGTTCTTAAAAGTGTGAATTTTTGTTAATGACGTATATACTTAAAAACATCTTATGGGATTAGTTTAAGGATGCAGTACGGAGAGGCCAATTTTGGAATTATTATCTTACGGTCTGATTTTTGTTTCCTTTTGGGCTGTGTAGAGCTCGATAGCCGCGGTAAATGTGGCTGAGGTTTCCACTTTGGAAGATAGGGAATACCATCTACAGATTTTGAAAATAGAAAGAAAGCAAAAAAAAAAAAAAAAAAAAAAAAAAAAAAAAAAAATGAAAAATGAAAAAAAAAGAGAAGATATAAACCATTATTAAATATTCTTATGCTATCGTCATCAAGGTTCTATGGGAAATGAGCGGAAATAAGGCAAACGGTAAAGGTGTGCTTAAAATACAAAGCATTATGCTTAACTATTTAACGTTCAATCATGCACTTCCTAAAACCCCATTCTCTTGACTCCATCTTTTTGTACTAGATGAGGATGAAGACACAGAACACGCTGAAAGAAAACGTCTAAAGCACTAGTATGGCAACATTTAAAAGAGGACAGAAAAAAAAAGAAAAAAAAGGAGATCAAAGAAGACAAAAGCTGAAGAAGCAGAAAGAATATGTGAAGTATTAACTAAGAAGGGGTGGTGTTTAATATATGAAATATTCACCAAATTGAAATGTTAGCAAGATCTTAGATTTATTGTCAGCGGGTGTTCTTTTTAAAGATTCAGCCTGATTCTTCTTTTTTATTTTTTTTACTTGTTTCTTTTATTGCTCCATCTTTATGTGCAACAAAACAGACATAAAATCGGAAAATAAAAATCTACTTTGCTACCATACACATAGCGTTTCATTGGCAAACCTTGTCTAATTCATAAGAGTGGTTTAGGATGAAATGAAAGTAGTGCACATTAAATTTGAAAGATTACTTTTCTTTTACCTTTACTTGTAAAATGTATTATTAAAATATTTTAGTAGCTTTAAAGATTACGGAACAATTCTAAATTTATCGAAAACAAATTTGTTATGCAGTATTTCAACCTAAATTATGTGTTGACCATGTTCAAAATAGCTTTAGGAGACGATATGGCAATAATAAATGAATCAAAGAGATGTAAGCATAGAGATATTTTATCACAGCAAGATAAAAAGAGAATAAATGGTACTCGGCTGAAAACAATTATAAACTTGATTAACATACATGGTCATTACTGCATTTTGTTTCGTGTGAACAGACTTTAAAAATTATATCCACTTAGACGAATGTATTCATATAACTCTAAGCATTTTATTATAAAAGAATTGGACACCCACTATAACAACAACAACAACAACAATAATAATAATAATAATAATAATAATAATAATAATAATAATAATAATAATAATAATAATAATAATAATAGCGTTGTTTATAAATAAAACACACGGACGTGTCATATTATTATATTTTAAGAACACGCTCTGTATACTACACATAATAAACACATGTTTAGCGCATGCTATTACTATATAAAACACATAATACAATAATGTATTAAACAATGCACGTTATTCCAATTTTCAGTCTTATTGCCAGCCACTGAGGATAACGCAAAAAAAACAAAAATATCTTAATACAGAGGAGATTCGACATAACTTTTTCATTTATACCTTACAACACTATTTGATATGATCCCGAGTAGACGGTTCAAACCGTGTACCCAGGACACTGTGTTTGGTGGACCTTAGCTCAAAGCATAAAAATCAGTAATTCTTCTGACAAGCAAATTTCAACTGCTTGTTTGTTGAAGCCAAGCCACAGAGTAAAACAATGTTAGGCCTGTAATGAAGATGATGTTAATGGACTGTTATTAAATATTACTATTAAAAAGGTATATGTGTGTGTATATATTATAGATATAGATATAGATATAATATTAAAGCTGTCTGTGGACAATTTTCGTGTGTTAATGTTGATGAAATGTCAAAATATTTAATTACACAGAACCACAAATTGTATTTTAAACTGAGAAGCAGCTGTCACATTTTAATAATATTAATTTGTCTTAGCCATGATGAAAATGACTGTTATACTTGTCTGACCCAATCAGATCAGACACTGTCCTTACTATCAATACTACTTAACAATATTGAAATATACGATTTTAATTGTAAAAATAATAATAATAATAATAATAATAATAATAATAATAATAATAATAAATAAATAAATAAATAAAGAGAAAAAAGAAAACCTACAAACATGTTTAACAATTTGTAATTTAGAAAGATTTATAATTTTCAGAGATAATAACAATAACAGAAAGGAAAAGAAATATCAAAAAAAAATAAAAAAAACCGAACCATACCCCCCCATAAAAAAACCCAAGGAAAAACAACAACTGATAATAATATTAATAATAATAATAATAATAATAATAATAATAATAATAATAATAATAATAAACTCCACAAATATTTCTCTGTAATTCTTTAATTCTTACTCTTTACGTCGAGAATGGACTCAACGAAAGCAAAAGCTGGCTTTGTAATGGAGAGTTTCTAATGGCTGTTAAATATTTTTTAATATTAAATTAAAAGGGCATAGCAGATTTGCTAATGATAAAACGTTATTGCTATTGTTGTTAATATGAACTTCACTTCAAAAATGCTTCATTGCACTCCGAAAAAAATATACTAAATAAGACTTCACATTTTTAAAAAGCAAGTGGTGATCTAGCGAATATAAAAAGTCGTGCACTGACAGGCGGAAGAGACAGGGTGCATTCTGGGAAGACGTGCTTAATTTATGCTCAGAGAAGGAAGCAGACGATAATGGAATGGCGGAAAGACAGACTGATACTGATGTACATAAAGCAACTTTCGTTTACTTTAATCCATTCAAATGTTTATGCTCTTCAGATTGTTCTGTGCCAGTCATTCCAGTACTTTAAACAAATTTGAAAATTATATATATATGGTAATAAATGTTTAAAAATTACAGTAATTATATTAATTAAGCTTAACCCACTTTCGATCTATTTAAAATTGTGGACGAAAGGAGAGAATGGAGAACCCCATTAAACGAGTATATACAGGTAAATCTATTAGACGTGCTATACAACGAACGAGTCCATGCATTTTAGTGAACCAAATAAAAACAAAGTAAAATGACAAACCGCATGTGAATACATATTGAAGAATGAAAAAAAAAAAAAAAAAAAAAACAAACAATAATATTAATAATAAACAAAAATTCAGTTTTAATATAGAATTTTTTTAATCCGTTTTAAATGCAAATTAGAATGTTTTGTTTTTATTTGTTTACGATTCCGTTATAAGATTGTATTATATCGTTATAAATTATGCATGTTATGTAAGTACTCGTCAATACTTTTATAATACAGGTTCTGGAAACAGTTTATATTATTTACTGACCAAGTTTAAGCATGACTACAGACCGATTTGTTCAGTATAAAAAATTTCAAAGATTTTTTTTTTTTTTTTATATATATATAAAGGAATATTACAAGAAGTAAAAGTGATTAAACTACCTTTTTAAAAATGTAGATTTGAATAAATCTCATAAATGACAACTGTCGTATGGTGATAACTTTAATTTCTTTTTCTTAAAATGGTTCACACACACACACACGCAAATATATATATATATCCTAAGATAATTGCAAATCTCGTGGACATGCATAAAATGATTAGTTAACAACAACAAACATAATGCAAACTTCAAAATATTATATCCCATGCTATATATGATGTGAGAACAAACGTTAATACATGCTTCAACAAACTAATCTGATTAAAATTACTCAAGAAATTTCAGCTTGGCTGTCGATCATTGATAATAAATTAATGAAGGCATAGGCATAAGTATGACGTCATTTATTTAAGATCTGATCATTTAAACAGATTATAAATTTGTTTTTATTATTTATTTTTTTCTCTTTTTTTTTCTGTTGTTTGGTTGGTATCAACATGTGTAAGCAAACTCTCTGAGACTGATCTAACGGTATACTTAATATGGTGATAATAAATAAATAAATAAATAAATAAATAAATAAATTATAACCAAATATGAAATATGCTGTTTGAATATAAATATCCAATACTGTAATGGTCAACGGGCAATCATCAAAATCAAAATGAAATTTATCATTTGCCATCTGCCTGTATGTGTCAAATTGACAGATTCATTTTATCTAACAACTGTTTGAATTATACATATGTGCGTGTGTGTGTAAATGCGTGCGTGCATTCGTGTGTGTACGTGTTTAAATATATAGATTTGATTACAGCATCTTAAGATTATGGAGTTTATTCTGTTCAGGTTCAATGGTATATGACTTTGAAGAAAACTTTACAGCACATTTATAGTTTTAAACTTTGTAGGATAAATCAGATAAAAAAAAAAGGATGATAAACAGTGATTATTGGAATAGAGGAGATAACATCATACATTATGTAATAATAAGAATATAAATATGATTAACTTGGTAACATGCATTATGACACATCAGTTACAATGTTATATTAAAAAAATTAAAAACCTCAAACAAGAAAGAAACTGTCTATACCTTCTCGTCTGTGCTTGTCTTGTGGCGGCTCAGTTGTCTGCCCATCTGAGTTTAAAGTTAGGAACAAACGAAAAGAAACTATAAAATAGGACGTATACAACACTGTTCAATAAAACGTAAAATATTGCACGTGCCCGGTCTGCCGGAAGTATTAGTGTTAGTAATGACGTCATTAACGTCACTTTCAGCAGGGAAACAGAAGCACAGATAGAACCTAAAGCACAAAGCAGAAAGCGATTTAAAAAATAAAAAATAAAAAAAATTACTGTTTTAAAAGTTTGAATTATTATGCTTCGTGTTTTATTTATGATTTTACAAAAATATCTGTAATTATAATCCTGGCAGATTCAGGCGCATGAAAAAGCAACAGAAGTTCGAAGAAGAAACCCAAATATCTAATAACTGTAATTGTATCGGATTTGCAATTTAATGATTTCGAACTCAGAAATAACGATTGGGAAATTTCATCAAGCACAAACACAAACAAATACATATACACATATTCACACACACAAATCAAAATAATGCGTAACGCTACATATATTTACAAACATAGAAATGATACTAATCGTAAGATAACTGAAATATGTCATGTTTCGTCTGAAATTAATCTAAATATTATAATATATATATATATATATATATATATATATATATATTATAATATTTTGAAAATTTCATAAAATAGTATAAAAAAATATTCATAAATAATTTCAAATCGTGTTTGTTAGCGACTGATACTTCTTAACATTCTTGTAAAGATTTGGGTTTCTTCTTCTGTAAACAGTTACCAACACCAAAGCATGTAGTTTTGACAGAAACTGCGATTATTGCATATGCAGTTCTGTCGGTATGTTGAATGAAAATCTGAACGTAATTTTAAAATATCAGATTTTCACGCAACATAAAAGTTTTGGAAGACCACCAGAGGAGTCTTTCATACCCGTTTGTTTCTTTCGACTTCGCTGAAAAAAATTAATTAGTTTATATAGACAGTAATATATTTATAATATGTATTTTATTGCACGCAACATTCATCGGCATTTTATCATTATTTTATTTACGTATTTGGTATCATCACTGTATTTCTTGTTTAACTTGAAGTCACACGTTTAATTTTTATTTATTTCATTATCTCTATTTATTTATTTATTTATTTATTTATTTACTTGTTCATTTATTAAGTTTTTATATATTTTTTAATTTGTCGTTGAACATCAAATTACTATTTTAACTGGTATACGTTTTCCATTATTGGTTGAGTGTTTTAACATAAATTCACAATTAATTTTTATAAATAAAAACAAAACTGTTTCAGTTAATGTTGAAACTTGTTGGTCTAGGTAAACTATTAAAATGAAAAATGGAAGATCGTTAATAAACGGTCCTGATCAGGAGTAAAGGAAACCATTACGTCATCTTCTGAAGTTTTCCTGAAAACAATCAGAATCACAAACTTTCTTGGATCTCGCAACTCAGCATTAACGTATTATAAACATATTTAGCTGGGTTTTAACTTTTTAATTCAGTGAAGGTAAAAGATTCAGAATTCTTTTTTTTTTTTTTTTTTTTTTGTAAGAAAGTCTACGTATGATTATTTATTAGAGACCCAAAGCCCTTAAAGACCATCTCGCACATTGTCAGTCATTTTTAAAAAGGTACGTACATATTCACAATGAATAATTTACAAACTGATCAGCACTGATTTATTTTAAATTGTTTTAAATATACATTCTGTCGAATTTTTAGGGGTTTTTTGCTGTGATTTGTGGAGTGTATTTTGTTTGGTTGGTTTTGTTTTTATTCTTTGCTTCTTTTTTTTCATTTTTTTTTTTTCAGCCATCAGAACTGAATTTAGGTAAATTTAAACCTATCCCGGTTTCAAGTAATTGTGTTTCATTCAGTAATGTCTGGTATGTACTTGTCAGTGAAACAGGATATCCGAACAGGAAACCAATTAAAAAAAACGAAAAATAAGAAAGCTAGATACTTAAAATTATTCTATATCTTGACTCACTATCGCATACGATTAACTAAAGTGATTATATTTAACACGACTTGTTTTCAAACCAATGTCACTTCATATCAATACAAGTAATTTTTCACTGGAGAAATGGCTGCTTGTGAAAACTTCAGTGATGAGTAAATGCTGACAAAGAGTTACGAAACACTGCCATTTTTAATAACAATTCTCGTTTTTGATGTTTAATTTATACAGTCTGTCATGGGTTTGACAAGCATGTTTGAACTGAACGGACACATGCACGCATGATGTTTTCATTGACCTATTTACCAAATGTGTAAAACTGGAACTCGGTTGACATTTGTAATAACTATAATCATAATCTTTATCCTTAATACCCTATTATCATAACGTATGAAATAGAACATTGTCCTTCTAATAAAAGATATTGAGATAATATATTAATTTCGGTTATCTTTAATTGTATCAGTCTTTTCTTTTGAAAAAGACCTGAGTAACGTAATCGTTCTAAAAGAGACCACATTTTGTAATTAATATGTTGATAGTTTTAGTTAAATCTTACAAATACAATTCATGGCATGACATGACACCATAACTACATTTCCGTTAAACAGCCTCGGTAATAACGAATATTTCTCTAAGGAGATAATGCATCTTGTTTAGACAACTGCAGATAATTTAATGTATACTTCTTCAGACCACATTAACTTAAGCTATAACAAGTTACAGAACTCTACTTGAGACACGTCATTCAGATCTGGTTTTTGTCTTGCGAGAAAACAGAACCCGCAAAATGCAAGAATCTCTTCTCAAATACAACATATCAAAATGTCAGTCCTATTAAATCATCTCGTTCACAATACATATTCAACCGATATAGAGAATTATTTTCAAGTAATCATTAACCGAATAGCATATTCCATTAGGTGTGTTTAAAGACGATCATAGCAATAAATTATGAAGTATATGCATTAAAGAAAAAAAAAATGGTTTAACGTGGGAATTACACTGCCAATTCAGGTAGAAATTATTGGAACTGTCACCATCGAATGACTATAGAAATAAATAAGAAATACCTATTAAAATACCTAGTACAGTTTAGACTTTGTGACACCGAATAAAAGATTTGAAATTTCAGTTTGTGTTTGTTCAGACATGGACTTCACGTTTGCTATTATTCGTATGAAAGTTACGGGTATTATCACATTAGTTCAACATTTTCCCCTTTCAACTTCATAAACATCTACTCAATATCATACATTTTCAGCGTAAACGTGACATTATTTCCTCATTGTCGAGTTCCAGACGAATGAACGTAAATTCATACATACAAACACAGGTGTGCTTGCCTTTTATTTTGTAGGTTGTGTTAAATATTTTTCTTTATAACTTACGGAGACGGGAATTTAAATAACATGCTTTAAGGTTATGCTCGTATGTCATTATTTATGCAAGGCTGTACGGAAAATTCAAAAGTTTAAAACCCACTATCATTAAAGTTTTTTTTTTTTTTTTTTCGTTTTTAAAAAAATAAAAATAAAATACATTTAGCCTGAATGCAGATTTATTTAATTTTTGGAAGGTAAAGGACACATTAATGACAAAGGTATATCTGTATATTTAATCAGATAGGATTTCTGATATGGTTAATATTATGCGATATAATTTCCTAATTCGATGTAAAAAAAAATATATTGATTTTAAAATTAAAAAGCAAACAACTGTTGTTACTACTTACATATCAGGAGAAATAAAAATATATTTTCAAATTCGATATCAACAGGAATAAAACAAATGATACATATTTTAGAAATTTTTAGTGTTTATTAAAGGAAAATATGAAGTCTTTAAATAAATAATCTTAAAAGTGACGCCGGCTTATTTTCTTGTTCTACGCATGTGCTAACCTCTTTAATTAAAAGTATGTACGTAAAAATACGTCTATTTAAAAAAAGCTTGCTTCTGATCTCAAAGGTCATCATATGATACTTCATTTTGATTTAGACTTACTGCTACCAGGTTGTTTAACTTTATGGATATAATAATAGTAATAATTCAGAAACAAAATTTAACAACTGATACATGAAACAAGAGTAGGGTATATAACGCTAACACAATACATTAAGTTTTTTTCCAACTTTTGTTTAAGTTGTAGTGTAACTGACAATGTGCGACAGGTCGTAATCGTACAATTGATTTTGAACACTGGTAATAACAATAATTTTGTTAGTAATTTTATGAGATTTAAATTTAAAACATGGAATTTTGTAAAGAATTCAGATTTGCGCCTTGAGGTCTGGTTTGTTCATTCAGAGGCATTCTCAATCAAATACACAATCAATATTCAAACATAATCAATATTCAAGCATGGTCAAATTGAAACAATCAAATTTTTACACTTTCATTAGCCAGACTGCGCAAACTTGAATCTGATTTATAAAAAAATATAGATTCATTTATTCATTCATTATTATTATTATTATTATTATTATAATTTTAATTTTTTTTTTAATAAAAAATGAGAATTATACGGAAATATCAGATAACTTCTTTAATACTAGAACTGTTCAAAATCAATTGCTGAAGAGTAAGAAAAAAGCAGTTAGTTTCCACTTCCCAAATAATCTAAAGTCGATAGAAACAAACGGGTACAACAGCTTACTTCAAATCAGATGTTTGCCAATTTAGGCACATTGTAGTCTGAAATGAAGCAAGCTGCTCGCTGAAAA
The DNA here is from genome assembly GCA_012295275.1 of Chrysomallon squamiferum. Taxonomy (NCBI): domain Eukaryota; kingdom Metazoa; phylum Mollusca; class Gastropoda; order Neomphalida; family Peltospiridae; genus Chrysomallon; species Chrysomallon squamiferum. The sequence continues at coordinate 29,222,786 of CM022665.1, read as the reverse complement.
CATTAAAAATACAATTACAAAATAACAGTATACAAATATTGTAAGAAATCATAATAATAAAGGTAAATTGATATGATAATGTATATTACATATATAAATATATTTATTTGAAAAAAATTGTAAATAAATAAATAAATAAAAAAATAATAATCCAAAAATGCAAACAATAAAACAGATAATAATAATAATAATAATACACATACACACACATACTTACATATATATATATATATATATAAGGCTAAATTAAATAACTTCTTTAAAAGTTGTTTCACAATCATACTATCTCAGTGCCAGCAAAAACTTCTCATTACAATTTATACCATTTGCATTTGTCGTGTAAGACATCTAGTCCAATACAGAATTTGAAAAAAAAAAAAAATTACCGTACCGAAGAGCAGATATTTAGTAATCCATTGGCTGACACTAATATGTACACAGACACACGTATCCAATAAGAAAACTCACTAACTTCATCAAAAACCATAATCCAAACTGGCGAATTTGTATACTTACCTCGCTGACCTGTTCCGAGACACAACGTCCATTCCGTTGGTTCTATTCTTTTATTGCTATTGCTATCACAGTAACGACGAAATCTTTTGGCACATGCCTTAGGTTTAATTAGTTTTTTCACCATGCGGTGAAATCCACGAATTTCTTTAAAACGTAGGACGTTATCACCATCATAGTCTAATTGAGCGTACTTCCACTCAACGATAATGCGTTCCTTCTGAATTCGTTTGTTAGAATCTTGTTTTGTATCTGAAAAGCAAGTAAAAAGTAGTTCTTGAAAATCATATTAGACCGTTTTCGGTCTGATAGTCTGGTGTATAAGAACGTTTTGACTTTAACTGAAAAACAAAAACAAAAACAACAACGAAAAAAAAAAAAAATAATAATAAGAATGAAATAATAAACTTCATAAAATAAAAAGTACCTTGATAAACCATATCCCTGATATAAATATGAATCTAAATATTTATATGTTATTTACTACATTAGTTTTAATGCTATGAAGGATCCAATATTATTTTGTCGTTATGAGTATAATATCATAATAGCTTATTGTTTAAATTGTAAAGTTCAGACACGATGTCAAGTAACAGAATTTATCAGAGGCTTGTTCTTTAAATGCTTATTGGTTACCTGGAGAAATGTTCTCTTCGGCTTTTTGTAATCTGTTATATTCTTGAGTGAACTCTCCAATTAGATTCCTGTTAAAAAGTGTTCTATCTGTTGCCGTACATGCTGAAATAGGATACGATACAATAAAATACGATACGATACGATGTGATACAATATAATGTAATATAATATAATAACAGACACAAAGTGATCCATTTTTAATAATAAATAACTGTTTCAATAATGACCTTTTTAAGACAGTCACTGAAATAAGTAATATTACTGTGTTTTGCAGGATTAACTGATTTAATAGTGTTTAAAATCGTTAAAATTTTATATGATGAATTTTCACAGATAAATTAGATTTACGGAAATTCTGTGAAAATGCATTCTCAGTTGTCTTTCTTGCGGTGTTAACTGAATGAGTAAATGACTCAGTTAAAATATAAAACAGGTAAATCGTGAGACTTTCAGTATCAGGATTATAAGACTTAATATATATCTTTGAAACTATTGATATGTATGTGCATGATAATTATTTGAAACTACTGATATATGGCTACCTTTCCTCTTTCGTGCACGACCTCTCGGTTTTCGTTTTCTGCGTTTTCCTGAGAAGAAAATAAAAATTTATTCAGAAACACATTTAATTATTAAAGCGTATAACAACCTCAGTATAGGCTTTAGTAACAACAAACACATTTTTTTTTGGATCTGTATTTATGTCTGTGTGTGTGTGTGTGTGTGTGTGTGTGTGTGTATGTATGTGTCTGTGTGTCTGTGTGTGTGTGTGTGTGAGTGCGCGTGCTCGTATGTTAGTTTATATATTTGATGTGTATGCGTTTATGTATCTATGTATGAGTGTATGTATATGTGTCTGTATGTACGTACGTATATGTATAGATGTTTATATGTGGATGTGTGTGCATGTATGTGTGTGGCTGTTATCATATAACTCCATATTATTAAAAACTGTGGTATGTGTTTTCCTGTCTGTTGGAGGCTAAGCACAGAAGAATCCTTCTTTCTAATATTATCTTAATTGTCCTTATAAAATTATAGCCGTGGATTCTCCTTTCTAGAATTTTATATGCCTCCGGTATTGCTGTGCATTGTAATTACCTTTTTATTATGTCGTAAAACATAATTATTTTGATACTGTGTCTTGTGTTACGTTAAATGAAGTTGTATGTGAATATATCTATTATAATACAATAAAGTCGAATTACCTCGACATCGGGGTCGCCTCCCCTTTACTGACGTTGCCGGTATATGTCGCCCCTCTTTGGTTACACACCAACAGAATCCAGTTGTACCGTGGCACTGGACCTCGGCAAAAGTACCATCATGGTTGCAAACAGGTACAAAGACTTCTTTCTTTTGTCTCTGGGATACCTGATTAGCTTCATCTCTTTCTAAAAAACATTTCTTTCCTCCACCAACATTGAAACTGTTGCTGCCAGCCGTATCTGTAACAAAACAGCAATTAGATTAATTAGTCTGTCTGTCTGTCTGTCTGTCTGTCTGTGTCTGTGTCTCTCTCTCTCTCTCTCTCTCTCTCTCTCTCTCTCTCTCTCTCTCTCTCTCTCTCTCTCTCTCTCTCTCTCTCTCTCTCTCTCTCTCTCTCTCTCTCTCTCTCTCTCTCTCTCTCTCTCTCTCTCTCTCTCTCTCTCTCTCTCTCTCTCTCTCTCTCTCTCTCTCTCCTCCCCCCCCCTCCCTCCCTCCCTCCCTCTCTCCCTCCCCCTTCCAGGTTAAACTGACTTTACTGAAAGTCTTACATCGGTGTCGCCGGGCCATTTTATGTCAGTCTACAATTTCGCCCCATAGTCACCGATCCATAAACAGATTTACTATAGACTATATTAGGACAGTGTAACATTATTATTGCTTTCTAAAAGAAAATTACAGTGGTAGCGGACTTATTTGTATAGTTAACTAAATGTAAAGTAAAAATTTGTTTATTTCGTGACATGGAAAGAAATCGTATAAACGAAGAAATGGCGAAAAAACCGTTTCACGGAAAAGAAGTAAGCGCAGATATTATTTGTTTTTAATAAGAAATAAAAATGAAAAAAAAAAAATATATATATATATATATTTTATGTTGTATGCCTTGGTATAATCTTTATTTTTATTACCAAATAAAGAGACTTATCGGCAGGGAATAACAACTCATCATGCACCCATTCGAACGATTCATCATGTTGAAAATATTGCAAAATATTTATTTGATGAATCTTAAAATAAAAAGCTGTAGGAATCACATATGTATGTCCTGGTTCCCACTAAAGCCTGCGTTAGAGCTATTTAGACACCTGTAAATATCAGAGACGTTCTGTTCTCTGAAGTTTATCTTCTAATGCCGATACGAAAATGGGAGCGATCATGCGTTCCTGGAGCGTTAATGGTCTTTCGAGATAAGCACGGAATGAATATTAACAGACAACACTTGATTGTGCAAATCGGTTAAGTTTTATTTTTATTCTGTATTTATCACTATTATTATTATTATTATTATTATTATTATTATTATTATTTAAAACACTGTTTGATAGTAATTTCTTAAAACTTTATTTACTCTCGATTTAATATGTTTATTTTAATCTAGTATGTTATATTAAGTTACACGTAATCGTATATTTATTTAATACCATCATCAACACCACCATCAAAATGCTCCTCCTTCTCTCCTCCTTATAACCATTATCATCGTCATTGCTAGTGTTAATTTTGTTTAGAAAATACTAATAATGACTGCAATAGGATTAAAACTGAAGTGACTATCAAATAGACGTATTATATCAAACAGTAGCGATTTTTACCGAGAGTAACCGATGTTATAATCTTATGTGGACACAAGGTGGATTTTTTAGTTCTTAGCACAGGACAGTGTACAAGACAATGACAGCAATTCTCACGCTACGATATCTTTTCTATACGAGACAATCTGTCAAATAGAATATGTCCGCACAAAGATTTGTGGATCGCTGATGCTTATAGAAAGATCGTCAAGACCTGCTTAAGCGTGAGGCTTGTACATTTAAAATCATCGAAGACACTTGAGGACTCTTAATACTGTTTGCTTAGTACTTTTACAGGTGATCTCAGGTGTTACAGGTGGTGTACTCTTCATTTGTTGGGTCAGGTGCTCGTGCCAACTTATCGCTGCGAGAACACGCCTCGTTCGATAACACAACGACGACGCGTCATGTTGTTGGTGCAGCTGTGTGTTTGCCCCTGAGTACAATACATCTAAACGTTGAGACCATGACGTCGCTGCTCGTTGTAAATCGCTTTATTTTTCAGTAAATATTAACAATACAATTTATGATCGTAATAATATAATTTATATCTCTGGAAGCTCTGTTGTTTGTGTTGCAAGAAATAAGTCATTTAGTTTAATCTTTATTTGTTTATTTATTATTATTTTTTTTAATTATCTTAAATCTTAATGAATACAAATAAATCACAAATGGTTAAATCCTATTAATATTATTAGTTATCTTACTTTTTATATAGTGCTGCTACATTCTGTGGAGGAATATGAGAGGCGAGAGAGAGAGAGAGAGAGAGAGAGAGAGAGAGAGAGAGAGAGAGAGAGTTTTAAAAAGCTGCCAATAATAATTACATTTCATATTACATTGTATTTAATTTGTTTAATTGCGTGTTCACATTATCTTTATTCTACAAAGTGGTGTACGTAACATTTCCATTGCTCTAAGATTTTTGATTAAGTGGATAAGGCAATCGCCAACAGCCATTCTGTTGCTACTGATTAATTTTCTGAAACTAGGCCTTTACAGAGCAGGGCAATTTTAGTACCGATACAAATTTGAATGTAATCAGTGTTATCTTCAAAAGTGTGAACAGACTGTAAAATGATTAGCTTTCAGGACAGGTCTTTTCACGTGCACGTGTAATGGAATCGGCGAAACGCCGGAACAACTGTCAAGTAGAAACAGGTGCGCACCGCGGACTTCCGCGCCCTCTTCAGAAGCCATGAGCACGTAACGACCATTCACGGATAGTTATCAATTTACTTCATTATTCCGAAAGACACTTTCCTTTTATTTAGAAAGCTATTTATCAGCGACACTCTAGACAAACGGAGACTGTTACTAAATGATGTTCAAAGACATTTCACATGTTTTAAAGTTAGAAGCTAGCCGCACACCTGTAGATTATATCAGATACGTGTCAAAACTTAGTGTTTAGCGTGAGAGAAATTCATCGAACAAAGAATGAGCGAACACTTTCGTTATTAGGTGCCATGGGACCGTGCTAATAAAACTAATTACTTGAAAACGGTGATCTTGGTCGAAATAACTCAACAAAGCAGTTAAATCCGAAAAGAATATACCTTCCGTTTATCAAAAGAAATACACTATCTTTCTCTCTCCCATATATATATATATATATATATATATATATATATATATATATATATATATAGAGAGAGAGAGAGAGAGAGAGAGAGAGAGAGAGAGAGAGAGAAGATCAAAAGCTGAAAATCTGTTGTCAAATAATTTTATATTATGCAATAAGGCCAGATAAAAATAATTACTTGTTTAGCGTTCACCCATTTAAATTTTTCCAGGTAATAGATGAGGTTCTTATATATATATTTTTTACTTTGTATGTACAATGGTGGTGTACTAACCATGGTATTCATGATAGGAAAGTACAGAAGAACATAGACACTTTCTAGCAAGAAACATTAATATTGCTATAAAATCTTAGAACCAGCTTTACTGCCCTTTTACATGCAGATTAAAAACCCGACATACGTCATTTAACACCAATTCATTTCTTAAAATAGTTGTAAAGAAAAACGTTAATAATATTCAGACAAGTATGTTTTAGGATTATCTTCTGTTTTCTCGCTCTTTCGTAAATCCTCGAAATTTTGCTGGATGCAAGAAAACGAGTGTTCCGCTTAATACAAACAATCGGCGGTCGAAGAAAATGTTTTTTTTTTTTTTTTTTTTGTTTTTACCTTCTTCAGTAATTCAGGTAACAGTATTTACTTACAACTTACCTGAACAACGACCTTTCTTTCTCACTTTGACCCGTCGTCCGTCGCATTTCTTGGCTCTTTTCAGTTCACAAGGCGAAGAGTACGTATGACCGTCTGTTCCACACACCAAACGTCGCTTGGCTGTTGAACAGTCTATTTGGCAGTTGGAGGCTCGCAGGGAACGGAAAAGACTCTTCAAAAAAAAAAAAAAAATGGAACTGATATTAATAAATTACTGAATGACACACACACACACGTAGACACACGCACACACACACACACACACGTGAATTAATATTTGATTATATTACTTACATTTTGTTATCATACTGAGATAAGGTTAAATTAAGATATTTTTAATCTATCTGAAGTCATCCATGTGCTTTAGCATTAAGGAGGTAAGGGGATAAGAAACCCATTGCTGCCGTATAATGATCTAATCTTTTCTCTTCTTATTTTTGTTAATAGCAAGATATCTTTTTATATAAAGGACACTTCCTTTGATAAACTAGTCGTGGAGCTTCTTAGACAGGGCCGGAAATGTACCTATAGGAAGCCCCGAGAACCTTTGATCCTGTGATCCACAATCATATCTAATTCCTCAGTTTAATAATTTCTGAAAAAGCATTGGTTCCTTTGTAAGACGTTTTGGTATGTGGAACGCTATTTGTTTTGCAAAACTTCAAAAGATAAATTGTTGTTGCTGAATATAGTGTGTATTTCTCTTTCTACACTGTAGATGTAAAGAATAATGGTGGCGTTACCGGAAAAAAAAAAAAAAAAAAAAAAAAAAATGCTATTGTGAATAAAGGGTCTGTTTCTTAAGTTTTATTCCATTACCTTTAATTTAATTTCACATCCCATTCACATCATTTAAGAAAATTTTATGAAGAGTTTTAAAAGCTGCTATTTGTTGGTTATATCTGTTTATTTCGAGAAACCATACATGCAGCAACCATCATAATTATTTATTCGCTGATAACCTGTATGAGTCCACTGACTGACGTCACACGAATTGTTCAGGGTCACCATATATTGGCCATTCACCTTTTCAGCAGCCATAAAAATAGATTTGTCTTGAAAAATTCTTATAATCTTTTTGTATCACATGCATAAGCGACCGTCGTGTTATCTGTTAATGCATCTGATGATGTGTGTTGCGTCACTCAGCTGTTTTCGACAGCAAAGTGATGAATTTTGGTGTTACAAACGATAGACACCTAGGTGAAACATCTGTAAGTCAACGAGAGCGCGAGCTCATGTCTCGAATGTCAGTGTAAGGAGTAAAGGAACAGGCCAAGATCTTTCGGTTTGTGCTGACGAATCAGCAGACCAAACAAAGCATTTTGTGTATTTTTAAAAATCGTTCAGCAATGCGATATTTCAAGGGGATTCATTAAGGCAATTGAAGGAAAACAGCCAGTTTCTTCGCCGTTACAATGAGTCTTTGTCTGTCGAGGGAGGAAAGCCGACCTATCAGTTTATCATGGACGTCTGCAATGCGTTCAACTACCTTTGATGTGGTCCTTTTAACAACTGAGCATGTCGCGCACTGTTTGTATTAAAGTTCACATCAATTACCTAATCCAGATTCCGTCTGATCGTCTTCCTTCATAAATGAACTTCAAGAGAAACGGCATCATCACACACAGAGATGTAATCTTTTGTCTCTAGTTCGTGGAAAGTTTCAACGATATTAAAAACGCCTTGCGTCTCACTTTGAAGAACTGCATGTGCACCTCTAGACAGCAGCAGAATGTAAAACAAACAAGCAAACAAACAAACTCTGTGCAACGATATTTCATCGAAAATTTCAGTATGATAGGCTGTGGGGATTTTCATAACTGGTCCAAGGCATCATGTTACAGTTCTGTAATGAAACCATGCAAAACATACACACCCCCAACAAGTGGCTTACAATATCGACATCAAACCCAATCTACATCATATTGCTGACTACATACATCTCTTGTCAGTTTTAACAGACACTTCATTTTCTTATTTTCTCGATAATAGATAAATAATAATAATAATAATAATAATAATAATAATAATAATAATAATAATAATAATAATAATAATAATCAACAAATAAACAAAAATAATAAATAAATAAATAATACTAAAAAAACAACAACCAAAAAACTCCTAAAAGTACAACCACCTAACAAACATGATAAAATATTGCGTATTGTTCAACGAAAAAATAAAAAATAAATAAAAATTCGAGTGAATAAATTATGACTATACATACTCTGAGTAATTCAACCTAACCTAATCTTTTCACTGTTAATATCTTCACCATGATACGAACTCAAAGAAATACTTTTTTTTTTTTTTTTTTTTAATATCAAGACTCAGTAAATGCAAACCAAATAGCTTCGCACACAACTATAGACAAGAGAAGAGTAATGAATATTCTGACTTCCATTAACTTAATAATTAATATCGAGATATAAAACTTTTTTTTTTTTTATTTTTTTTTTAATCAGCAGACACTGTTCGTTTCACCGGGCTGATAAAAAAAATAAAATAAAATAAAATAAAAAAATAAAAAATGTATGTATGTATATATATATAAAGCAAAAACACGGGAAATAAATATGCCGAGATATGTCATTACTGTTATCAGACATTGTTTTATGTTTGTGTCTGTCTGTCTGTCTGTCACTCTTTGTGTATGTGTGTGTGAATGTGTGTGTTTGCATGTATATGTGTGTGTGACTGTTTTTATTTAAGATAAAAAATAATAATAATAAAAAAAACCTGTTTCAAAATTCCAAATCTGAAACATATAAAGTATTAATGTGACACCATGATTGTCATTCATTCGGAAAAAAAAAAAGTATAAGGAAAAGAAAAAAAAGTAAAAAAAAAAGGTTATAATTTTTTTTTTAGGAATTTACGTATAAATGCATTTTATATTTGTAAAGGTCTGAACATATAAGGCATACACACAGACATACATACACATACAAACATACTCATACACACACATACACAACGTGAATGGAAAAGCTGGAAGAAAAAGAGAAGAAATTAATGGGATCATCGTAAACCATTGTTCATAATGAAATATTCCGTTAATAATCTTACTAATTTTAAATATGTTTATTTATTTATTTATTTGTTTGTTTGTTTGTTTGTTTGTTTATTTATTTATTGGGTAACTGATTTACTGGAATAAAAAATTACACATAAAGGTTGATGGTGGGATTGTCCTTATTGAAATTTAAAAAAAATAAGTAATACAAATTATCCACACCTGTCGGTTCTGCTTAAAACGAACCTTTTGCGAAGGTGCTCATGAATATCTGGTATGCATTTAAACTAGCGATGTTTTTCAATTACATTTTCATTGTCAACTCAAACACTTTTTTCTTCTCCTTCTTTTTTTTTTTTTTTTTTTTTTTTTTTTTTCACTTCGTCATTGTAATATGCATGAGATCCGGTGATCTTGCTTGGTAATTTTAAACTTAAAAATACTGAATGCACTTTATATTCCAGGAGAAATTAAATGAGAAAAGGGAAACTGCTGCTGTTTGAAAAAGCCGTCATATCTGTTTTCTTGTCAGTACAAAAAGGAAATAGAAAACGCTGAAAAAAGCAAATCGCTGATGTAAGATGTTATAGATAAATAAAGCATATTTCTGCTTCAAGGGTCAGGAACAGAATAAAAATATTTTATCATGCAATACCTGCTGGATTACTAAATTAGACTGAGGTGACGTAATTAACATTCCTTGTGATTTCTTTCGTGAAGGGTTTTTGTTTCTTAGCGTACGTGGGTAAATTTGTAAATTCTCCTTTTATGAACTGTTCAAGCATGCCTGTATTGGGAACCACCTCTGACTTTTCCACAGTGTTCATTCCAATATATCAGTTGTTTTTTCCCCCCCATCTTATTATACGTTATTTATAACGGTCGTAACTTACTGTGACACTGTGCGATTCAGAGTCGAAGGTCAACACCAAGTTATCTTCGGCTGAAACGTATATGTACTTGCATTTGACAGGTGTCCGTAATCCGTTAATCCCCCCGTTTATTCGATACAGATATTCGCCTGTATACGTATAGGTGTATGTAAGCGATAAAGCGTAGATTCAGTGTCAATAAACAAACACACCTGTCACCAAGAAAACGCTAATGATATGTGGTTTGCAATCAATCGCCTCAAAACCATATCGAAAAGAAATGCAAAATAACATTTTAGTGATACATAATATTTTGTTTTCTTTTTATTTGTTTTACTTATTTATTTTTTTAAGTTTATTATTAACATTATTAAAATTATTATTATTATTATTATTATTATTATTATTATTATTATTATTTATTTATTTATTTATTCAATATTTTTTAAAATTATTTTTTGCTGTTGTTGTACATTTTAAGGTTTAAAGGTTGATATAAAATCAAACATATGTGTGTATAGAGTGAGAAAGATGAAGTGTGAGTGAAAGAGAGAATGATAATGACAAGACATATCTAGCGGAATACTGTCCAACTCTGCGTGGAATATTCTAATATTTGTTACGTATTTTCACTACGGTATCGTCCTAACCCTCACATAATATGTCTTCTCTGTTCTAGTCATAATCATATCAACAATAACCCTTAATCTATTTGACAAGATAGATGTCTGACTAAATCACATAATTAATTTAAGGTTAATGGTCAGATGCTATTAAGGTAGACTGTAATTTGGAATTAAAGATAAATATATCTGTTACTTGCGTCAAACTGCGTTGGTTTTATCGGTTACCGTTACAGAAAATTAAGTGTGCTATACTATCCTTGCATTACAAAAAAAAAAAAAAAAAAAAAAAAAGAAAATTGTTATGGCACAAATGAATTATTATTAATATACTCATGTTGAATACATACATTTCATATATATATATATATATATCCTATTGTATTTCAGCTGTGATTAAATTCTTTATTCAAGCATTTACAAACGTCATTAAAAATTATATTTGCAGTGATATGATTTCAGATTATATGAAGTGAACAAACAAACCGTCATAGGAAGAACGATGGATCCTGGAGAAAATTTAGTATCTGAACCCAGTAGAAATTTAAAAAAAAAAAAAAAAAAAAAAAAAAAAAAAATAATAGGTGTTTAACTAGTTTTAAGTAATAAAATGCTGAATCCGAGTTCAAAACATTTAGCCGTTTTTTTTTTTTTTTCTTATATATATAAAAACCGTACTTGAAGAATATTCATTATTTAATGACACTAAAAAATACCTTTTTCGGCTGCTTTTTATCACAGCATTAACACGTAAAAAGCAATATATTAAAATCTTTTTAACGTAATCGTTATTTATTTTTTTTTTTTCGCTATGACGTTGAATGTATGTTTTTCACCCCGAAATATTTTACAAGTTTAGCCAAATAGGCACTTTATTTGTTGAACGCACGTGCATTCAGGGAAAAAAAAATAAAAAAAAAAAAAAAAAAAAAAAATAAAAAAAAAAAAAAAAAAAAAAAAATAAAAAAATGTATAAAAGGAAGAAAAAACACCTCCCGGTGTGTTTTATTATTATAGCTTTTCTAAGTAAATTATTTTATCGTAATTCATTCCTTCACTTGTTTTCTTGCATAACTACGTGTCAAACAGGTGCTGTGAACGACAAGTGGCAGATAGTGTTTCGAGAACACCTGGATATACACGTATTAGACGGCTTTGTCTCCGGCACTTACAGAACCACGCACACGTGTGTGATGCTGTCGTTGCAATTTACATAGGACACAGATGCGTTATAAACTGAAAACTGAAATGCAGTTTATTTAATACGTAATATATAACAGAGAGAGAGAGAGAGAAAAAAATAAAAAAATTAAAATTAAAAATCACGGGGAAAAAATAAAATAAAAAAAAAAAAAAAAAAAAAAAAAAAAAAAATCAAGTCAAAAGTAATGTCAGTGATGGGGTAGGTCTACCTATCGCAAAACAGCCGTGAAATAAGATACCACAATCATTACAATATTTTAAAAGATAGAAGGTAACCGATCGCGTCTCCATTGTCAGTGAATAAAAAAGAGGTTTTCATTTCGTCTGATACACATGGGCGTGTTAGCACTCTGCCATGCTTGCATTCGACAACACTCTTTTCCACAAGCTCTGTTCATCATAACGTAACCAGATACACAAGAGAAGAAGCTATATTATAATTACAAGCTTACATACTTTTGGCTTTATAACTCCACCTTTTTAAGCATCACAGTGGCGTCTGTTTAGCCAGACATAACTTAGTTCAAATTACCCTTACATCTAAGATAATAAGAACAACAATAACAGCAACAACAACAACAGCAACAACAACAACAATAATAATAACGTCTAAATGAAAGATTAAGATTCCATCCTTCTTTCATCTCATTGTAGACCATGTACAGTTATGTAAAGACACACACACACACACACACACAAACATACGCACATAGCATCAAAGTAATATTTCGTGAGTAATATATTGCTAACCACATAAAACATAATTTTCATGACATATTCAGTGAATTTAGATTATTGCAAGGCTGTCGTTTTTTATTAACGCCACTAAAACACAACTGTAACTGAACTGACGAAATTCACATTGAAGACAGTGATAAGATGGTAATAAATACTATTACTATTTGTTGAGTTGCAGGAGCCTTGTTTAATCCATCATTCATAATATCTGCGATCACAGCGCACAACAAGTGTTCAGACTGAAGGAATATAAACGAAGTAAAATACAAATGACAGAACACATTTAATATTCATTCCGGATTCAAGTAAGTTTCCACATGCCATCCGCATAGGAAATTAATTTCCGGAATACCGTTAGTAAACGTTTTAGTTTTCTTTCTGTCTGAAGTGTATCGGAACACCACCCCACCCCTCATTTTCCGGCAATATAGGAGACATTTCGTGCCAAATCAACTTTGCTGACCCATCCTCATTACAAACAAATAATGAAATTCTTAATTATCTTCAAAAACAACACAGATCAGTTCTTATTTCAGCCGCTCGAATCAGGACCGTTGAATCGTAATTAATAGAAATACCTAAAGCGTGCACATTTCCTCCATAGTCTTAGCAGTTCACTGACCGAGACGCGAGTATCTGATGTCGGTTTTTTCTTCTTTTTTTTTTCTTTTTTTTTTTTTATTTAATTTTTTTTTTTCACTCCGGGGAAAAACAGCAATACGTGCGGGACGCATAAGCAGATACAGAAACAAAGATATATATATATATATATAAATATATACAAGAAGAAGACGAAACTAAAAGACATGCACAAAGCGATGAAGACCGAAGATAGGCGAAGAACGACGAAACTACGGTCTTATCTTTCTGATAAATTCACCGTGAGGCTAAGATAAAGAACATCCGTTTTATTTATCATGATACACGAGTGAAATAGGACAGAATATAATATTTATGGGTGAGATACTACTTATAATATATGCTAAAAGCTAAAAATATATAACAGCAAGGATGATGTTTCACTCAAAATACACGAACACCGTATCACAATATCTGAAAGTTATGGGTGAGATATTACTAATAATAAACATGAAAACGTTTCATTATGTAACATATATAGGTCATATATTCTAATAATACATACAAAGACTGTATTTTAATTATGCAATAGTTATGGATGAAATGTTACGTAAAATGTTGTTAAGAAAATATCTGAATGAATGCTTTTTTAATGCAAGTGAACACGTAAATATTATTATAAAACAGAACACGTCTGAGTTGAAATATTACACGCATGAAAACTATTAAAATGTTTTAAGGATGAGATGTAGAATATAATACACGGTACAAACGTTTGATTTCATTAATGGTCTCGTTCACTGGTTGTTGTTGTTCTTGTTGACGTTATCATCGTTGTTTTTATAGTTTTATTGTAGTTGTAGTAGTGTTGTAATAGTTGTACTAGTATTCGTAGTGGTGATTTATTGTAAACAAAAAATATCCGTTCTGATTATCATTCTCAGTTCAATAATAATAATAATAATAACTGCCTATAATAAACCAAAATGATTTCTTCAGTTTCTGATTTTAGTACTAAAAGGTATCATCATTGCTAGTGAAAATTGGCTTAGATCAAGATAACCTTAAGTATGGTTTCAACTGGCGGAGGTCATACTGACACAAAACTCTAGATCATGTAATTAATCCGGGTATATCCTTAGCTGGAGCAGGTTATTTCGATTTTTAGTCACAGCTGAAAGTCAGTCGGTCTTTCTTGATTTGTAGATAATAATGCATAGTTGTTTTGACACGAGCAGGAAGGCGTGAGAGAGAGAGAGAGAGAGAGAGAGAGAGAGAGAGAGAGAGAGAGAGAGAGAGAGAGAGAGAGAGAGAGAGAGAGAGAGAGAGAGTTACATACATAGACATTTACGTTAATAAGAGATACGCACGCATATACACACGCGAACACACACAAACATACACAAACAAAAGCACACATTAATATACATCACGATCTTTGTAGATAATCAAATAATCAAGTTGCAGGCCAATAGGAAAATCGGAAAATACATGGAAGTTTTATCCTGAAATATTATTATTATTATTACTATTATTATTATTATTATCATTATTATAAGCATCAGCATTTTCATCATCATTATCATGCCTGCAGCATACCTATGAAAGCTTTTCGCAAATTTTTTTTTTTTTTTTTTTATAAACAAACTGTTAAAGTTATCTTCACAAACAAGTGATTATCGCAATCTATTCATTTTGGTATGTCATCACAAAAAGTGGTGTTATATGTCAAGGTATGTTTCGTCGTGTTTTCCTCCCACCTATGGCGAAGCACCTCCTGCATTATTGTGCTTTAATTCTATAGCCATAAGAAGTCCCTGTGTGCATGCATTTCTTATCACTCTGCATCTTGAGATAAAATATTTTTGCTTCCATACTAATTTAAAACGTCATCTTAAATTTAAATGAAAAAGAAAAACAACAACAAAAAAAAAAAAAAAAAAAAAAAAAAAAAAAAAAAAAAAAAATCCAACCTCTAAATAAATCTTAGCGCACCAAGAAGTAAAGAAGAAGAAGAAAGAAAATATTAAATGAAATATCAGTATTAAAGGAAAATTAAATAATGTTTTAAAGAAAACATATCAGATCATATTACTGACGACAATGGGCAATACTCGTCTATTGTTGAACTAAACTGAAGACCGGTGTACGTTCGTGGACTTCCTGCTGATGAAACGAATATATCTTCATCGCATGAATCGACAGAACATAAATCTAGTGGAAACTCACGACAGAGGTACTGGGCAGCAATTTAAACGCAGATAATACCTTTATTATCAAATGATTAGTTATGTGACTCTTTTTATGCATACTCGTAGATTATCCCGTGGGCGACGATGTTTTGGCTGATTTCTCACTTCATTTCTTTCTCTCTTTTTTATTATTCATGTAAAAATCACATAATATTACACGTTGTTAAGCTGGCAGTTACACAGATGTAGATCAGCAAGGACGTTTAAAGACTTCTGTTAAAAAGAATATGTGGTTGCGCATGTACTTTTTGATTTAATTTAAATTTGACTTATTTTCTTTGTTCTTCATGCAGACAAATTTTTCAAGGGTTCGACTGGTCGTATATTACTGACGCTATGGGTTCACTTAGGTTGGTGATTTTTAATGGCTTACTGTGAAAAATAATCTTAACATTTTCCAATTTAACTGTAAGTCACTGCTGAAATGATTTGCTATCTAAAATCGTAACACCCTTACGACTGATAGGCAGGCAAGTGAAACGGATTTCAGATAATAGATTTTTATTATTTATTGAAATGAAACTTAATGGTTTTGGCTTGCTGTGCTGTGAAAGAGTCAGTGTCCTTGGTATCTTTAAACGACTGTCTTGTTATAACTAGAACTAGGACTAATGTAATTGATTATCATAATTTACATGTATGTATTTTATTACCTCAAAGTCGGCCTTATTGTTCGAAGAATCATGAATCGTACCTGTTTCAACTACCTTGTCTAAAACAGTCTTTGTCAGACGAATCAGATGCTTTTCTGAGTTCAGGCCCGAGGTGTTTTGTAACAGCTTGCACTGATTAGCTTTATCAAATTTAAACAAACTGTTTGACATTGTCGGGAGAAGGTGTTAAGAGAGGATCTTCTGTCTTAGATTTTAACATTATCAAGCGAACGGGCAATAAGTAATATAACGTAAGCCACTGTTTTAATAATAATGATAATGATAATAACGAAGACAATAACAATAACAACAACAACAGCAATAATACTAAATGCATAATTAGTATTGTTAAATATAGCAATAGCTACTAAATAAATAAATGCAATTAATTGATCGGAATGAACGATTACAGTTAAATTATACGCACAGCCTATTTATCCAGTAGTGCAGACATTTGCAAACTGGTAAAATACAAAATAAACACAGACACAGACACAGACACACACACCCACACACACATACACACAGAGACAAATACACACGTACATACATAACAGCCTTTGAAAAAAAAAAAAAAAAATATGTTCATTGTTCTGACACGAACACGTCGTAGTGGTGATTTTTAACTCGTCAGCTAGGATCGTGAATGTTGATAAGACAATATTAATGACCTGAGAAGTGTTAACCGTCTTATGCTCCGCGTCCGTTACGGAATGAGTAGTAATAGAAAGATTACATCGGCTGGGGTGGCGACGGCTACGCCACATCAGATGTGACGGCCGCATTTCACAAGTGTATTGAATTTCACAGTAAATGTGTTGGATTTATCCACCATTATTACAAGGGCTGTCAAATTAAACACATGCTTATAAACATTAGACTGGAATATCATTAAATTACTAGAATAATAATAATGATAATGATAATGATAATAATGATGATAATAATAATAATAATAATAATAATAATAATAATAATAATAATAATAATAATAATAATAATAATAATATATTATTATTATTATTATTATAAGACTATATGAAAGACTTCCTTCTTATTTATTACTACTACTACTACCACTACTGCTACTACTACTACTACTATTACTACTACTACAATTACTGCTACTACTGAAATTTAGGCACGTTATCGTAAACTAAAACTTTCTTTTTCGACCAAGCTGATTCATTCATGCTTATAATTACCCAAGCCCAAAGTACACCAGCCTGGATAGTAAAGTGTTATTTAATAAGTGTATTAGCCTACGTAGAAAAATACACTGCAGATGATATTTGATTCCAGTGATATCGGTTCGACCTCGGCTACATGTACCAGAGATTTACTCAAAAGACATTTATTGCGCATATAGCATTTACAGCAATACAAATACAAATACAATAAAATAAATAAAGTAACACATACATTTTATAACTTGACAACAAAGAATAGACTGTCTAAAGACAACATATTACGTAGAAGAAAAATAAGGATTAGAGTTACAAACGTGACTGCATAGACGTATAGTAAATATATGAATCTTTCTGTATTTATTATAAGTAGAGATTATATGAGAGTTGTAGATAAATAGTTTATACTAGGTAATTAGATTATACTAAAACAAAGTAGTATACGTTTTCCTCTGCACAAAATTTGTACAGAAGGGTGAAATGCACAGTCTGAATCTAGTTGAATACACTTATTGTAGTGTGCAGTATGTCTCTGTGTTTCTGTCACTGCATGCGTATGTATGTTGTTGTGAGTATACGTATGTGTGTCTGTGTGTTCGTCTCTCTGCATATTTATATTATATGAATCTCAGAATCTTTTATTTCATTTTTATCTGGTTAATTCGAGACTGCTGCTCATATTAATTTGACTTGTAATGCCATTACAATATATCCTAGCCACAATAAGTAATAGCTAAACCTGCACTTTATGACAGAGAAGGCAATGGAATATAATTCAAAGACTAGCAAGTGTAGTGTGCAAAATAATGATTTCTTAATGTTCTGATGAATTATATAAGACTGATCTTACCTTTCCATCGACGCCTGCTAATTGTGGAGACACTGCACTTGCCACATAAGTTATGGTTAAAATCAGAGATAGTGTGCAGAAACTCCAGTTCATAAACTTAACCATCCTAGAGGCTTCCCCGAACGATCTTAACAAGCCTGCTCTATGGAATCACATTTTTCTCCATCCATGACGAAATAAAAGTGGCGAATCCATCTTTCCATGAATGGGAACACACAGTATTGCGATAGTGAAATGAAAATAGGGGAGAGAAAAAAAAAAGCAGAGAGAAAGAAAAAAAAAAAAAAAGAAGGAAATCCAACAGCTATCTGGCGTACGCTCTGACAGAAGGATAAAATTCACACCGCTGCATTACTACCGGAGTCGACGTTTGTATCGGCGGCCGATATTCACTTCACTTGATAGTATTATGTTCATATAGTATATACACGGGCTAGCTTGATATCAGTCACGTGACGCGGACACCCCGCAAATATTCAACCATACATATTCATGGGCCTGTAGGAGATTTCATACCAAGCCGATGTTAAGCCAAGAGTGAAACGAGCTGATTTAACGGTTAATTTACCCGGCGGGGCTAATCTAGCTGTACGCAACAGATAACACACAACTTTTCCAACAGCACGGCGTCCCTGTTGATCCGCCCTGGGACATTTTCTTTAATTCTTAATGTAAAGCTATTAAATTGCTCGTTATGCAATTACACAAATCTTGTTTGTTGTTATAAATCTTAATAAAACAAAATTGAAAATAGTTTATGAGATGGCCAGTAAGTACATGAAAGATATTAAAAAAAAAAAGAAAAAAAAAAAGTTAAATTTCTTTTTCCCCCATCTACTTCTCCCCTTCAGTCAGAATGAAAATGAAATACCAAAAAAAAAAAAAAAAAAAAAAAAAAAAAAAAAAAAAAACTGACGGAGAAGATGTCAGTTTTGTTTAACCTAAAGAGATAACTAATTTGTTTACTTAGATACTACTCAGTAATCTTGATTATGTCAAGGGAAATTACGAAGAAAAAAAATCAAAAAAAAAAAAAAAAAAAAAAAAAAAATCCAGGAAAGATAGAAAGAAATAAAAGAAGAAGAAGAAGAAGAAAAAAAAAACAACTGGCAAAATTTATCCCAGAATTAAATAACTACTCAGTAGTCTTGATTATATTAAGGGAAATTAAAAGAAGAAGAATAAATAAATATAAATGACTAAATAAATATAAATAAATAAATAAATGAATAACTAAATAAAATTATGACAGCATATCTAAAATTAAAATAAAATATAAATACTATGATAAATTCGATTTATATTTTAATTCCATTTAAACTTAAAAACTCTAAAACATTTTTGTTTTTAAGTATGCAGACTGTTATCTGTGAGTTGTCCAATATGAAATACGTTGTAAACACGATAAATGAGTCAATGCAGTGCAATTAAATTCACTTAGTGTGTCGTCTGTCGTTTGGCAGTGCCCGAGTTTTTGTGCATATGTCGTCTGCAACTTGGACTCGAAGCACACCTGAAACAAACACCAGAAACAAACGAGTAAAACTTGTGCAGGATATGGGTTAGAACATATTAAAAGTATTAACAGATATTTAAACTTTACACGACAAAATTAGCAGTTTTAGAACTTTACGCCTATTTAAAATTATATAAAATATAAAGAAAAGCCAACAAAAAGAAACACTCCAGAAATCCAACATCACAGCAACAGAACAACCCCCCAAAAAACAGCTAAAAAAAATATATATATATATATATATATATATTTATAATAAAAAAACACCCCCAAAAAAAAAAAAAAAAAATCACACCAAAAAGCACAAACAAAACCCACAAAAACAAAAACAAAATCCTTAAAACTAAAAATATAAAATTAACAAATTTTTGAACTCACAGCGACATAACAAAATAAGCATTCAAAAAACTGTTTGAAAAGTTGACGTCCACATATGTAAGAACCAGTTTTGTCTGTGATTATTATTGTTATACTGTTTACTTTTACAGAGTGGCAGGAACGAGTGTTTTATTTACATCTTGCACATTTAGGCACTCCTAGACAAATCAGTCAGCTAGATTGCTCATTTTTATACACTGTGATATCATAACCTAAATAACAATACTTTTTATTTTTTATTTTTTTAAATTTGAGAGTACAAACAATATTATATTTTAAAAAAAAAAAAAAGAAAAAAAACGCAAGATATTTATTTAAGCAATCGTTATGACCAATATCATAAGAATATCTTATTTAAAAAAAAAAATACCTGATATTGTGTAACTTAAGTTTGTTGCAGCAACATGTGGTAGCAACATTAATATGTGTTTTTGCTTTTTTAAATTTTATTATTATTAATATTATTATTATTATTATTATTTATTATTATTATTATTATTATTATTATTATTATTATTATTATTATTATTATTATTATTATCATCATCATCATTGTTATATATGTACACTCATATTTTTAAATATTCTTTGAAATATTCAATGTTACAGAGTTGTTGTTGTTATTGTTATTATTATTATTATTATGTTATATATAAGCAGACAGTTGCTAAGTTACACGTTTCAATCAATGCCGCCAGTCTGGTGTATCAAAAATGATGAAT
This sequence comes from Chrysomallon squamiferum, assembly GCA_012295275.1. Taxonomy (NCBI): domain Eukaryota; kingdom Metazoa; phylum Mollusca; class Gastropoda; order Neomphalida; family Peltospiridae; genus Chrysomallon; species Chrysomallon squamiferum. The sequence goes on along the minus strand of CM022665.1, from coordinate 29,202,025 downwards.
GTGGTTTCCTGTTTATGATTGAGTTTACAAAACATGATTCTCGTTTTTAATCAATAACACTAAACCTAGGCAGACGTTTGGTTTTTCTTCTGTCGTGACATTATTAAATACGAAATTACATATATGATTATTTTACATAAAATGTTAAATGTTTTGGTGCTGTTAAGCATTTGTTTCTTTGTTTTATTTTTTCCTGCATACCTATATTTGTTAACGAAGCATAACTATAATATAATAAGAATGAAAGCATGCATGTTTGTATTTCTTTCTTTTTTTTTGTTGTGTTCTTTCAAAAATTACAAGTAAATATAAAGTAAGTAAGTAAGTAAGTAAGTAAATATTGACAGCCACCGACACACGGAATACACATTTGTAAAGTTACGGTAGCTTCAATCTGTCAGGGATATTTTATATTTCTGTGTACCAAATGATGACAAGAAATAAAAGAAAATGCATTCAGCAACCTTTTATTTTTATTGTTGTTGCAGTTATTATTATTCTTGTAGTAGTAGTAGTAGTAGTAGTAGTAATAGTAGTAGTAGTAGTAGTAGTTTTACTAGTAGTAGTAGCAGTAGTAGTAGTATAGTAATAGTAACCCACACACAAAAATAAACACGAAACATCTTAAGACCTTTTAGCTACCTTTATTTTCTTGGAATAGTTCTGAAATTGTTTTTTTCGTACAGGTCATCTTTTTTTTTTTTTTTTTTTTTTTTTTTCTTGCACTAATTGACACCTTTATTTCTGAATCGTTAAATCTGTACTTGTAACTCTGACTTTGGTAATAAGCATAACGATAATTAATTTGAAATATTAAGCAACATAAATACAAACATTTGAACTATGTTAGGCGTACAGGAAATTCTTATTAAAATATTAATGTTAATTCTATGATGTGATGTAAAAGTGAAAACCTAACTAACGCCATTTCCTTTTAACGACTTTTATCAGTTTACAGTTACTACCATGTGAACGGGAATACATACGCATTATATCTCAAATTCTTCTCTTTTACCATTCGTTTCTAGCTGAATTTAATAACTGAACTATTTACATCATAGAGATATTTATATCTAGTTCTGCTTTAAAGCAGGCCTTATGTTTGTTTACAAGAGCTTTTGACGATCTTCGATGTAACAGGAGGTAAGCCAGATGAAACAAAGACTACTCTGTTTTGCAGGAGTTATGCCTCTTATTTGACACGACTTGTTTATTGATTTCCACTTGTCCAGATAAATTTAATGTATTTTAATTTGAAATGCACGAATTAGAGAATGAACAAGAATCAATAAAACCGGACAGAGAGAGAGAGAGAGAGAGAGAGAGAGAGAGAGAGAGAGAGAGAGAGAGAGAGAGAGAGAGAGAGAGAGAGAGAGAGAGAGAGAGAGAGAGAGAGAGAGAGAGAGAGAGAGAGAGAGAGAGAGAGAGAGAGAGAGAGAGAGAGAGAGAGAGAGAGAGAGAGAGAGAGAGAGAGAGAGAGAGAGAGAGATTAGTTTTTATATTTACATTAAAATAAATGAAAAAAGGATGGCACATATTTACCATTACTAAGTGTAAAATCTTCAAATGCAGCGTTATGTAAACTGTATTAGACGTGTTGAATAGACACAGTAATATTTTAGATTTGGAATTAAATGTATTTTTATTATTTTATACATGTATTGTTTATGTGTGTAGAATCTTGTATTTCAGTTCCGTTATAAACTACTTAAAAATCGAAGTGCAGTTAACAGTAACCTGGTTTAAAAGAAGTAAAAAAAAAATAAAAAAAATAAAATAAAATAAAAATAAATAAATAAATAAATAAAAAAAGAAAGAAAATATAAAAGTAATATTTCATGGATTATCTTTTTTATTTTCTATTTCAAAAGAACAAGTTGAATAAATTAAAGAACAAATAGAAAGTAAACTAAAACCGATTAAGCCAGCAATGTCAAACTTCCGTCATTAAAATGCATCAGAAAGTGACTTACATTTATAGGTCATTAAAATACTAATTTTTGTTTATTTATTTAATAGTTAAAGAAGAAGAGATAAAATGGAATCATATATTTCGTATATTTTGAATTTTTTCTTTTTTTCTAATCCTATTTTTCACAAATAAAATGGACGACGAACTGATCCTTTTCACTACTTATTTCATTAACGATTTTGAACCGAGATTTGAAAATCGTTTTCCTCACAGTTTCTATCTTCCACAGTGCTCCGTTGGCGGCCGAATCGGCTTGCGTAAAACTAGACGGAAGACATATGAAGGAACTGCTGATATAATAGAAACAGGCGTGCATGTTGTTCGCCATATCTGCCATACTTCCTTTCAAACAGCAATCAAACATGCTGAATATCTGCCCTGGCTTCAGGCATCTGTAAATCTCTGATAAAGCTTTCTCGGGATCAGGCAAATCGTGGACGACATCTTGGATAAGACACCAATCAAATGCTTCCGTTAAATTGTCAGGCAAATCCATGACGTCGAGTTTTTCAAACCGGATGTTAGTAAGGTTCTCAGCGGAAGCTGTGTCATTTCCGGTTTTGACTGATTCTTCGACGATGTCTCCGCCAACAAATCTTGATTTGGGAAATCGTTTAGCTAGTTCAATGAGAAGATTTCCTGTATTACACCCGAGTTCTAAAACATCTATCCCAGCCTCTGAAATATTATTATATTGACACAGGTTATATTGTGCACATATACAAAAAACAAAATAATTTGAAATAAAACAATTATTATTCTTTAGGCATTGACAGCATATTGTAGAACACCAGTATCAACTTAGATTCTGAATGCAACGTGAGTGTGTGCAAGTGCCAAAATGAGTGCATATAATTATTTGTAAATATAGGATAATATATTTTCGTAACTGTAAATAAACGTCTTAAAATAATTTAATTGATTAATTGATTAAATATTTGTTACCAAGTTTGACCTGTAACCCAGGAACGTAGGGAAGAATTTCTTTCTCTATAATGTCAGTGACATCGAAGTTTTTGCAGTCGTTTATGTACGTGCAAATGGAAGAAAACTGGGAATATTCAAACCCTAGAATAGAATTAAATACGTTCATCATTAAAGTATTGTATAGCATCAGTTGTACAGCTATGGGATATTTTTTACTGAGACTGGAACTGGAATAACGTCAGTCAAGATAATATTAACTCTTACCAAACGGTCCGTCCTGTTTAAAACACTGAACTAGCGGTTGCATCCTCTCAGCAAGATGGGTAGGAAATGAACACATAACTGAGAATTCACGCAGTGCACTTTTGTGATCTTCGGGGACATGAAAATACGTCGAATCTTCTGATATCTGAACCGCACCAGCCGATACAAGGGCACCTAATAGTTCTTTAACATAGCTGCATATAGACGAATATGTAGTATGTAATAATATCGATATAAAGATATTTTGTTGATATATTTTTATGACAAGAATAATTATAGATATAGCATGTGATAACATTGGCATAAAATGTTTTTATTTTGTTATTATTATATTTTTTTTTAACTGATATATTGTTGTTACAAGAATATTATATTAAGAATAGTCATAGTTACAACATGTGACAAGATTGGCATAACGACATTTCATTATACCAAAAGAGTTACAACAATTAATTGCTATATGTAACAAAAAATGACGTAAAGACATTTTCAGGAAATATGCTTGCAGAAATAAGCGTATTGAATCTCTTTCAGTTATATAGGTGTGTGTTTGTGTGTGTGTGTCTGTGTAGAGATTGTCATTAATTTATTTGTGGAGACAGGTTAAACAGTGATAAAATTATCATTTTAATACCGTTCCTTTGAATTACTACGCTTTGCTATTTCTTCTACGGTCAAAGGGCAATCAGCAGCATAAAACACACCCAGGACACCAGTCTCTCGTGCTAGTGATAACGTTACAGAGACACATCCGCCGTGAAAATGGTCCAAAAGCTTTTTTCTGAAATCTTCAGCGTCCATAATTATCGTTACAAAACAAAACTTATGCTGTAATAAATAAAATAGTAAATAAATAAAAATAAATTAGTAATAATAATAATAAACACCACCACAAACATAGAACCACAACAACCACAACACTCTACTTTACAACATAGCGGAATTGCGCCTGTCGGCTGCTATAGGCTTATTTATTATTTAAAAACACAGAACACCAGACTGACTAATTTTGATGTATCGCGGCTTCTTTATCGAAATCATCGAAATATGATGCAAACATCAAATTTGATCGGCCACATGATTAACAATAAATTTAATATTTTATACTTCTTTGCAGTTTTTCGAAAATCCTGATTTTTATAAACAGTATTATCAGTTCAGACCAGTCACATAAACTGACAGTTTCCTTCTAAAATATTGCCCGTTGTTAAAAATACTAATGGAAGTAGACTGCTAGAGATATAATACTAGAGATGAAATGACCTTGATCACTTAGGTATATTAGAGACTGATATTACTGTGCCTTGTAATAAATGCTTCATTAATAACAGTTCTGTACATGAATAAATCAACGAAAGATTATGCATACATAAAAACATAAAGTAGGACAATTAAAAATTTTACTGTGTAAACACCAGTTTAAAACCGGTAACAACTATATCAATAGGAGCACTCGCAAATATTATTTAACCTGTCCGTTGGTTTGCCTTCCCTCCCCCTTCTCTCTCTCTCTCTCTCTCTCTCTCTCTCTCTCTCTCTCTCTCTCTCTCTCTCTCTCTCTCTCTCTCTCTCTCTCTCTCTCTCTCTCTCTCTGTGCGTCTGTCTTCAAGTGTTCTTTTTAAAAAAAATTATCAGTACTGTCTAGAAGTTTGTTTTGAACAACGGTTAGGTTACCGTTGTCTGGGTGTACAACAGAACGAGCTAGATAATCTGTAATGTGTTTACGTGTCAGACTATTGTAATGTGACCTACAAATCCATCCTGTTTAAATATGACGATGTCAAGGTGACATTAGACGAAACGAATCAGTGTAAATCTTGCTATCGCACTGCTGGCAATGATTCCGGCTGGTATACTCATTTAATAATAGTTTTGACTTTACATTCATTTAGATCGGTCATTTTCGAGTTCGCTGGC
>CM022665.1:29011945-29191945 GCA_012295275.1 Chrysomallon squamiferum | reverse complement strand
TTTGACGCACTTTGTGAAACGAGAATCCTTACCCAAGATTCCATTCTCGAACACGACATATTATCTCCACTGCCAGAAATCAAAGACAAGCTAAGTACGTGTTATTTGTAGATTTATTCTCTCGCTTTATTCGTTCTTTCAAATATATCCTTCAAGCATAATTAGGACATGTTAGTTTTATAATATTAATTCATTTTCATTTTTTTTTTTTTTTACAGAAGAGGGAATTCATGTTGCTGAGCTAGGCTGTGCTCAGGGAATATTAATCCTGAACCTTGCAGAACGATATCCCAAATCAACGTTCGTAGGCAGCGACATCTCAGAGAAATGTATAGAAAAAGCTCGCAAATCAGCAGCAAAAAGAAAACTGAAGAATGTCACATTCGAGGTGATGGATTTGATGGAAATTCCTCAAAAACTAAACGACTCTTTTGATTGGATTTTCGTTCGTGACACCATTCACGACTTGCCAATTCCAGCCAAGGCACTGGAAGGAATCAAGCGAGCTCTGAAGAAGCAGGGAACTGCTAGCATTGCTGAAATTGGAATGAAGGGTCAGTTGGCTGACCACAGAGGAGACATCTTCTGGGCGAGGATGTACGCTCTCAGCACGTTCTTTTGTATTCCAGAAAGTTACCAGAGGCGAAACTCAGACACACTGGGAGCTTGCTGGGGAGTGGAGAAAGCTCGAGATTTAATTAATAATTCTGGGTTGACTCTTACTAAGGAATTTTTTAGCGAGAAAAATCCAGGTTCTGTGAGTTATATATGTCAAAAATAATACTGATGATCTGTGTTAGTTATCTCATTCAAAAGCATCATGGTGTTAAACTGTTTTTATTTTATTTTTAGTTATGTTTTTAAAGGATGGTTTTTAAAAAGTTTATTTTTTATTCTTAAATAAGCAGAAATTCTTGTTATGTATATAATAATAAAAATTGTTGTTTTTTTCATGATCTAATCGTGATGTGTCCAAAAAAAAAACCCCCCATTCAACTAACTATTTTTATAATTTTAATTACCGATTATTCCTGTTACTGTTATATTGTTTATCATCATTAAAACAACAACCAGAATTTGCAGTATGAATGATTTGTTTTTTAATGATCATATATTTATCAATTTTTGTTTTGTTTTGCTTTGTTCTTTTTTTTATACTATGTTTTAAAATAGTTAAAAAACGAAAAAAATTAAGTGTTTACGTATTGCTTTTAACTTTGATGATGCAGTCATTTATTCTGATGATAAGTGTGTCATGAATTACTATATTAAATACTTAATGGGTTTTGTTGGATTTCGTGTGTGTGTCCTTTCCCTATAACAAAATAATTGTGAAAAAAAAGCCCTGAGAAGATAGTCATGACGGCTGTTGTATCAGACTAAGACTAAGCTTTACTTAATCGTGCGGACTGTGTAGTAACGGTTCGAAAGCTTCAGTCATTGTCAGAAGATATCCTTTGTTTTAACTCATTCAGCAGAATGTAAGGTGGAGCCAGTAAAATAGCAGCAGAGCATGTCCTGTCTCGACATCAGAAATCAGAACGTGCTTTACTTTTAACAACTATTAGTCCTGACATGTTGTTAGAGATTTTTCATTTCTTTCGATTCTTAAGTTTCAAGTTTTAATTGTAATTAATATTCGTTATGTCCTTGTTTCAATGATTATGAAATAAATCTTTGTAATAATTGATAGTAATGTTTTCTTTTACAGTTATTGTTTTGTAGACAGATAACGCGTGAAAAGGGAATATTATATATGTATGTGTATGAGTGTGTGTTTGTGTGTATATATATATATTTAGTTCATGCTCTCTCTCTCTCTCTCTCTCTCTCTCTCTCTCTCTCTCTCTCTCTCTCTCTCTCTCTCTCTCTGTAAATATATAGACAGATAGATGTACATAAACATATGCATACACACATGTATACTTACATACATAGATACATCTATTACATGCATACATACATACATAGATACATCTATTATATGCATACATACATATATACATACATACTCACACACACATACATGCATACTCACACACATATACATACATACACACATGCATAAATACATGTATGCGTACATACATACATACGTAAACGCATAGATACATGCATGCATACATACATACATACACACACACATACACACACACATACACACATACTCACATACACACACAGACACATGCACTCGCACCTACATATATACAGGGCTATTTTGACACACAAAATATTATAAATATTTTGCAAGCATGTGCACACGGATATCATTTTTTTTTTCTTCTGCAAATTCTGCTTCGTCTAGTACTAGCGTTATCGATCAACGACTGTGTGACATTTGCTGTGTGCTCTGTTAACAGCTGTTGTCACGTTTGCTTCAGCTAGACCACAAAGTGCCTTAATTTATTTCGAGCAGTATCCTGGTTTATGCGATGACCTTCAAGTGACACGCCTCTGGATTATGTTATAGCATTAACTGGAGCAGAATTTGTTTTGCTTCCATGAGCTTCCTGTACAGACAGTAAAAAAGGTGAGAGTCTTTCTATTTTTGTGTCTGACAATGTGTGCATGTAGTGACCACGAAAAACATGATGTATGTAAACGTATATAATTCCCACTATGCTCAACTGCGCTAGAAGAAAATTTATACTCACTGTTTTTATTCCATGTTCTTCTTATATCGCACGTTTTTCATTATTTTTCCTACAAGTTGTCTATGTCTGAAACATTATACACTTGAGTTAATGCCAGATCTAGTGAAACATCTGCTAACAATATTTTAAGATGAATATCGAAGTGAAAATGGGATATCATATTTCACTTTTTTTTTTTTTTTTTTTTTTGCTCTTACGTGACTTTAAAAATTATTTTATGTGCAAGTCTTAAGTCAGGTTTTTCTATAAGTTATTGAAGTTTTTATTATTTTATTATTATTTTTTAAAATAACTAACTAAATAAATAAATAAAAGAAAATCATAATGATAATTAATAATAATAATCAACAAATTTATTGCAACAAAGATTATATTAAATTTAATAACAGTAAATAAATTGTGTTCGTTTAACACCTGTCAGTTTTGTATATTCATCAACGCAGAAAAAGATGCTACGGGTGTGCACATACTTGCAATACATTTATTATGTACACGCTTTTGTAAGTGTCATAAACGATTCCAAACCACAATTATGAAATAAAAAACGTCACTAGTGCACTAATCTGAGTGCACGGCTGCTAGTACATGTGTAATCCGCCAGTAATTATACATAATCTCTTACCTACGTGATTACCTGTATACGCGACATTACAGTGGCAAAAACCGGCGACAGACATGAAGACAGATCCAGACACGTTTTGTGAACATCGGCACTTCTGTCAGCAGTCTCAGAAATAAATAAATAAATAAATAAATAGGTAAGTAAGTAAGTAAATAAATAGATAAATCTGAATAAAATGTTTCTAAAACAAATCCTTTATTAACTGGGTTATTTTTGTGTGTGTGTGTGTGTGTGTGTGTGTGTGTGTGTGTGTTGTACTTTGTTGTTTTCTAACTTAACGCTGACTTTGGTCAATAAAACTTTAACAGCTGTCTGTAATCATATTTCAATTTACTGCTTGCTGCTGGTACAAAACACAACATAAAATAAAATAAAATAAAATAAAGTAAAGAAATAAAGAAAGATATGAAGAAAGAAGGAAAGAAAAACGAAAAAAAAAGAAAAAGAAAAAGAAATATAAAATAGATATTCGCATCTGACAATAGTTATAAATATGTTCATCTATTACAGCTCAGATTCAGAGAATCCGCTGACGTCAGCGATGCCGCATGTCAATGTATTTTTTTTTTTTTTTTTTTTAACGTGTCACATTAGACATGCCTGTCTTAAACACGCCATGCTTCTTGCACTTTTATGAGCAATATAACGTCTGGCATACGTAACAGCTATTTAAAAAGTTATTTATCAAGCTGTAATACAATGCACTTAAAAACAATGTAGTTTTTCTTTCAGTTAATGTCCAGTCACGAAACACTCATTCTGAAAATTTCTTCAGTAGAAATATATGGATGAATGAAACGAAGTAACAACCGAAAACATTGCTTATTTTGAGTACGTTTTTAGAGGTAGATTAAATTTGTGAAAAGATATTTTGTAATAGCGTGAAGTATTAATTACAGATGGACACAGCTTATGAGAAGAAGCTAGCGGACTGTTTCTCTGCAGCTTGTGTTCAGATGTCCTTCCAGCTTGCCAAAAACGTGGGAATTATAAAGATCTTGCTGTCTGCCGAACACCCACTTACTTCCACTGAAATAGCTGAGCAAGGAAATCTTAAAGAAAGGTATCACTATTATTTATTTTATACTTATTTGATTTAATGATTTATTTTTTTTTGGTTGGGGGGATTAATGCTATCTGTTGTTAAATATTCAGCATCAGATCATTCATCTCTTGTTCACAGAAAGCACTGGTCTTTCGGTACTGGTCTTTCTTAACAATATATCTATGAAGAGAATCATTATAGTATATCCCAAACTAATTAATGGTACTGTGAATAAAACTGTAACATTTCTGTTTTAAAACGAATGCAGAAACATATTTCATTTATTTCTGTATTGTCTAAAATTAATATTATCTTTATTCGTTGTGCCTTCTGGCTTTAGGGCGGAGACGTCAGAATGATGTAGGTACCAGCTGTGATTCGTTTCATCATACGCCGTCTCAGCTGTCCTTCAACATGCAGTTTAATTCACTGTAATGTTACCACAAGCCTTCTGTTATCGCCATTCTATTTATTTATTTATTTTAATGTTACTTTTCATGATATTACAAAAACGTTTAACATCTGGCCTGATCGTAACACGATATTTCTCTGAATTGTCTAGGCAAGAATCATTTCCATTTTGCTGAGATGGAACAGTATGATCTACTACATTAAATAACACACATTTCTGAATATCAGCACTATGTTTAATCAACCAAGAGATTATTAATTTCAGATATGTGAGAGAACTGCTGGGCGCTTTGTCGGCTTCCGAGATTATAGTGGTGGACAAAAGTTCTAAAAAATATCACATTCCTAAAGGTCACAAAGATATTATTCGTAAAGAGGCTACCTACACAACACTTGTTACACTGATGTCGCACAGGATGGAGCGACTGAAAGATGTATTTAGCAAAGATGGTCCAGAAGGTATGTCAGTTCATTTTGTTTTACTTGATTAACATTGCATGAAGATGACGCTGAAGACGATGGTGTCAAAAATTTATAACCGTCTTATGTTCGCATTTTCTATTATTGTACTTATTTCTTGATGGTAAGATAATTTACTCTTACTGGTAGATGGTGGTAATAATAGTGATAATAATAATGGAAGTGAACTATATCTAATCAGTTTTAACTCAGTGTATTTTGCTGGTTGGTGTATGTGATAACGGAATGTTGTTAAATTAATAGATTTGTAATTCAGTTAGCAAACCGTCGATTAAGGAATATTTTCCTTCTTGTTAGATTTTGGACAGCTGGTTGTATCAACTGGACACTTCTAGGAACACAAAACCTGGAACAATTCAACTGACCTTTTGTCACAGTGTGAATATCACAGCTGGTTAGGAACAGATATTTCTAGAAAATTTTGCTGACACTATAGCATTCATGTAAATAATTATTTCAACACCGACCTGAGAGCTGAGTTAAATAAACATTGATATCTGTTCAGTTAACTGGTAGTATTATTGGACCATGGAAATTCAACCTCAGATGTTGACGTAGCTGCAGTTCCGGGCACAAAGGTGACTGTGTCATTAGTTACCTGCCTCAGTTAATATTCTACCAGTCTTGACGTAAGAAAGTATATTTTTTCTTAAAATAATAAGAAGGAAAGTATTCCAGGTACGAGTGTTCACTAGTTATTTTACAAAACTGATTCATCACTGTGTTTCGTTTTCGTAGGTATTCACTACGACGAACCTGCATATGCTGCCATTGAGGAAAGAAGAACTATAACACAAGATTCCATCATCGATGATGACATTCTCCCTTGTTTGCCTGAAATAAAGAAACAGCTAGGTACAATTATACTTATATACGTAATATATCTCACTGAAAAAACCCCAAAAAAAAAAAAAAAAATGAAAAACAAAACAAAACAACAAAATTGTATTTATATTTCTTCTGTTACTTTATCAACGTCATCATCATCATCTTTATTATTGTTTTATTATTATTATTATTATCATCATTATTATGTTTATTAATATTATATTTAATATTACAATCAACATTAAGAAAACAGCAAATTGTATATACTTAAATAAAATTAAAGTATTCCGATAATGACAGTTAGCAAAATGTTAATACAGTCATATCCCATACTATGTTATAAACCGATTAAAAAAAAAAAAAAAAAAAATGTAACGTAATCTAACATTTGACCGGATGTAATGATTTAAAAATGCCTTACCGGGTATTACTGTATTATTTTATCTCAAATTTATTATCAGTATAATTACAAATATGCAAAACTTTTCATAAGATATTAATACTGTATTTCATTAATATGGTATTTTTCTAATTCAGAAGAAGGTACAGAAGTTGCTGAATTCGGATGTGCACAAGCCACGATACTTTTGAATCTTGCTCAACGGTTTCCTAAGACGACATTTCTTGGCTGTGACATCTCGGACATGTGTTTGGAGAAAGCTCGCAAAACCGCGTCAGAAAGAAAACTGACGAACGTTACATTTGAGAATCACGACGTGATGGAGCTACCAGACTCGTTCAGCAACAGATATGACTGGATTTTCCTGCGTGATACGATACACGATTTACCATACCCAGCCAAAGCAATGCGGTGCGTTAAGAAAGCTCTGAAGGAAAACGGAACTGCCAGCTTTCTTGATTTCGGGATGCAAGGAACGCTGACGGATCACATTGGCAGCACGTTGTGGGCGAAGATGTACACACTCAGCACGTTTTTCTGTCTTCCAGAAGGTTACCGAGGAGAAGACGTAGAGGCGTATGGGCCGTGCTGGAATGTGGAGACAGTTAAACAACTGATGAAAGATTCCGGCTTTACAGACGTTAAGGCGGTCGTCAGTGAAAGAAGTTCTAGTGCTGTTCATTACATCTGCAAGTAGCTGACTCTGAACGTTTGGGATGTTGTTACAGTTATATTTATATTAAATATACTGTAATTAAATTAAAAATACTAAATGTTCCTTACTGAAACACAAAGATATTTTGTACAACTTGAAAATCTGATCGGTATTTTACAATGAAATATGTCTCTCTTTTTTTTTGTGGCCGTTTATATTATAATTGTATTTTGATTGTTATTTCAAATATACGAACAAAATTAAAATTTGTGTATAATTATAACGACGTCGGGGTGCTTTTAACAAATTATGTATTTTCTAATAGAATTCAAAGGCTGTTACATAATTAACGTAATAAACCATTGTCTTTCATTGCTGATTTGTCGTAGATTGTGCATAAAAATGTAAGATTTCCACCATGTATTATTAATTTTCTCTGAAAGCAAGAGAGTGAAGTACAAACATCCATACGCAGAAATGATTAACATGGAGAAATCTGTATGATGTTAATCATAGTTTTATACAGATTCACGGCATCTCTACTAAAATAATACTTTCATTTATTCCTTCTACGTCTACAATTAATACTGAGTCCATTGTCTGGTTCGCTTTTTAAAATGTCTGTCCCTTTACTGTTAAACCATCAGATCTGATAACAGTGCTAAAAAATATTATTATAAGTACTAGTAAGAAGAAGAAAAAATTGATGATGATGAAATAACCATTTTTATTACCAGTAATATAGAACAATATAAACAACAAGAACAACAACGATAATAATAAGTAAAAAAAAAAAATATATATATATAATAAATATATAATGATAATAATAATAATAATAATAAATATAATAAATACAATAAAAATAATAAAAATAATAATAATAATAATAATAATAATAATAATAATAATAATAATAATAATAATAATAAATAGAGCATAACACCAGCTTAATCACTAGCACGCTCTGGTAAGTGACGGGAAGCACTGTTAACTACATCTCTTGTATTAAACACAATACAAAAGATCACAATTATCTGACCTCGCAGGAACCGGCCATAGTAATAACAACTGTAGCAGTTATTTACAACTGACCCGTACTGACCCACACCTGTCAATGCATTTGTCGGCTGCGTTATCTGGAGAGCGAGCATGCGCGACAAGTTCACGTTTAGTTCACGTTATCGGTATACTCACAATATCTGGTCTATTATTTCTATAAGGCGTTTAGTTCTGCTGACTGAAAGGAAACAAGGTTGGTATATATATATATATATATATAATAATCTGGATTATTCTCCTGTTTAATAGTTTGTTTTACCTGCGGCCAAAGCTGTACATAAGAGTAAATATACTTTTGTTAGTTATATACACAGACTATCTTAATGTGTGTATTTTTTGTATGATTTTGAGATGCAGCTATAAATTATCGGTAAAGATAATATGTATAAATAGATAGGTGAGAGAGAATAAATATCGATAAATGTTTGTTTTATGAAAAGGTCACTGTGTTAGCTTTTATAGCAATATCTGGACGAACATGAATGTTATTTTGCATAAATAAAATGTACCTAGAGTTTATGAGCAAAACATTTATGACTGAAAATCAGCTTGCGTCAGCTTGTATGTAAAAAAATATATATATCTGTTAATTTCAGCGCAGGCTGCTGTATTAAATAGATGTACATAGCATTTGTTAGTTGAATAGTTTACTTATTTATCTACGTTGAATCTCAGTTGGTCAAATTTGTCAAACGCACCAAGATCTCAAAACAATTTTCTGAAAAGAGGACATCACATCATGAGACTAACAAACTTCCTAATCATAATGTATGTTGACAGAAATGATAACAAGTTAATCATTGTGGGCGACCCATCTGGGTTATACATACGTACCATTTCCACGACTGTCTTACAGAGAACAAGTAATCACATGCTCCATGGGCCAAACAGTGTTAATTTTCTATATGATAAGCTTTATAATGACGTAATTAGTAAAAGTTCATTACTTAATATATTCGTTACCGAAACACGATAAGAGGAAGAATGAAAACAACAGTTTAATCTGAACTGAATAGCATGTTAACAGTAACATAAAAGAAACTGTTTAACAAAAATGTACAATGCAGTGGATACTGATCAACGAAAAAAGGCATTGTTAATCTTGTAATCTCTCTCTCTCTCTCTCTCTCTCTCTCTCTCTCTCTCTCTCTCTCTCTCTCTCTCTCTCTCTCTCTCTCTCTCTCTCTCTCTCTCTCTCTCTCTGTTTGTATGTATAGGTATGTATGTATGTGTTACGTGTGTGTGTGTGTCTGTGTATGTCACACAGACAGAAAGAAGGAAAGTAGGGATTTTGTGTTTATATTCATATACTTATTGACAGATTTTAAATACAGTTTAAGCATTTTAAGAGAGAGAGAGAGAGAGAGAGAGAGAGAGAGAGAGAGAGAGAGAGAGAGAGAGAGAGAGAGAGAGAGAGAGAGAGAGAGAGAGAGAGAGAGATAAAAAAAAAGACAGAGCGACACAGAGAGACAAACACACACAACTATATATAATTGTTATATGTATATATATATTTTTGCTGCACTTTGGAAACAAACGTTAATTTCTGTGTTGTTGTTTTTTTTTTGTTTTTTTCCACCAAGAGTTATTTTTTATTAATTGGCAGGGTCTATAATTATCCCAATAGAACAAATGAGTATACGATAAATTCATTTAAATATAAATTGATACGGAGAACTGAAATAACAACAACAACAATAACAAAGACAACAAAGCAAATTATACTAAAGTAAAAATAAATTTCCTGAGAACTATAATTATTTCGCTGAGTGGTTTAGTTTTGGTGTTGTTTTATTAAATAATTGTACGTACCGGTAACAAAGAACCTTTTATTTCATCCAAAGTCTAATTAGAGTCATCGGTTTTAGAAGCTATTTTCCTGTGTGAACGTGAACCCCGATAACAAAGGAACTTCCATATATTAATGTATACATAACACATTTGAACAGAAAAATAATCAATTGATTAAGATAATTGCCTGAGAACTGTTTGGTACTGCCTGGGAAAAACTAGAACAACAACACGAATAATTATATCTGTTTACCAGTAAGTCTACTTACTCGATACAAATAAACATTCTGTTACTGTGTCTTGCTGAAGGAAGACATACTCTTTTTTTTTGTCGTGGATTTGTTTCAGTTCGTATTTAAACATTATTTCAGAACAGACCAAGTTGTTTGTGCATTCTAACAAGGTGTGAGTAAATAGTTATGTAAATCTTATGGTGTAACGTCTTC
The DNA here is from genome assembly GCA_012295275.1 of Chrysomallon squamiferum. NCBI lineage: Eukaryota > Metazoa > Mollusca > Gastropoda > Neomphalida > Peltospiridae > Chrysomallon > Chrysomallon squamiferum. The sequence continues at coordinate 29,181,548 of CM022665.1, read as the reverse complement.
TTAGAATTTTCCATTTTCGTAATATTTTGTTTTCTCTCCTTGAGTGTTAAATTATTTGTTTGTTTGTCTGTCTGAAAAGACGCTTTCGATTTTTTATGTACTTAACTGTTTAGAAAATAATATCAATATCAGACTACATTTTGAATCTCGTTTAACTTGTATATAATGTATTTAATGCATATGTCACCAGTTTTGATTCTGGGCGATTTGTTATATACAGGGTGAGACAGAAGCGTCGCACTATTTCATGCTTCAGATACGTGCAAATTCTCAACTTTCCAAACTCGGGTAGTTTTTAAGCTTAAAATGTCAAGATATGAAATTACCGAAATACTTATTTTTTTAATATTGATCTAAACAGAATATTCATATGTTTATTATAAACCAGTATGTTACTGCTTGGATATTATTTTCTAGCAGGTTTGTTGTTTTATTATTTTTAGATGGATTCAGTAAGTTACCAGAAGAAAATTTCAGATTACTTTTCTGCAGCGTGTGTTCAGATGTCCTTACAGTTGGCTAAAGAAGTGGGCATCCTTGATATTCTGTACTCTGCCGAAAAACCACTAACATCTACAGAGATAGCAGAAACAGGAACACTCAAAGAAAGGTGAGAAAGAGACAGACAGAAACACTTACAGAAAAACATACAGAATGATCATATAAAAATCAGTTGAGGAATTAAAATATAGACTCTCGCACGCACACAAATGCACATGCACAAATACATACATACATACATACATACATACATATATTCACACACACACACTTAACATTATATACAAAGAGAGATGATGAATAAACTTAAATGAATTAAAATTATTTAAATATTTATGCATTTGTTCAATGCTACTGGGTTTTAGTTCTGTCCTAATTATAGATTGATACGCTCACAAACATTTCAGCAGACACCTATACATACATATACGCAATTTTACAAATACTATTTTACAGAAAACGTCTGTTTGTTTTAATTCACAAGTTTGTCAACTTGTTGTTCCAGGTACGTGAGAGAAATACTCGGAGCTCTGGCCGCGGCTGAAGTGATACAAGTAGACGACAGTTCCAGTAAATACAGCATTCCTGACAATCACAAAACAGTTCTTCAAATTATGTCTACGTTTGGGAAAGCCACATATCTCATGGGTCAGAGAATGGAAAAGATGAAGGAAATACTTACCAAAAACGGTCCTGCAGGTAAATATGCTTTCCTTGATCTTTATTAAGATTATACCTTATATCAAGTATCTGCTGCTATTTCATTATTTTAGCAGTTATTTTGTTCTGGACTGATTTAGACGAACCCTTTGCTTGACGCCCGTGTTTATCTAATTATTAACTAGCAATTATTATCGATGATTTGGTAATTTCAGATGATAATAACAAACACGTTCATTCGAAATTAAATATGTTTCATTTATATACAGAAATGAATTAAAAACAGTAATAGCTGTAGCAGCAGCAGCAGCAGCAGTAGCAACAACAACAACAAGCACAATGTTTATAATTTGTGTTTCTTTCGCCAGGTGTTTCGTTTGGTGAGGCCGTGTACAACGTTCTGGGTGACACCAGACTACTGACCCAAGACACCATCATAGACAAAGACATTTTACCACACATTCCCGAAATAAGATGTAGGCTTGGTAAGATTATATTAAAATTATCTGATACATGGGTAAAAATAATTTTTAGAATAATAATAAAATGAGGAAAGATTGTAATAATACCATGAGAATAAGGCTGTGAAAGACAAATAATTGTAAAAGAAGTCTAATGACTGGATGTTAATACTTCATCAGACTAAAGCTTTCCTGAGTGTCTGACGACTGCAAATGAATAAATATTTAAATAATATTCATATAATTTTTACAATCCCCTCTCTGTGATTTGCAGAAAGAGGAATACGTGTTGTGGAATATGGCTGTGCTAAAGGAATAATCCTTCTGAACCTAGCAGCACGGTACCCAGAGTCAACATTTGTTGGAGGTGACATCTCCGAAACGTCACTTGCCAAGGCTCGACAAACCGCAGCACAAAGAAATCTGAGAAACATTTCGTTCGAGTTGTACGATTTGATGGATCTGCCGGACACGGTAGACAAGATGTTTGACTGGGTTTTCATCCACGATACGCTACACGACTGCCCAAATCCTGCAAAAGCGCTGAAGGGTATTAAACGATCTTTGAAGGAAAATGGTACACTCAGTATAATCGATTTTGGTATGCGAGGAAATCTGGCAGATAACAAAGGAAATATCTTCTGGGCTCAGATGTACACGCTTGGATCATTTTTCTGTGTTCCAGGTAGTCTCGTGCAAACAGAAGATGCTGAAGCTTATGGTCCTTGTTTAGGGTTGGAAAAAACTCGAGATCTTATTCACGATGCTGGCTTCGTTATTACTAAGGAAGAATCTTCAAAACAAACCCCTGCATTGGTACATTATATTTGTAAATCTTCAGAAAATCCAAAATAAAGTAATAACAAGATAACATTAATTACTGTCAAGCTCACATACTGAAAAAGATGAGTTTGTTCTATTTATCCACTATGAATGTTATTTTTTAAAAAAGATTTCACACCTTTGACATACAGTAGTCCCATTCAACGTTTTGTCACGTTGTTTGTATCATATCATTGTAGCTACGTTCAACATAACTACTGACGTAACGAGTTGCACTAAATGAACAAATTATTCCCTACTGTGTAGACTACATACTTAATTACTTTGTTAATTTTAACACTTGTGCCTGCCAGCTGGTGTGGTGTGAGAAAACCCTAAAGGATTCGGACTGTTTATCGATGTGAAGCCCCGATAATTATCTACACAATTCAGTTCAATAATGTGACATTTTCAGCGTGAAATAAATGTGCAGAAAGCAGTCTCGGAGAAATGAGTAGAATAATGCAGTAGAACCAAAATGTCAGTATGTCCATGTTTTATTTTAGTCCACACACACACACACACACACACACACACACACACACACACACACACACACACACACACACACACACACACACAAAAGCACTTCTTCACTAAATGCTCGTACAAAGAGAGGTAACTCACAAATGACAGACTTGTCTTCGATTAAGCACACTGGTTAAAACAAGTTTGTAAGGAACTCTCCAGATATTAACGCACAATATTTATAATATATCCAGATACTTATAACCGATAATACAAGAGAACAAATTGTCCTCTTTTTTTGAATATTCTTTTCGTTTTTCTTTTTCATTAAAAGTGTCTTTCTTATTAGCAGCTTTCTTTATATATATATTTTTTTCTTTTTATCCTTAAATAAAGCCACAATCCGCGCGCCTCTGTTTTTATAAAAAGGTGTGTGTGTGTCTGTGTGTCTGTGTGTGTGTGTGTGTGTGTGTGTGTTTCTTCTGCCCCATTAATATGTAGCTATAGTTACAGAAAGAAATATTGAGATACATTTTTTATCGCCTTACATGGAGGATTGTCTATATGATTGATTACTGTTAATATATTTACTACTGTTGTTAGAATTTTGATTATATATATATATATATATATATGAAATGTAAAATGATAACAATAACAAAACAAGAAACAAGGTGCAAACAAACGACATTTGTAAAAAACCAGTAAATTATATTTTCTTGATTATAATGTTAGAATTAGTTTTTTTTATTACTTTGTTTGTTTGTTTATTATTTATATAATAAAAAAATTTAATATCTACAGCTATCATATAGCACAAAATTATGATTTCATTGAATATTTTTATAATGGTAATAGCAGGATGAACAGAAGGACCAAAATTCAACTTCCTATAACCTTCCTTTTACTTAATTCATGTAATTAATATAATAAAAAATAGAGAATTTCAAAATTTATTTATTTCATTAAATCTCTCTCTCTCTCTCTCTCTCTCTCTCTCTCTCTCTCTCTCTCTCTCTCTCTCTCTCTCTCTCTCTCTCTCTCTCTCTCTCTCTCTCTCTCTCTCTCTCTCTATTATTATTATTATTTTTAAAATAATTTATATATTAATAGAACATAGAAAACAAGCATCATTAATCTTACAGCTACCAGAGTTCACAAATGATTTACTATTGTTTTATTTCCTTTTTATTTTCATGTCAACTTTTAAATTTCTCTATAAACCTGACGTTCTACAAAAGTGGACTCGAATCCGTTGCACCCAGTATGCCGGGATTAATGAATATATTGTTTTGGTGTTTTTTTTCCTAATATCGTGAGTAATTTGGTTTCTATAACCAGATATTGCACACTGTAAATAAAGTATTTTCTATAAATACGCTTCGGTTGATTTGTCAGCTGCTTAACTGAGATTAGTAACAATTTGGAAACTGAAGAAAGGGTATTAGTCGAAGCCATTTGGAAGTCAAGCAGCTAAACAGAATTATATTATAAATTTTTGTAGTACAGAGGTTTTAAAACGTTTTTGTAAGTGTTCCCCTTGGAGAAAATATTTGATTTTGCGTACCCGTTTCCAAATATCATGACATAGCAGCTTCAGTATTGTAAGTTAATATGCAGGCAAAATGTGCACAGTGCTTTAATTAGTTATTATACATTGCAAAATTATAATGTTTGAAAATAATAATAATTAAGAAAAAAAAATATAAAAATGATTTGGAATAGTTTTTGAGAGTCGGGCGAGAATAATTATGATTCTGTAAGTGGCCTTCTGTACAAATACTGTTTTTACTTTTTGTATTGGCTGTTACTGAATTTTGCTCTCATGCACCTGGTTAATTAATACTCGTACCACAGTTTGAAAAACCTGTTGTTAGAGCAGAAACAAACGTACATATCTGAGCTGACGAAATTGTCTTTTCGAGGGAATGTACGTGAAGTCGTTGAGTTCAGCTAGCAAATCAAAGTATCACAAAATACTTTATTTAAAAAACGAATTGTTTACGATACTGAAATCAGAGCAATTGACATCTCTGTATAAATGGTTTATTTTTATTGTTATTATTTCTTCTTTTCTTTTTTTTTCCTTGTTTTTCCCCTTCTTTTCTTTTAAATAAAAATAGAAACAAATCGGATAAACTGCAACACAACTGTTTTGGTGAACTTCATATCGGTATCAGTCTTTACCAAAGTCGAGAAGTAACTGACAAAATTCAGTGATGAGATGTTAATGGAAACAAACTGCCATGACAGTTATCTGACGCGTCGTCTCCTAATAATCTAAAATAATAATCAAAAATCGTATCATTAGGAAAAGGAAAGTTATGATGATTTTCACAATTATTTTATAAATTAATTTCTGTATTCATTTTTTAAATTCATAGAAAACCATCCTGTCGATCAAACAACAACAACAACAACAACAAATAAAAAAAAAAAAAAAAAAAAAAAAATAAAAATAAAATAAAAAAAAAAAGAAAAGTAATAAAAATAGTCATTAAAAAGTATTAAATTATGCAATAACTATGCGATTTTTCATCCACATAAAAAAATATTTTCAGGTGATATATAAAATCAGGTCTGTTGTAAAATTCTTGCCTTTATTATGGATTATCGCATTATCTTCTATCGCCTACTTAAGATAATCTCGAATAATCTCCCAGCTGGAAATGTACTTTGGCTGTGCATTAGTATTCACATGCTGTTACGATTTCAAACAAGTCTTCGCTGACTCTGTAATGAAAGAAAAACCTGAGGGAATTTACACTTGTTCATCATTTGTCACAAGCAGACGATAACCGCGTATTTGATTCGTGAGTGTAATTCACATCTTACTTTGTTAGACAAACTTACACACTTTGAATCGTTGTACGTGGAATTATAGCAGATTATCTTGTTATATACAATAAGCTCACATTAAGTTTACAGTTTGTTACATTTTCGTTTATCGTTGGCAGCACCACCAAGAAAACCAAAGAAAAACAAAATCAATAATAATTATAAAAACAGCAACAACAACAACAACAACAACAACCACAGTAATAATAATAATAATAATAATAATAATAATAATAATAATAATAATAATAATAACAATAACAATAGCAATAATGATATTATCGACATTTGTTAACTACAATTTGGTTTAGCTTATTTTTGCGTTCTTCTTTTCTTTCATAATTATTCTTTTTATTTCTGATTTACATTTTTTTATTTATATTAATCCAAAATATTAATTAATTTATTATTATTATTATTATTTATGGATATTCTGTAAAAAAATAAAATAAAATAATATATATATGCTTAGTATATAAATATTATTTCAATATTCCTGTTATTTGTCGATATATTAATTAGAAGACAAATTCTACATGGTAAGCTTAGCTCCGGGGGAAGAACTGGAACATGTACTGAGTCACGTAACGAATTCTTTTCTTTACGTTATCCTAAAACAATTATGTAGCTTAAACTGCTGCCCTATATACGAGCGTCTTCTTTCTTAACACACTTATCAAAATGTCTCCCTTTGGAATCTGGATGGAAGAACTGGGTGGCAGACAACCGACAAACGTTTCAACAAGCCAAATTTGTATGATAAATTTAATAAGACTGACCGTAACCACTAATTACAAATGAGTAGAATGTTGAAAACCTCAAGGAATCATCACTCCAGTTTGTATCAGAATAGGAATACCATCTTACCACGAGTGTATACAAAAAATGAAATGAAGATTCAATAAAATGATTTTTTTTTTAATATGTGTATTTTATATATGTATGTAAGAAACTGTGTATATATGTGTGTATGTATGTATGTATGTGTGTGTGTGTACGTACGTATCTATATATGTATCTATGTACGTACGTATGTGTGTATATATGTATATATATATATGTGTGTGTGTATATATCTATGTATATATGTATGTTTGTATGTTATGTATGTATGTATGTATGTTATGTATGTTATGTATGTACGTATGTATGTATGTATGTATGTATGTATGTATGTATAATATATGTGTGTGTATGTATATATGTGTGTGTATGTATGTATGTATGTATGTATGTATGTATGTATGTATGTATGTATGTATAATATATGTGTGTGTATGTATATATGTGTGTGTATGTATGTATGTATGAATGTATGTATGTATGTATGTATGTATGTATGTATGTAGCTATAAGACCAGTAATGTACTAAATGCTTCACTTTCGATTGTCGGTCAAACCTAGGATTATTGAAAGTGGACACAAATCATTAAGGATTGTTTGTTGGGCAGTGATGGCCGGCAAAGCCAATCAAGTGGAGATTACTGTGTTGACGAGTGTCTTGTCACTCCACTGCAGCTCTGTTACTCGCTGGTTTCACTTTAATTTGTGTGTTTAGCCTAATCCGGCCACAGTAAATTTAATACTAGATCCGGACATCATAGATGAAGTCATGATCCTGAGTTTGCCTGGTTTATAATCTTTAAATAACTGCTCGGATGCAAATATAAAAATCACTGATTTATTAGGAGAATCGGGATCCCGAACTGAAGGGAAATAATTAAGTGTTTTAGAAACGACGAAATAAAACAAAAACAACTTTCTGATTTTATTTAAAAGGATTAATTTTTAAGAACTGGATGAAAACAGATAAGTTAATTGTATTCTGTTAATGTAGTGCTACATTCATTCCCGTCTACACTGAAGGATTCAACTGCTTATGTAAATACGTACCAAAAAATCTTAGAACAAGAAAAAAACATTTTGATATATCATAACTCATACAACATGTCCGAAGATAAAAAAAAAACAAAAAAACACCCAGAAAAAGTTTATTATAATTTTATTTATAAATATGTTCATTACGAAGGAAATAGCACGGGTGTATGATTTATGCAAGGTAATTTTTATATGATCATTTTTTTTAACCTTTTTATTTTTTTATTTTATTTCTTTTAGTTGTTATTGTTGTTTGGCTAATTAGGTACCTGAATTTGGTTTTTCTATTACTTTCAAGCAAACTTTTTAAAATTATGCAATGTCCATTGTAATAGTCATAAAATAAAACGAAATCATTTTGTTAAAAACGTACTGACTGACTTAAATCTCATTAAACTGCTAAATGTCCTGGTTTAACTTCAGTGAAAGCCTAAAGCTACATTAATATCCTGGCTCCAGTCGTGTAAACAGCCGTAAAAATCTAATGTGCTCTTAATGTACGTTATTTCAAATCACTGTTACAAGTGAAGAATATCCAGAGTTATTAAATAATGCAAGAAATAGCTGATGCATATATACACACACACGCACATACACACACACACACACAAAACACACACACACACATTAACAAGTATTCTGTTGGTAAAAAAATTTAAGTGTAAGTATTCTACTATTCTTAAGTACGTAATTTTTCAAAGGGTTCAGCTTAACTTAGTTTTATCACAAACGAAATTCGTCTTTGATGTTATACTTCTAAATCTCAATTTACGCATTGATATTCGCCCATACTGCATGTTTTGTTGTCTTGTTATAAGTACATTTACATAATATACTGTCATGTATATATAATCGTGCTTTAACAAAACATGGAAATTTGGATGATGTCAACATAGAAGACATACAAACGTATGAATGGACCAAAATGGAAATATTCTAAAAAGTTTTTTTTTTTTTTTTTTTTTTAATAAGAAATTCAGTTCGATCTTTTCCTACTGATTCAGGTAAAAGGCGAGAAGCCAAAGTAAAGTTTTCGTGTTGTTGTTTTTTGTGTGTGTTGTTTTTTTAAGGCAACGAAATACTTAGTCTCAGAGGTAAAATTTGCGACCGATTCTTCTATTAATAACTCTTCATGACTGAACTGTACAAATTAAATCTCGATCTTGTTAACGACTAAAGTCAGTTCAGAAGCAGATATGACTGGAAATCCGCCAAAATTTTAATTAGTTTTACCAGACCGATGTATCGACTAGTGACCAATAATCGAAATTCGAGCTATATTTTACTTAAAAGAGGTGTTTGGAGATTTCAATAACAGTCTTGTACTTAGAAAGTTCCGACAGTGATTACACGGACAAGATTCGTTAATTCGAGTTGTACACAAAAGGGTCTCGTTAGAACTTATATGGGTTAAATTGATAACATGAGTAATAAAGGATTAGGGGAAAAAATCAGTTACATTGAGAACAAAGAATCACATTTTTACACAGTCTTTAACTCCTGTTTGTTTTTTGTTTTTATTTTATTTTATTTTTAAATGACATCTATCTGCACATCCAGTATTCAGTCTGTGCATTCATCCATCCGTCCGTCTTCCATGACTGTAATGAAAGAAAAACTTAGCACAGTTAAATTTCCACCTACAGAATAAAATGTGGATGCTGACAGTATAAATAAAATTATTGCTCTACCTCATCTGTCTGTCTGTTTGCAGTGGCGTGCAGAGGTCTGGTGATGCCCGGGGCCAACTCCTTGATTGCCTGCCCCAAACACTCAAGTAAAAGGCCTAGTACTGAGAAATATTATGAGAAAGGAAGATATTTTGAACAAGTAAACACAGATGAAACATAAAATAAACACTTTATTCGATTTAAATATAAATCAACCAAATTTATTAAGTTTTTTTTTCTGATTGGATGCCCTGGGCCATCGCCCCTTCGCGCCCCCTCTGCACGCCACTGCTAATAGTCTGTCTGTCTATCTATCTATCTATCTATCTATCTATCTATCTATCTATCTATCTATCTATCTATCTATCTATCTATCTATCTATCTATCTATCTATCTATATGTCTGTCTATCTATCTATCTGTCTGTCTGTCTGTCTGTCTGTCTATCTATATGTCTCTCTGTCTGTCTATCTATCTATCTATCTATCTATCTATCTATCTATCTATCTATCTATCTATCTATCTATCTATATGTCTATCTGTCTATCTATCTATCTATCTATCTATCTGTCTGTCTGTCTGTCTGTCTATCTATCTATCTGTCTGTCTATCTATCTATCTGTCTGTCTGTCTGTCTGTCTGTCTGTCTGTCTATCTAACTATCTATCTATATGTCTATCTATCTATCTATCTATCTATCTATCTATCTATCTATCTATCTATCTATCTATCTATCTATCTATCTATCTATATGTCTCTCTATCTATCTATCTCTCTCTATCTATCTCTATCTATCTGTCTGTCTGTCTGTCTATCTATCTATCTATCTATCTATCTGTCTATCTATCTATCTATGTCTATCTATCTGTCTATCTGTCTGTCTGTTTTTCTGTCTATTTACCTTTCTCTCTCCTTGATAGTCTTAAACTCTTAAACGTCTGTCAAAAGTTTGTGCGTGTGATATAAACCCAAAATGCCCCCTCTCTCTCTCTCTCTCTCTCTCTCTCTCTCTCTCTCTCTCTCTCTCTCTCTCTCTCTCTCTCTCTCTCTCTCTCTCTCTCTCTATGTATGTTTTTAATTTTAATATAACTCTTCGAATGAAAACTAAATAAAATTCAATTGCTTCCGTTATTAGAACAAAACACAGAAAAAATACAAGCTCTTCGGGCTTTTATCACAGAACTCTGTGTTCTAAGTTCTGGAAATGATGACATTTCATCAGGATTGGTTCAGATAACCTAGACTTGAGTTTTTTATGTTTGTTCTGTGACGATTTTCTTTGCCTTTCCCGAAATGCTAACAACTAGAGAAACAGCTATTCCGGTAGCCAAACAGCTTGATAAATTGATTCGATAAATAAGCTTGATTAAAATGTGGTAAAGATTTTTTTTTTTAACGTTCTTTTAAATGGATTAAAACTGCTCAGTCGAATCTGCTGTATTCATACAGTAACCGTAAATTTTCTTTTGGTACACCCACGTTACTCGTGCTTTGCTTGTCCCAACCTAGTCCAAGACAAAGAGTTTGTGAGATAGGAGGATAATGTTTATATTTATCATTTAGAACTTTTAGTTTATTCATTTACAGTGGCCAATAGTACAACGAATTCAAAGCCAACAAGTTTCATCTTTCTTGTTGTTATCATCAAAGAAACGATAACAGTATTTAATTTGCTGACGTATCGGGGCTAAGATAACAGTAATCGTGGCCGAAGGCTCGTCTAGACAAATTCTCTCGATAAACTTCCTCTGTCTTTTTCATGAAGTGAAGCTTGGACCACTGTTGTGTGTTATTTGTAAAATCTAGTTCCATACCTTTGTTTCGTAATAATATATTTAAAATTATTTTTTTTATCTGCATACGTTCGAAACTTTATAATTTATGTTAAAAAGAGCTTCCTTGTCTGCAAAATTTGACATTGATTAACAAAAATATAACGAAGGACAATTTTAGTTGCACATTTCTACGAACCAATGGGCAAATAGCTCGATCCAGTCTTGGGAAATTGGCTTTAAATACTAAGTTCATGTGAAACAAATGATGAAAACAACTATCATGTTTGAGGCCATCGCTTTATCTTCGCAATTCCAGTCTGTTTCGTTTAGCACAGATACATATATAAATTACACTTCTCTCCATTTTTAAAAAATTTAATTCCCTATCATCATATAGAACATAGAAAATAACATGCATCTATCATCATCATTCACAAACCTTAATCATCATAATGTGTTTTAAAATATTTTCAGCCAAGATAATGATCTCCACTATATGCATACAGTCATGTAATACATCATGTAATACAACGTAATACAGTTTGTTAAATGATGAATAGTTACGTTAGTAACGTCATTAAAATATAAAATCTCTCTCTCTCTCTCTCTCTCTCTCTCTCTCTCTCTCTCTCTCTCTCTCTCTCTCGTAATTCTAATACATCCCTCTTCATAGCATTACAAAACATTAATTTTATTTATTTTCAGTGTATGGTTTCATTAATTAACTAAGCATACAATAACGAATATATTCTAAAATTCAATACGTCTGAATGTCAAAGATGTATTTATTACAGCTACCCGAGCCTACAAAAACAATTACTGATAAAACTTATGATAAACTGAAATCATTAACTATTTAAATAAGAAATATATCAGTGTCCTGTATTTGACTGAAGCTATCATTATTTTATAGACAACTGTAATTTATTTTGTCTCCATTAACTAGCGCTCAGCTGTCGTTATTAACCAAAAATGGAATTTTTCTTTTTGTTTCAATAAAATATTAACCGAAAACGTAAGCCTCTCCTGTGACTCGTTCATCGTCTCTGGAGACATCAAAACTTCATTTCCTTCCTCATTCTGTTTTCCCTACATGATCATTTTAGGAAACATCGATCATTTTGAAAATCAGTTTATCGTTTTAAAATGAGCTGCCTGATTCAGTACACAGAATTTATTTATTAAATTATCTTAAAAAAACCTCCAAACATAGACTGTTTGTTTGTGTACTTTTCTTCCAGAAATTGAACCCATCTTTTAGCTAATCATTATTTATTATTGCTTTAAGCCAACATTGGCGTGCTTACTGAATTGTATACCGTTCTGTCGACAATTCTCTGAAAGTTCACGGTATGTAGTTTGGTTCTAATCCATAAGTGTAATATTCTTTTAAACTGATTTTGACTGATAAAGATGATATTGTTACTTGTATTTTATTTCAGGTTAGAATAAGTGTGTGGTTCGCACACAGTTTAACTAGAGCAATTTAGTCTGATAAATTTGTTCTACATGAAAGTGAAATAGCGATCGTTTTAAATTTAATTTACGTGATTGCATCCAGAAGTCTGGGTTCCACTTAAGTAAATTAGTGAGTAAAGTGGCATTTACATCCTCACTGTTTGGCTAAAGATGTTATATTTTAGACATTCAAAATCAGTAAAAATGTTACAATGCGACTGGAAGCGATAAAGGTTTTACAGAGGTCGTATCACTGCAATATGTGTATATCTAAATTTGTTGAAAATGAAGTTTATTTATTTTAAAAAAAACAAATATGTCGGAAACACACACACGATGCTATTAAAGAATGGATAAACTTAGTAATATATGCCTCAGTGTCTAATAAGACATCTGTGAAATACGAAAATGGCATATTACAAGTAATTTTTGATTTGTCGCTTTTGTTTGTGAAACTAATATTCATTACCCTCTGCATGTTTTTATGGTCTCACCGGTCTGTGTCTTTGTTACATCTTTTTGTTTCGCTGACTGGAGTAAGCAGAGTGATAGGTGACTTTAATGTTTATTTTGGAGTGCCAACAGTTAAATTATTTATGGGTAATTCATTTCAGGTCTGCTCGAATATGATGTTTTCAGTGAGCAGTATTTAAGAGATAAGATAAAGAAAAGAGAGAATCGATATATTTGCCAGACAAAAATCAGTGCCATTCGCAGCACTTTCAGTAATCAAAACGTTTAGATAAATCAACAGTGCGAAAATGCAGTCATATTTATAACAGATTGAATTGTTTGCTTTAGTTATATGAGTTTGTGGTTCTGACTGTTTATATCTTGTTTATTTATTATATATTGTTTTTAATTTAATTTATGATTATTTATAAGCATTATTGAAAATGTTGATATAAACTAAAGACAGTGTTTTGTAATAATCTGAAATCAGAAGAAGATCGATGTTTGCCGATTTTATTGTAGAATGGAATACAATGGGGGCGGCTGAGAGAGAGAGAGAGAGAGAGAGAGAGAGAGAGAGAGAGAGAGAGAGAGAGAGAGAGAGAGAGAGAGAGAGAGAGAGAGAGAGAGAGAGAGAGAGAGTACTATTTAAATCATCAGTGTAGATCAGTATGTAATAAAAATAATAATCATCAACTAAATTTTATATCTGTCATAGAAAAAAGAAATCTTATGGAATAGTTTAAGATTTTTAATTATAACATTCTAATTAACATATATCAGAAATAAAAGATAAACGTTGATGAATAAAAAGTTTGTATAAAGACAGATTTTTAAAACACTATTATGCCATTTGTACGCCATTTACATCGTAAAAAGCAGTAAAATCAACAACACACACTCACAAAACGATCTGTTCCATGATGTTATTAGCAGAACAAATTTGCTGTCGAGTGTTTGATATTGGTAATTAAAATCAGTGATGTTGGAGATACTCTGACATGCGAGTCGTATTTGTTTTGCTTCACTGCTGTCTCTGTGGTTCACGTATTTAATAAACGTATTGCAAAATACCAGACGAGATAGTTGCAATACTTAATACTACAGTTACTTTGCTATATAAATTCTTCCTGCCAAGCATATTAATTGTGACGTTTTTTTTTTCTTCTCTTTTGTTATCCTTTTTTGATCGTGCTAAGACTTGAAAGTGTCTTTATTATAGAAGATAGCCATGTTTCCGTGTATTATTACAAAATATTGATAAAAATAAAATGACTATTAAAGTATTGTGACGTTTTTTGTTATTTGATGATTTGAAAGATACAGCTGCTGAGCACAGTGATAGAAGGAGAGTTTTGTATGTTTGAGATTTTCCACTAATTAGTTAACATGTCATCGTTTTGGCGCCGATGAAGAATACTGTCTGTTATGAAAGAATGATGATCATCAAGTGACGAGTGAGAGTTTGCATTACAACAAATGACCAAAAAATATCTCAATATCATTTACTGTTCTTTCATAATGTACTGTCATTTCATCTTTATGCTATTATAATTACTGTTTAATACCAAAAAAATTGATTTATTGTAACATATACTTTATAAAATAAATCCTATCATTATATACAGAATTGATGAAGATTAGTTTAATAAAATCTGAACAATGCGAGGTTTTTTTGGTGTTTGTTAACTATCTTTTGTGGAACCCATGATTCTGAAAAGTCATTTCACTTTGAATAAGACATCTGACAAAAACAAAACAGTATTTGAAAACACAAAGAAACAAAAGCCGAAAAGTATCAAGTGGAACGACATCGTTGTTCTGTTTTACTAAAACTTTCTAAATATGTATGCTTAAGCATTGATTCGTTACCTAACAAAATAATTTAAAAAATCACGGCGCTAGAAGCTTTATTTTAATTTTCTCTAAGAAATGTAAGACAATGATAATATCTGTATGACAGATCTGAAGCAGAAATTGTCGATGATGCGGAATACACTGAATAATGTATGCTTCGACAAAGAGCTGATGACAGAAAATAGTTCAAAGAGTGCATCTACGAGTAAGATGATGTGTTACGCAGGTAACAGAACTAACCGTATTTTATGAATAAGAAGAACCAGACGACTTCAGTTTTCAATGTTGTGAACTGTCTATCGGATATATCAAATGAAACATAAATTATATTGTTAGAAAAGCTATAAATGCTTGGAGGGTCACTGTCCCTGAGAACAATGAAGTGGGTGGTAGCTTCATTATGGAACAGCACGCTAAAAGGATGTATTGTTGAGACAACGTCAGTGACATCATCTGTCGATCGCTAACTAATCACCATATCTATTAGATACAAGTCGACTTGAGTCATTATTGTATAACTCTTGCGTTTAACATTCAGCTTCCATTTCACCGGTCACTTAAAAAGAAGTCGTTGACACCGCAGAGAAGTAGAAATAAAAAATATTTCATTTTCGTGCAAGCACTGCGACCAGCAGTTCAAATCAATATTTATGAGTATGCAGTACGCACTGTATGTAACACACAGAACATGAAACTGACAAAACACACTAAATTCAGCAACGTTATTAAATAAGTAACAAAATAAATTACACAGTTAATCATGTTTTTATTCTTTCTGAAAAGTAATTTACAAGAAAACACTGCATTAAAGGTATTGATTATGGTAGAAGATACACCTCTTTTGTTGCAGCAATATCCGTGTCTTCACATAAGAAAAAGCACGACTGAAATATGATAATTCATTATGTCATTTTCTGCATCTTTAGATTCAGCTGTGTTAATGTCTTCCATCTTTGACAGTGATTATAATTAGTATTTAACAAAACAAATATTTGTCCAGACTCTATATATATCTTCATTAATTAATAAAATTAATCAAATTAAATTATATATAGGGTCAAGATCTGTAAAGGAATAACAGCTTTTTATTGTTTATTTTACATCCTTTTTTGATCATTAACATATAATTTAGGAAAATCTTATCAAACCAAAGTGGTCAAGAGGTATTCCTTAACGTCGTTTATAACGCCTGGTTATAGACGTTAAGCGAACGTTATTAAATTGCCGTATAGAAATTACTTGATTCTTACTTATTTCTACTACGTTGAGTTTTAGGACTTCATTCAAATTAATTTGGTTCGTTTGGAAAGTTTATCATCGCATGATCGTCACCCCGTATCTTCACCACCGCGTGGCCTACCGTGAACCTCATCGATACAGCAGACAAGACGGCGTTACAATTAGGAAAACTCTGCTCGTCAGCCAATGAGTGACAATTAGGATATTTCCAATCAACTTCACACACACAACAACGAGCAAAGAATGAGATGTTCGTTGGTGGGGGTACAGCGGTAAAAGCTGCACAGTAGGAACGTAGAATGGGTTCCGCACAATCAATCTCGTGTATTGAGAAGAACGACAAAGACCTCAGCATCTACTTGTCACCGAGACAGATCAGCCTAGTACAAGATACTTGGCATGAAATTAATGACGATTTACCAAAACTCGGACTTATCATTTTTCTCAAGTAAGTGATTGTTAAGTTTTAACTACGTTTTTCGCATGTATGTTTTATTAATTTATTAGTTTGAAATTATATATTAAACTGTCATAATGATAATTTAAAATTTATGGACTTCAGATTTTTATAGTCTAATCATGATTTTAAAAATATACATCTTAAATTTAAGTACATATTTTTGTACTGTCATATATTAAATATCGATTTCAGCGGTTTCTGAAATAAGTTTAAGGTATTTAATGCTAGTTTACAAAATCATGGACTGAGAGAATAAGTATCTAGTATTATTTTAAAAAGGCGTCCCAAACCGTGATTTAAAATTTTCTGAAATAAACATATGGACTAAATGTAGCGTATTAATAATCATTTATAAAATACTTGAATTTATATATATATATATATATTAAAATACTGATAATTTCACGGTGTTAATAATCTAGATTCTGAATGACCTAAATATAATTTTCATGAAAATAAATATTTAATAAATAAATGTATTATGGTATTAATAATGTTGATTTTAGAAATTCACTACTTTAAATTTTCCTCAGTTACTTTTGAATGTGTTGTATTAATGAACAGTGACATGTACTGCACTTTAGTTGTTTTTTTATGGGTTTTTTTATGGGTTTTTTTGTGTGTGATTTTTTTCTTAAAATAATAACTGAGGGCACAGCACTAAAGATAACTTAGAAAATTCAAGACTTCAAATATTTAACTGCCGTTTTGTATACTGTGTGAGTTTTCTCAAATATCTAGTTTCCGTTTTTCCTCAGATAATTATGCCTAACAGAATATAAATTACAGTAGCAGCCCTTCATGAATAACCCAGATTTCATCTTCAGATTTTCATTATGTTAATACCTTTTTTCACAACTTTTTATATATATTAAATGTTGTTAAACAATCACCTTTTTACTTTCCTCTTGTAAAATCTGAAACGTAATTATATTCTTATTTTTACTGTAAAATTTTGTGCTAACAAGATTTTTTTGTTTTTAAAATAAAGAATTTTAAAACATTTAGATGAAAAAATACTTATAAATAAAACCTTTGTAATTCTTCTGATAAGAGCAAACTGACTCTGATGTTAACATTGGTTTGTCTGTTTGTACAGTGGTATGTGTTTATTTGAGTGCAGTGGCATGAAGAGGGGGGGCGAAGGGACGATAGTCCTGGGCATCCAAACGGGGGGGGCATCCAATCAGAGAAAAGAACTTAATAAATTTGGTTGATATATGTTTAAATCGAATAAAGTGTTTATTTTATGTTTTATCTGGGTTTACATAGTCAAAATATATTCCATTCTCATAATATTTCTCAGTACTAGGCCTTTTACTTGAGTGTTTGGGGCAGGCAATCAAGGAGTTGGCCCAGGACATCACCAGCCCTCTGCACGCCACTGTTTGAGTGTGTGTTTGTGTGTTCACGAGTGCTTGTTTGTATGTTTGTGTGTACATTACCTGTTCTGTTCCGTTGTTAAATATTGTATATAAACACACGCACACACACACACACACACAACTACTCAAATTTATTACTAATTATGTATTTTGGTTATTATTATCTTTTACACCAAATACGTCAAAACATTAGCCTTTATTCGTGTCTATGTTATTCTACTGAAAATAACATTCAGGTATGAAACGAGCACCGACATTCTGAAACATGAAAAAAATAACAAAAACAAAACAACAACAAATCAACTGAAACCCAGAGATACCAACTACGATAAAAGTACTACTTAGTTTTGGGTCTTTATGCTTAGACTGTGTACGAAAGATTAGAATTTGGGGTTGATTTAACATTTTTTTCTTCTTTTTGGACTGCTTAGTTTTATTTTTGAATACATAGTTTAGCTGCCAGATCGTTTCCCGTCTCCTAGGTGTCATTTCCTCTTGCTTGCATAGTAGAATCGATCATAGTTTAACAGTGGACTTCGTGCTAGCTAACTGGACATGTCCCAAAGGATACTGACCCGCGATTTGAACTGAACTTGAGTCGTAACAGCTGTTAATAAATAAAAAGAAGAAGAAGAAAAGAAAACAAAAAGACAGTAAATTCTAGACTGACGGCGACATGCGAGAGACAATGACGTCATGTCTGGCTGTCTCGTGTCATGCTGGTGCAAATAATCAAAGTAAGGCAGACGTCTTTCTTAAAAACATCGATCTGAAACTGTCGTAATGAAGAGGAAATTGAAAAGAAAAGTACAATGACGACAAGAAGAAGAAGAAAACTACTATTAAAACGATAACGAAGAAGAAAATAACAACAATAAAATGCTAAAACGACAACGAATAAGAAGAAAAAAGCTTTTTCTAAAACGATAAAGAAAACTATAACTAAAACTGACGAAAATTAAGAAGGAAATACTAAAACGACGACGACGACGACGACGAAGAAAAAGAAGAAGAAGAAAAGACTAATACTAAAACGAATGACGAAGAAAAAGAAAATTATCACTAAAACTATGACGACGAAGAATTAAAAGCGGAAAAAAAAAAAAAAAAAAAAAAAATAGTAATAATAATAATAATTCTCAGCCTATAGTTCTAGATTTCAGACGCCTGTTTTTTTTTTTTTTTTTATTTATTTATTTATCTATTTATTTATTAATATTTATGCTATTCACGTTTATTTTGTTTGCCGAGGATTTTTATTTTTTATTTTTTTTTTGATAAAAGTTCTTTATTGCATTATTATTATTGTTTTTTTAATAGTTATTTATTTATTTATCTTATTTAATGCCTAGAAAATCTTCAGTTATTATTGCAGTTGACATTTGTGCGTCTGCATCTGTCACTCTGTCTGTATCAACATACGTATCGTGATATATAACAGAATATCTTTTAAGTATAGAAACGCTGCCATTTTAAAAACTCAATTTGCAAAGTAAAGTGCAGCTGAACATTAGTAAATTGTAAAGAAAAGAGTCGGAGTATATATTTTCATCTATAATGCAAGCCTGTAGAACTTCTATGGAAGTATCACTTGGACTTAGTCTTTTATATAAATCTGGCCAAATGGAAAATAATTTACTGCACTTTAATTTGATGTATAATACACTGACTCGCTTTAGAAAGTGTCACTGGACAAAGCTGGACAATTTTTTATTATTTGTCACATGACAGACCACGGTCTTGCTTATTAGAAGCAATTTCTAACAATGTTATGCTTGGTTACAAAAATAATAAGAAAGAAAGTGTAAAAGAATATATTTAATAGTGGTTACTATCTCTTACCTTTTTAAATATGAGGAATAAATACAGACGAATTAAGCGATAACAATTGTGACTACCACTACTTCTACTGCTGCTGCTGCTACTACTACTACTACTTCTTCTTCTACTACTACTACTAATATTACTACTCCTACTACAACTCTGACTACTATTACTGCTTCTACTAATACTTATATTATTGCTGCTACTATTACTACCACTATTACTACAGCTGCTGCTACTGCTACTACTACTACTGCTGCTACTACTACTACTACTTCTCTACTAATACTACTGTTACTACTGCTACTACTGCTACTACTACTACTATTACCACTATTACTACTGCTGCTGCTTCTACTTCTACTACTACTACTACTACTTCTGTCATGGAAAACAATATATAACTTTACAAAAACAATAGCAAGACAATAACAAATTATAAATTCTCATTCTGGTCCGTAGGACATGATTATCAGTGTCCATATCTGACCTAAGGCTACATACAAAGTCTGTTGCAAAGAAACTCTCGCGATAAAAAAATTCCATACGAACAAATGTTACAAACAAGATAAAAGAATGTTCTGGTCTATTTACAAAGATACGGCCTGGCCATCTTTATATAGTATTTCACTGGAAACATATCATTAATATCCTCGATTTTAGATTCTGTTATGCACTAATATAACTTTCTATGATGGAATTTGAATTAATATTTTAAATAATAATAATAATAATAATAAATTAAAGATCCGTAGGGCAAAACCTAGTGAACGGGTGCAGATCGCGTTTGCTATAAGGCTATTATTTAGCTCCATATTTAAACTCTCCATTATACAACGAGTTAAGGTCAAAGTACGCTGTGTATCATCCTAGTTTGTCTGGTGAGCACACAGCACAGAATTAGTGTATGACCTTTGTTTTGTGAGTAGCGATATTGATATCTACTCAGTCTTTTGTGATAATTACTTATACGAAATGTGAACCATGCAATGTCTTCATTAAAAATGCATTTTTAAACGTAGGCAACAAAATTTTAAATTCATATTATTTAAGTTTTCAGCAGATCTAAAGTCTTATATGTACAGCTACCGAACCATTTATTCTTCTTCCAGAAACTCGGAAAATCCAGAGAAACGGATCTTTTTTCTTTATATAACAATTCCGATTCTGTTTGTCTGGGTTTTATTATCTGTTTTTTAAAAACAAACAACAACTATTTACTCTTAGATCAAGGTTTCGGTATCTATAATTATTTTACAAATGTATTTTTTCAGGAAATAAATGTTTACATCTAATATGATTATTTTAAATCATCTTACTTCAAAACATTTTTTTAATTTGAAAATGAAATATATATATATTGCTAGGAAATTATCCACCCAATTAAAATACAACTGAATCAGTATAATCTGTTTACGCTGGTCGCAATATGCCTAGGTAGTTAGCGCTCGTCTTGAAATAAAAAACCCATTTATTTTCAGAATTGCATCTGTACGAGTCGAAACATGTGGCAAATTACTTTAATTGTCCTTGTTTCCAAGTGAGATAACCTGTCTTCGGAATCGTCTAATTGTTGGTGGTTCCAAGCCCAGGGCAGTGAGAAGCAAGTGTGAAAATTACTTCTGTAATACGTTTGTCCAGTTAGTGTACTGCTCGTTACAGCCAGTGTAAGCACTGATTATGCGTTGTTTCTCCTTTACAGACATTAAGCAGTAATTTGTTTTTAAACTGTGGGGATTGTTTTTCACAGAGTTCTTTCTTTCTTCTTCTTTATTTCGTTTTATTATTATTATTATTATTATTATCGTGGACGATATTTTAATCTGATATTTTCTATTAATATAATAACATAATTATTTATTTTTTAATGGGTTTATATATATATGTGTACGTATGTATGTATATAATACAATAAAGTAGGATACGGAATAATATGAAGTATACACACTTCTGTTTATCATTCAGTGTTTTGATGGAGAATATATTTGTAACATATTTTGATGTTTATTATTAATAGATCACTGCTATAATGTTTAGACATCAAATAAAGTTAACAAATGTACTTAAATAATGTCTGTCTTTAAAGCCTCATCATCAGACCATCGTCCTATTCTGTTTACAAAGATTCTGTTATGCTCTAATGTAACTTTCAAGATGGAATTTTAATTAATATTTTAAATAATAATAATAATAATAATAATAATAATAATAATAATAATAATAATAATAATAACAATACGTTGCGGCTTTTGTTTCTTCGTGTTTCCGAATACTTTGAACTATTTTCTGATATCACCTCATTGCCAGAGTATACATTATTCAGTGTATTCCGCATCATCGACAAAAATTGCTATCACTGAGTGATTTACACAAATTATTCTTTTCGGAAACGAATTAGAGTCAGTGCTTAAGCATACATATTTACACAGTTTCAGTAAAACGGAGCCAAGATGTCGTTCCGCTTAATACTTTGCTGCTTTATATTTCTCCGTGTTTCCGAATCCTGTTTCTTTTTATCAGTTATCTAAGACACGTGGGTTCCCCAACCACACTTTTATTTAACAAACGTCAGGAGACGCCTAGAATCCTTCAGATACTATTAATGTTCATTAACGTTGTAAATAATGATAAGATTTATTTTAAAAGTATCTGTAAATAAATAACGATTTTTAATTTAAAAAAAAAAAAAAAAAAAAAAAAAACTAACTGGAAATGATATTTAGACATTTATGGTCATTTGTTTAACATTTCCTACAGGGATTTATCATTATGCAGCTTTTAATGTCGTCCGTTTCTGTTCGTTGATCTTTCATAGCAGACACTGACCTTCATCGGAGCCAAAACAATGACCAATGAATTATTTGGCAAAAAAAAAAAAAAAAATAATAATAATAATAATAATAAAAAAAAATAAAAAAATATAATAACTGACATATAAATCTCTCCATCCGTCAGTTTGCTTAGCTGTATCAGTCAAACTAAATAATTTGAATAACTTTTTATTACTTGAGTAGACTTTTTACTCTTAACATCAGTAATAATTCGGAATAGACCAACGTGGTAGTCTTCCATAGCAAAGACATTGTCAAATCTTAGCAGGGTCAAAAAAGATATATATTTTTTTAAAAGAGCCCATAAAAAATTAATATGCTTGGCAAGAAGAATTTATATAGCAAAGTAACTGTAGTATTAAGTATTGCAACTATCTCGTCTGGTATTTTGCAATACGTTTATTAAATACGTGAACCACAGAGACAGCAGTGAAGCAAAACAAATACGACTCGCATGTCAGAGTATCTCCAACATCACTGATTTTAATTACCAATATCAAACACTCGACAGCAAATTTGTTCTGCTGGTAATAAAAGAAACGATGTTTTTACAACGTAACTGGCGTAATGATAAAATTTGTAGTTATACAAATATTCATTATTGGTAATCTGTTTATTTATTTATTTTTGTTGTTGTCTACTAAATAATGTCTTAATTAACTTTTTACAAAATTTCTTTTTTTGTCTAAGACAGGTATAAAATCATTAGATCAATATAATCTCTCTCTCTCTCTCTCTCTCTCTCTCTCTCTCTCTCTCTCTCTCTCTCTCTCTCTCTCTCTCTCTCTCTCTCTGTTAATTAGTGTACTAGATTTAAACAAAGCACGCACCATGTCAGCTGTAGCTATGTCGTTACTCAGTTATCAATGATAAAGTGATCTGGGTTTATCGTTAAATATTTATTTTACTCGCTACAAGTGATGGATCTATTGTTGCAAGCTTCTACTTGAGCTGATGTTGCGAACTTTACTCTTCGGATTAGCTTCTGTTGGAGATACAGATATACAATGACCACCAGTCGTTAGGTATATAAGATTTCTCATTTCATTTACTATGGCATAGTTTAAAAAAAAAAAAAAAATAAAATAAAATTATTAATTCGTCGCATACATCAATAATCATTTACAACTGTCTGAACAGTAATTCTTTCTTGTAAATGATTGTTTGTATTTTAAATTTTTATTTTTTTTTATTTTTACTTATTTATTTATTTATTAAATCAACTTTCTGAACGTTTTGTTCTGTATTTTATACATGTATTTATTTTATTTTAACTGAATGACGTGCAAGTTGTGCCGAGTCAAACGTGGTCAAAGTGGCCGATTAGATGCTTTGTGTTTTATTTTATGGCTGAGAATATTTCTAATTGTTTGTTTTGAAGTAAAGTTTCGCTTCTTTTTCATTAACTCAGAAATACTGGAGTAAATGTCTGATAATTTTATATCCTTACTAAGACAAAGAAAACGTTCGGGATGTTTTAACAGTCGAATGAGACAACAAAAACTTTAATTTATTTTACTTAAAGACGGATGAATCATTAATAATATTTTTCTATCAAATTTCGGACATCTGTGTAACTGATATTATTTATTTATTTGCTGTGTGAAGGACAGAAATTCAAATGAAAAACAAATTCATTTATCAAGAAAAGAAAATTATAACACTGAATACTTCCATAAATTAATTTTGAGTTTCTAAAATAATGAAATCACCGATCTCCTGAAAATGAAACCGAAACTTGATAGCAGGTCTAATCAATTCTTAACGGTAAATGTATGTCGGGCAAAAACAATATGGATTTCTTGCCAATTTCTTTAGGAAACGGCGTCAGTAGTGCTCTTTCTTTTACACATCGAGATGTTTACTGTTATGGCCTTTAAGAGGTTTGAACTCTTCTTGTGACAAACAAGACGTTGTTAAGATGATTGAGTGAGCCTAATTTACTTCCTAATCTTTTACACAAACAATATGTTTTAGAAACTAATAAACTCTAGTATGAAAATAACATCTGTAACATTTGATTTGAGATGTAGTATCAGAGTAGCCAGCTGTTATATTGTAGTGGAGATGTAGTATCACTATAATAGTGTATTTGAGATCTAGTATCAAAGTAACCAGCGGTAGCATTGTATTTGAGAAATAACCAGCTGTTGTACTGTATTTGAGATGTAGTATCAATGTAACCAGCTGTTACACTGTATTTGAGACGTATCATCAAAGTAACCAGCTATTATATTGTATTTGAGATGTAGTATGAAAGTAACCAGTTGTAACATTGTATTTGAGATGCAGTATCAAAGTAACTAGCTGTAACATTGTATCTGAGATTATACTTTGTATATTCAATCTTTTGTTCAGTGATAGAGTTTTAAAACTAATTTTAACTTTCGCTGTATTTATATATCTGAAAAAGCTACGATGGGTTAGTAAATCACAATTTATTTTTAATCATAGGACATGTTATGTACTTTTCTGTTCGCTTCATATGACGAATTTAATCCATGATAAGAGCGCATGTAGATACATCTGAATATTTAAAATAAAATGATATTTGTAAAGTATTATACATGACAGTATCATGAGGTATACCTTAAACTACTAGTAGAGATAAAAAAAAATAATAAAAAAAATAATAATTATAATAATAATAATTTTGTATGTGAAGGCAGAGATATATGAAGCAAACGAATATGTCATCTGAACTGGACATTTTAACCAATTATCTGGTGTCCATCGGCCGAAACCGCGGACTACGCGAATTCTTTTGATTCGCATTAAACATTTTATCCAAGCCGTGAAAAAAGGCAATCTTACTCCATTACAGTTAGCTGTAACAAGTTAAAGAAAATGTTCAGCGCAATAAAACTAAGTAATGGCTAAATCTAGCGTTATCCCGAGGATATAAAACGCACAAATCTGTGAGAACGAACATGAGAGTTGGGTGAACATCGCAATGTAACTAGCAGACTTGGATCAATATCTCGTTGCAGTTATAACGGACTAACAACAAGGTCTTGGTGATGCTGGATATTGATGTTATTATGCACCTTAAAACTGGTCGTTTCGAAGCAAACAGATGAAATATGAGTTGTAAATCAATCAGACAAATGTACTATTTGAGTCATAAAACTAAATCTAGTTTACCACTTGTAATTGGTTTTACATATACGTACACATTTTCTTCTTGCAGAAATGTTTGTGAAGAGTTTTTAAAAGAACTTTTTAACAATAACCACATGATAGGACATAATGTCTGAACACAAAACCGAGTAGAACATTATGTCTGAACCAAACACATGATAGGACATAATGTCTGAACACAAAACCGAGTAGAACATTATGTCTTAAAACAAAACAGCGTAGAACATTATGTCTGAACCAAACACATGATAGAACATTATGTCTGAAGAAAAAATATGACAGAACATTATATCTGTCCGTACGATAGTTTTTATCTTTATATTTTTTTTTTTATATACTTATTACGAAAAAAAAGTAGCTGTTTTTATTAATCATTTTTATGAAGTTTTGATATTCGATAGAAACTATCTTATTAATAAGAGGCTATAGACTGTATATGAACATAGCAAAATGGAGACTGATCACATTAATTTGCACCAATGTGGAGATCAATCTGTAAAGCCATCTAGATTCAATGAGTTTCTGAACATTCGGTCTGATACTTACTACTCGAAATATTTCTTGTTTTCATCAGTTCAGATAAGTTTTATACGACTTGTAGTCATAATTCCCACGACAACATAGTCCGTGAGTATCTCGCGTAAAAAATACAATTATTATCCACTTTTATATCAGAAATTTGCATTAACCTTTTGTTTAACTAAGCAGATAATCATGTTTTCTGAGAGAAACATTTTGAAAAGATTCATTATTATTTACATTTTCTGGAGGCAAGAAAAGCATTTGTCAATTATATTCTGTTACATTCACTAACTTCTTATTTTTGTTATTCTGTAAATGTACGTATTATAATATCTGCTTCCTTAATTTATAAATTGAATTGTATATTTTTGGTTTTCTTTTTGTGCTCTTCATTTAGTACCTCGTACAAAACCAAAATGGACACGCACTTTATACATTATAAATGCCCCGATGAGGACATTTTCATTTCAAGCACAGTGTGCCAGTATTTACTTTAATACTGAGCTTCTGTATTTGTGAATGAGACGCTTCTGGCTTGTGTGCCCACCTCTAAGCTTTAGGCTGACGAACTATAAAGAAGCCAAAACAACGCTCCTTTTCAGCCAGTGCATTATTTGTTAAGACCTTATTCCCACCGGCGCTGTGAATGTAACCAGATATCTCTTACTCGATGTCATCCAGCAGAGAGACACAAGCTGTGTTTTCTTCTGTGTCCATAACGTACCAAGATAAATAGATAATTTTGCTGTCTTGCTAATTAACCGAAAGAAAGGCTTCACCTTACATCAGTGTTCGTTTACGAGCTCCTAACGCTCGA
Organism: Chrysomallon squamiferum; assembly: GCA_012295275.1. Classification (NCBI taxonomy): domain Eukaryota; kingdom Metazoa; phylum Mollusca; class Gastropoda; order Neomphalida; family Peltospiridae; genus Chrysomallon; species Chrysomallon squamiferum. The sequence goes on along the minus strand of CM022665.1, from coordinate 29,154,488 downwards.
TAAAATCTATAAATCTGAGAGGAGTCTGATCGATAATTAGCCACTTGTGTGGTTTTGTCAGTTCGATAAGTCACTGCTCTGTCTTTTACACAGCACACCTGCTGTACACCTACTGATTTATGTGTCACGTCTGACAAGATGGTGAGACCGTCTCTGTAACAAAGTGTAATAATTACCTGATACCAGTCATCATTTATCAGTGCAGTTGTGCAAAGACAGAATCAACGTTTCCTGTTAGCCCAAGTATTAACATTATCATGATTAGAATATCGAAAAAAATTCGAATTTTTTTGTTTAGGACGAAAGTATATTTACTTCGATTTGGAGCGAGGCACTGCAGAGCTGCAGTCGCGTTATCATCTGAACAGGATGAAGCTGATATCTTGACACAGCAATCAAGTATTTCTTTTATCCTGTAATCATAAATAATAATAATAATAATAATAATAATAATAATAATAATAATAATAATAATAATAATAATTTGTCAGAATAATTAGATAAAAAAATAAAAAAAAATAAACGAAATTAACTTCTTTATTTCTCAACTCACCGCTCTTGAGAAAACTGTTCATCAAAACAGCAGAGTTCTTTGTAACAATAAGGTATTTTTCATTTTTTTAAATGTAAACACGTTTTTTTAAAATGGTATTTAAATAGTTTAATCTACTATTCTCGAGAGCGGTCTTCTTATACAAGACAAAACAAAATTAAATGGTACAAATAAATTAGTAAATGGATATACATTTAAATAGTGAATTAAATCGTAAATATTTGGACATCTTGGAATATCTTGTTAACGCTGCTAATTAATATAATTTTAAATAGATCAACATAATGTACTGAATGCAAATATTGCCGTTTTTATGATCAAAACAACTTCAATAGCCTTTGTCTGTGAATATAATAAAATATAAAAATATTCATGCTTAGGAACATAAGCTCTTTTTTTCAACTTACTGACGATAATTATGATACTTGATGTTGAACAACTTTTATTATGATAATGATTGCATTCATTTATCATTGAACTTAATTATTTTAATTATTTGTTTGTTTGTTTCTTGTTTTGTTTTGTTTATGTTTATGTTTATGTTTTTCTTTTTTCTTTTTATTATTGTTGCTGTATTTTTCTTTACGGTTTTTATTTCTATGCGTTTATGTAAGCGTGTGTATAATGGAATATGTTTGAGCTATTATGTGTATATCTGTTTGTTTATTTGTATATGCTTATATACTTATGGATGACTTCATGAGTTTTGTTTTGGCGTACGTTTCCAGATTTAACACAGTGTTGTTGTTTTTTTTTTTTTTTTTCTTTATATATTATTTATTTTTTTATTTAATTAATTTTTTTTTTTTTTTTTTTAATAAAGCATGTTACTAAAAATGTCATTATATTCTTCAGATTCTTCCAAACTGAACCAGAAATGAAATCTCTGTTTCCTAAAATCATCAAGATGAATGATTCCAACCAGTTGGAGTGGGACGTCGACAACGAGATGCTGACGAAACACGCCGTCACGGTGCTGGAAGGACTCGGTGCTGCCGTCGAGAACCTCGGTGACTCAGACTTTCTCAACAGCGTGCTCATCTCCATCGGACAGACACACGTGAAACGTAACGTGAAACCTCACATGCTCAAGGCAAGTGTAATCAGTTTAACGATGCAGGTTGTCGTTTCTTTACGTGTTTCAGAACTGACAATGGTGTTCCAGATAATTACTGATGAGAAGTATTGGTAAATGTAATATCTACATAGTTCAGTTTATTTATTTATTTAATAATAATAATAAAGATTGTTGTTGTTGTTGTTACAATTATTATTATTATTTTGTGCGTGTTTGTGTCTGTTAATATGTGTGTGTTTTCTGTTTATTTTTGTTGTCTCCAAAAAGGCTTATATATATATTTTTTCCTTATCAGAAAGCGCGTATTGTTTCGTGTAGACTGTTTTAATATTAAAACCATTTCACAGTACAGTATTATACAGAACATACGTCTGTCTAAGGAAACTTCAAAAGTATTTCATAAACAAACATTAAAAAAGAATTCCTGGCTGCTAATCACGAAAGAAATGAGAATCTGTGAAGTAGAGGAAATGATTATACTTTCTCAGAATGAATCATTACAAAATATAGACCACTTAATAACTATTTTTATATATACGACTTGTTGTCTGGCCTTCCATCGCAAGCGTGAATCGTTCTACAACTTCGATAACATCTTGATCTAATTCTCCTATTTCTTTTTTTTTATTATTATTTGCTCAGTGTGAGGATGAGTTGTCTGAAAATAAACAGCGTGGTACGAACTGTTTGACTTGCGCACAAGGCCGTGGTTTGGTGATAAACATCAAAATACCGTTATCAATCCACTTTTACCCTTCGACTCGCTCTTGTACGCTGTCACTTAATAAAGTCGAGCAAAATGCATTCATCACTGCTAGCCACAGTTTGTCCTGAAATAATCTATCTGAATGCTGATTTTTTGCCCTCCTCTGTTTACATCAAATCAATATTTTCAATAATATTTTACCTTTTTGTCAACTGTTAAATTTACAAACATGTCGTCCTGAGACTTTTCTATGTGATTAATGATTTATTTTTTATTATGGCTATTTTAACAAAACAAAAAAAAAAAAAAAAAAAAATATTTTAGTTTATATTAGCTGACAAATTCATTCACTGATTAATCACCACGCCATCATTATCACCACCACAACGACCATCATCATTATCGTAATCCCGATCACTTAATTAAAAAAATGTTTTGTTTCAGAAATTATGGCCGTCGCTACAGCATGGTTTAAGCGTGACGTTGGCAGACAAGTACACAAAGGAAGTGAACGAAGCCTGGAAGAGAGTCTATCAGTACATTGGTATTCAGATGCGGAAAGGAATGGAAAATCCTGACGCCGAATTCAACGAAAACACCGTCACCTAGTACACTGCATCACTGTGTTTGTGGGAAACAAACATTGGTCCATAATCACTGCTGACCTGAAAGACGAACATGTTAATGCTAGTCGTCTTTTGCAAGGAATCGAGAATTACTGTCATACGTCACGTGATGTTTGTGAGGTGGACATTTTATTACTGTGGTCATGCTAATTTTGACAGTGATATCTTTTGAAATAAACGGTTGGTGTTTGTGAATAAAAAAAACAACAACAACAAACTATGACCTATCATGGTCAAACTTAATTTAATATTAATGTCTACTGAAATGCGAGTATTTTTTTTTTTCTTTTTCTAATAAACTTACTATGGTCAAACTAATTTAGTCGATAGGATCAACAGTACATACCATATTAACTGGATATTGGTAAAAAGATTTATCCTACCTGTATCATATTACGTTTATCTGACTTTATTTACGTGTACATTATTAATAAGATGTATCATCTTAGCTGTCATGTTTTATGCAGTTTAATTTGTCCTAGGTTTCGTTGTGGGCGTTTTACTCTCAATGTTTAAAAGGCGCCAGCCATATACATATGGTTCCTTCAAACGTATTTTGAAAATGTATTTAAAAAATAAAGTAGCTTTTTGTCAGTCTGATTTATTTCTTTACTTAAGAGAGTGAGAAAAAAATAAGAAGAAAAACAGAGAGAGAGAGAGAGAGAGAGAGCACGTCAGTGTTCAAATATATAAATAAAATATTGTATGAGATTAGAAAGATACACAAGCATCAAAAGTGTATCATGGTGACGCTGGTTTTAATATGCTTTCACACATACTTTTATTATATGTCAGAAAAAAAAAAACTGTTGGCGATCTTAAAGGTTTCGTTTTAAACATAACTACATATATGCAAATGTGTTATCGTTTTATTTTTTTTAATTTCGTTTCATCCCCATCAACTAAAATTTATTTTTACAAAAATAGAAAATGGAAAAAAAACATAATGAATTCAGTCCTTTTAACGTTTACACGTTAAATAGATATGTAAAGGATTTTACTAAATATATAAAACTGTTTACTTGTACTTAGATGACAGTACACACAAAACAAGTATTTCAATACTAACATGAAAAACGTAAATATTCTTTTAAATATAGATTAATAAAAGTGTCTTAAATAGTTCTGAACCAGATCTTTTTCTCCAAAATCGAAATGCATTTAAATTTTCAGTACAAAAGAGTAACTATTTTTTCTGAAACAAGTTGTTAGTTCAAACTCTGTTTTGTATTAATTGCTTGTTGCCTACGCAGGAAAAATACACAGTTTTTACTTGATTAGTAAAGTGTTTTGCATCCATTATTTTACATACACTGAACACAGAACATTAATTGTATTCTTGTACAGAGAACTTTTAAACGAAATCCACTTCATCTTTTTACTGCGGATCTTGAAATAATAATTACTTTCATGCGCTGTATTTTTATGTTCGGTTCTGGGCAGATTCATTGCTCTATTGGGAGCCATTTCAAAAATTAGAATTGAAATATTTGCAAAAAGTCCCGTAAATGAAATTTATGCCATCTGTCTAGCAAAGTTTAAAATATTACAACTGAAAAACGTTTTACTGAATTCGAAGAATCGTTGTCTTTGTTTTAAATGTTTTGTCGTGTATTCATGCTAAGTATTTGTCATAAATCTGACGATATTCTAACGTTAAATAGTTTACTTTCTTAAGCTGTATTCGAAAACAAAAAGCCAGCTTTTTTAGAATTTAAAAAATAAAATAAATATGATGATGATAATGAGATCTAAATAAAAAGACAAAATTAAATGATCACATAGTTATTTATTGCATTCGTTCAAAAGAAGAATAACATGTAGCTGTTGGTCACAAACAGTTGTACTGATTTGAACAGACACGGTCAAAGCAGACGTACGGAGAGGCTGTGTGTTTGTGGAAAGAACCCCACAGTAACAATGGATAAAACACGATTTAAATTTAAATCATGATAACAATTTTTTAATATAAAAAATGTCACTTAAAACAGTAATGTACAAAAAAGAAAAAAATGGATAGGTAGTAAAAGAAATTTAAGCTTCCAGGAAAATGAATGGAAATTTCTACAGAAGATCGACACCAAAAATTCTTCCTCTCAAATTTTGACAAATCAGAATTGATTATTTTATAGAGTTTATTTACTGTTTCCGTAACTTAGAAATCTTCTGTCATATTAAAAAGTTTTTTTTTTTTTTTTTTGTTGTTTTTTTTTCATTAATTTAATATTTTGAAGTTAACTTTAGCTTGGTGACAACATCAAAGAGTCAAAGAACAATTTTCAACAAAATGTAAATGAATGTTAAAAATATGAATTTACTATACAAAATAAGGAAGACCAGATGTTATTTTCTTCAATTTTATATAAATGTTTATTTTTTTATTTAATTTAAATTCCTTTTGTCATTGCATGACTGTGATACATAAAATAACACAGACTGACACTGATTTGATGTAATACAGACAATTGTATTAAGTAACTCGATAACTGAACTTAACTCGAAAATCTAGGAATGCTAATCAAGTCAAAATATTTTAAAACACAAGGGGCAAGGCAAGTGTATGGTGCCCCCTAATCAGTGGAAATTAGCCATCCCCGACCCCCTTCCACTTGTCCTGTTGTGAACCTAAGAACGTTCCGCCCGAGCGGTGCCGGATTTCCCATACAGGCTTTCCAGGCTGGTGCCTAGGGCGGCAGGATGATAGGGGCGGCGGTTTATGTTACATAAATTCGTATTTTCACATTTGATTTATAAATAAATCATTATGTAAATGTAAAACCATGTTTTTGCTTTCAACTAGATCATAAGTTATAACCATTCAAATTATATAAACTAAGTGGGAAGGGTGAGAGGGACTTGAGCCTTCAGGAGGGGGCGGCAAGCACATTAAATCCAACCCTGCGCCTGAGACACTCACCCCTGTTACGCCATTGTGAAAACAGCACAATTGAAATCCTTCTTTTCATAACTTTCCTTTAGACAGTAATACGATTGACGGAGTCGGATACAATGGAAATATCATAATATGACATCAATACAAGTTTGTACATACAAAACGATGACATTGTTATGTGGAACACTACACAGTAACAGTTTGAATTATTCTTCAGATCTGACGACTGGGATCACAAACTATGTTACGTGGAGTAAGGCAAGAATCGAGCTTAGCACCCAGTGTTAACGCTTAGCGAGACTGTCGTAATAACAAACTAATGGTTTTTAGTTAACATGATGATGATGATAAATCGTCTTCTGTTTCTTAAACTAAGTAACTAATATCAAATGGATAGTTATACAAAATATAAATTTAAAAGTAAAGTTCATACAGATATATGGAAAGAAGCATACTTATTTAAATAACCATATTACACATATTATTTAATAACATGTTCACATTCATAATACTTTATATATTTACATATACAAGCAATAAATAGAAATGCAATTCTGAATTCCTGTTTTGATTAAGATATATAAATTGTTAAATTCTACCAAATATTTAAAATTATTTCTTCTGTTATTTCAAATTTATATTTAAACTGTGGTAGATAAATAACCTAATATTTCTTATTAAATTAAAAGAAAAAAAAAGAACTTTAACGATTTAACATGATATTAAAATAGATAAATAAATAATTAGGAAAAAATAAACAAAACTCTTCCTCAGTTTTTACATACTGCAAAAGCAACCTTCAACAGCGAATGAGTTTCAGATTAAAAATAAACAAAATATTTCCCTCGGTGTGCATTAAGGAAACATTTTCTATTTAAAGCGTTTCAAAAGGTTATTTTGATTCAGGCACAGCCTGCGGTTTGGTCTCGAGCACTAATGAAACAACAACTAAACTCCCGACACACATCTGGCAGAATCAAACGAAATGCCACATATGACGTCATGATACCGAAAAGTCGTCGCCAAGGTCCAATTCAGGATTTTCCATTCCCAGTTTCATCTGTACACAAATGTAAGTGTAAAGTCTTTTCCACGCGTCCTCTGCCTCCTTTGTGTAACGATCGCCAAGAGCCACCCCCAGACCGTAATTCAGAGACGGCCACAGTCGCTGCAACGCAAAAATAGTCAACGAGTTAGAGATTCATTTAAATACTGAAAAGCTGAATATCACTCATTAGAAGGGTAAACACGATGTCTTAATAATATTTTATAATTAAGGTGTATGAGCTATTTAATAAAGATTATGTGAGCTGTTTTATGAAGGTTTATATAAAAGCAGAAAATGATAAAGAATTTTAGAAAGGCGTGTTATCATTAATGGTGTCATAATTGTACAGACCGAGTATATAGTCAGTAATTGAAGTTACAGTACATATGGGTACATTTTTTAAGATAAAAAAATAAATTTGCTTCTAAAATATTATTTAAAAATTAAAAATCGGTGAACAATAAGAACCAAAAAATAATAATAATAAAAATTAAAAACAAAATTTAAAAATTTAAAAAAAATACCATTAAGAGAGAGAGAGAGAATAATAAAAAAGATAATGAAATTAATGTAAATAATGTTGAAATTTAATACCAGACCTATTTCATTGTTACAGCAGACACAAAAAGATTTAATGTTTATATAATTATTATATAAAAATTATTTTCTTAATAACAGTTAACGAGTTAAGAAAAGTATACTTTTGCATTATTTATTTATTTATTTATTTATTTATTTATTAAATAATACACAAAATATAACGAGATAATGTTAGTACACACACCTGGACTCAACAACAATAATAAGAAAAAATTAATAATAATAATAATAATAATAATAATAATAATAATAATAACTACGTATTGAAAAAATACTTCAAAGTTAACACAACTTTGTGGTATTCATAATGGTGCGATCACCTGATTAAAAGGTGCCGAGCGAGCATATAATGCACATTCCAATAGTAACTCAGTCTGTGTAATGATTTTGCCCAGGTCAAAATGTATTGATGATAGGAAAGTGTTAAAGGTGTGTGGTAATTTATTATTTAAACAACAACAAAACAAAACAACATTTTAAGGGGAAAAAAATCATTTCCTAGACATAACTGACACAAAATTTTAATTTTTGGGAAAGCAACGATAACAGTGACCCAACTTTTGAATTTTGAAAATAACCGTGGTTTATATTCCTCTAATTTAATCCTCCGTTATTCGCTTGTTAAATTCTTTAATCTGTGCCTTCACAGTTACAGGAACCTTCAGTTTTTCCTGGATAAAATACTGATTTGCAACGTTATGGAATTTCATAACATTTAATTTAAAAAAAAAAAAAATTGATATGTTTCTAATCACCTTTACCTGCCATTATAGATGTGTAATACTATAATAATATAGTAAAGTACATAAATTTTGTGTTATTAGTTTATTTTATGATTTTATAGTTCTAAAAAATTACTGTAATGTTATTGCCGGCTTAGCAAAACTCTACATAACCTTTCAGTTTGCCCAGTGGTTTGATTCTTAATTTTGAAAAATGGCTATACTGATCTTCTTTGATCCTTGTCAGCCTATGAGCTAAAGTGTTTGACTGATGTCACTAACTGGAATACTGGCTGCCATTTTAACTTTTATACTAATGGGATGCCTGACCTACAAGAACTGAATGATAAAAAAACAAACAAAAAAACTGAACACATTATCTGAAAGAAAAATAAAGCCAGAAAATGAAGAGCACATCTTCTGTTTCAGTCGAAAGCGACTGATATGACAAATGTAATTTCCTTTTTGTAATCACAGCTAGTTACGGACGTTTGCTCGGGGCGCATTTTGGGCTTGATTTTTTTTGTTTGAAAGAAATCAAAGATAAGACTTTTAGTATTACAATCAAATTACCGAATTAAGTTAATAACATCCTAATGGCATTACTTCAGTAATAGTCAATGTTTTGTGAGAGTATTTTGCCCTCGTGAAAAAAAAAAAAATTCTCTCGCGCTTTTAGAAATCCAATTAAATGATATCTTTTTAAGCGCTGTCATAACCATAGCCCGGAACTAAATGATGATTTTTTTTTTTTCCTTATCATTTTAAACTTTACTTTTTAAAAAAAATCTTTGGATTTGGAAGTACGTTTTTATGTGTTTTTTCAATTTTTGTTCTATGGAAGCAAACAGCCTGTACTTGAGTTAGCATGTTAGTGATGAAAATACTATGTGAACAATGCTTGTGATCATAGTAGTTTCACTCGTAAGATGTTATAATGAATTAATGACAAGTTAAGGTTAGAAATAATATTATTCTTATAACTTCAGCTCGTAGAGGTTATGGTCCTCTGAAAACATTACAAACATTTCAGTATATTTGTTTTTATATTATGATGAAAACTTTTCTTACAGTTTTATGAGATAATTTTGAAAATTATACATATTTTACGTTTCTTGTTCAACCTTTTATTTTAACATCACCCAAGAATATTTTCTAACTTCATGAGTTTCACACACACACACACACACACACACACACACACACACACACACAAATTCATACACGCACACACACATACATACACAAACGCAGGTTCACCCAACAGAGTGACAGACAGACAGACAGACAGACTACTGAAATTAGAAAACATCTAATGACACTATCAAAGCACAAGTGTAGTGTGAATATACTGTAATGATTTTCAAATTACCTTCAACATGTTAGGTTTGATACTTCTCTTTACGTGAGTTTGGCCCACTGAGATGAGCACGCTGTTCAGAAAGTCAGAGTCCTCCAGATTCTCGACGGCAGCACCGAGGGCTTCCAGCACAGTGACCGCGTGTTTCTGAAGCATTTCTTTGTCCATGTACCATTCCAGCTGACTGGAGTCATTCATACGAACTATCTTAGGAAATAATGATTTCAAATCAGGTTCTGTGTAGAAAAATCTAAAAATAAGAATTAAAAGAAATGTATATTTATATAAACTCACAGTATTCTTTCTTTCTTTGGGTTTTTTCTGATTTCTTTTCCTTTTTTTTTTTTAATCATTGTCATTGTCATAATCATCAAATCATTACTTTTTGTTCTATCAATAAAGTCTACTTTAGCTTAATATTATTTTTAATTATTTGCAAGAATAATTTCTTCTAATAATGGTCGTTATTATATTTTTAGCGACGCCAATTTGTTAACTGAACTATTTATTTTTTCTGTCTTTATTTACTCTGACGCTGTGTTGTAGATAAATGGCATACTGAGCAAAGCTTCTGTTTGAAAATAAAATGGCTGCCCGCAGTGTATTCCTGATCTGCCATTAAAAATAACTTCTGGAATAACATTGAAAAAAAAAATAATAATAATTTAGGAAAAACATTTTTAAAAATCATTTAGGAATAACAATTAAATAATAATAATAATAATAATAATAATAATAATAATAATAATAATAATAAATAAATAAATAAATAAATAATAAATAAATAAAACAAAAACAACATTTAGGAATAACATTTTTAAAACATCATTTACAGATCACGTTATCTTAACAAGTCGCTGTATTCAGTGACATCACCACACTACACTATACCAAACTATTTTTAGACAACGAGTTCATTTACATATTGAGTTAGTGGAAATTGGACAGTGTAACTGCAAGAAGCAGCAAGTTCTAACCCTGTAATACACGGCATCACGCGAAGTAGAAATTGTTTTACATTAACAACTCAGAGTTTTAAAATAACATTACTCTGAAGACTTCAGCTCGTAATGGTTAAGTTTATGTAGAAATACTTCAGTTTCGAGCCGAGAAAATTAAAAATTTTTCATTAAAAATGTTTCAATACACTTATGTTATTATTATTTTTTTTTTTTTTTTTTGTTATTATTTTTTTTTTTTTTATGATGAATCTTTTATATAAGTGTTGTTAGACTAAAACGTAATGTCATTTGCACGTGCAACTAACAACTAAACAAGTTGCTATGGATTTCTCTCGTTAGTATCGTTTTCATTACTTATACCCTAATTTGGTGATTAAGTCCACATATCCTACGGTGGAGTAAGATAAAACGTAATCCTATAAATAATGTCAGTGGATACATTAAACAAACACAAATGAACTGAATTTCTTAATATTTAATATGTCGACGTCAAAATCAGAAACTGAAGGATTTACGTTTGTCGACAAACATCTTTAAAAACTTGTTTATCAACCCAAAAAGATTGTGTGTTTTTTTTATATAGTAACTGTAGATTTAAAGAATGTTCCTGAAACTATGCAATTTCTTAAAATAACTAAATAAAGAAAGAAAGAAAGAAAGAAAGAAGGAAAAAGAAAGAAAGGAGAAAACACACCACACAAAGTACTCAGTAGCCTTAAAAGCACATAATGCTTTGTCTTTCGAAGACTTGAATGCACTGGATGACTGAAGATGACAATTACCTCTACACCGAGTCCTTCTAATTCCACCTTATTAACTGTTTTGTCAAGCAGCTTTTCACATCAGACCCTTGCAGCTGCTAACACTCATTCATTGTAGCTCAGTATTATACAAAAATAAGTAAATATTAATGAACTGGTACTCTGTCATTTATTGGACATAATGTGTTGGTTTAAAAAAAAAAAAAAAAAAAAAAAAAAATAGGTTGCATATGAGATAACGGCTTTGCTACCGTTTGGTCGAACCGCTGCACATAATTTTTAAGAGCTTATAATAAAATACTGCAGTTTTGCATCAGTAGTTATTTGTTCAGGATAAATATTTTGTAATTATTTTTTTCTTTCTTTTCTGAAAGATTCCATTCCAGACTGATGTATGTTATTTTTTAAACCATATTTATTATTCGAATACTTCCAGCTTCATCTCTGATTGTGAATTTATTGCCTTTACGATATTTTGTAATTATTATTTTTGTTATTGATGTTGTTGGTGGTATTGCTGTTATTGTTGTTTCTGTTTGATATGCGTATTTTTCAAAACAGTCACGTCTTTTCTAATAAAGATAAACAACAAATAAAAGAATAACAAACTATAAAAGACACAAAATCCTAAATCTGTGTTATGAATATTACAAATCGAGAGTATGTGCGCAGTCAACCTAGAAGAACATCATCATGGGATCTGTCAAGCAAATTTATATTAGTAATAAACAATATTAATAATAATTAGACAGCGACAAACCGTTATCTGCAGTTGACAAATTGCAAATCTTATATTAAACTGAATGACTTTTTAAAGAAAAAAGTTTATTAATAATTCGTGTACAAGAGAAAGAGGTTTGGTGCGACATATAAATAACATTGTAAATGCAGTTATTTTTCTTCTTCTTGTCCTTCATCTTCTTCTTCTTCTCCTTCTTCTTCTTCTTCTTCTTCTTCTTCTTCTTCTTCTTCTTCTTCTTCTTCTTCTCCTTCTTCTTATTATTATTATTATTATTATTTTATATATAAAAAGACACAGACACACACATATACATACACATAGTAGTAGTATTAGCTGTAGTAGTTTTAATGGTAGTAATTCAACAGTAATAGTAGGCCTAGTAGTAATAGTTATAGTAGTAGTAATTTAACAGTAATAGTAGTGGTACCAGTAGGAATAGTAGTACTCTTAGCCGTAGTAGTAGTAGTAGTAATAGTATAGACACACGCACACATAAACAGAAATATGGATGGAGAGAGCATTAATAAAAAGGATAAACACAGTCGAAGACAGGAGGAAAACTATTTATAATAATCATAAACTTTGGAAAAAACAACAAACAAAAAAACCATGTTTACGATTCTGATATAATATCTTATGATTTCAGATTGTTTCAGATATCTTTATAATTTAATTAGCACCGACATACTGCCATACATAAATACAAATACTTGTATTTAGATTGAAGATATTTTTTTGTACTGTTTCAGTTCCCTACAGAAATACTGCATTATTCAGAGTTTGGTTGCAAAATATCGTCTGAAAATAATCTAGTAACTGACATGTCAGGCCATACTTATTGATGCATGTTTTAAAGATTTCTCTAAGTGTTGTCGACATCGTTATTTCGCTGTTTTCGGTTTGCTCAAATCAATACAAGTCGCATTCAGTCTCTATATTTCTTCTTGCTTATTGACGAATTCCAAAGAAGGGGGGGGGGGAATAAAAAGTTGAATAATAACCGTTACTTTGAAATTGTACGTGACAGTGATATTTTTTTGACTTGATCTTTAATGCTACACTTTTTCGTGATAGGCAAGCTGTATTAAGCTAGATATATCTTGTTACAGGGTAAACAAAAACATTTCTTTCATATGTCTATGCTGGAACGAATAGTTTTTCTGTAAACAATTCTATACAAAAATGACCTCTGAACATTTCGGTTACTTTCAATCACAGTTGTATATTTTCCTCCACTATTCTTTGTTAAAAATAAAGTATGGTAACTAAATAATAAGAGTAGCTTGGAGTTTTCTATTTTATCCTGACATCAGAACCTTTGATAGAGTGAACAAGTCACATCAAAGCTGCCATATCCTCAATTTATTAGGATCATTTTAGAAATATTTTTACGAACAGTGTAAATTACGCTGTGAAATATGGAAATTGTACCTACTACACAATTTCATAGCTGGTTTGGAGGTAGCGAATATTTTACTAAATCTTATTCTTCTTTACCTCTCCACTGTCTCTAATTTTCTAAAATATTACACCATCAAACGTATTAAATTATAAATTATGATAATTATCATTATTAACTTGGAAAGAAAGATTCTGCTGTGATAACGTTTGTTAACTTCAAAGAAAGAAACAAAATATATCGAATCAGTATGGACAGAGAGCTATTAAGTTGTTTATACAGCAGTTACAACAATTCCTTCTGAACAGAATGTTCCCATGTCGCTGTTTAATCAGCTTCGTCCAGTGTAAATGTCTTTGCTGTGAATAACAAATCCATACCTCAAGTATTTACCATACCTCAAGTTGATTTGTTGCGATAGGATCGACACAAACTCATAAAACAAAAGTTCAGAAATCCATATCTACATCCGAGTTTTGCTGATAAATTTTAAATCAATAAAATATGAAAACTAAATTAATTATTTGTGTTGAATAATAGGCAGACATTACTAACAGAATACAGAATTGTATGCAATACATGCATACACCCATATAGACATATTTAAAATAATCAGAACATTATTTCACAATGTGAATTTAATATAAGTTTATTTTTGAATATTATCCTTCACTGTTAATATTAATATAATTCAAATTGTTCATTTTTCACAAAACCTTTTTTTTAGTCCGTTAAATGAAGGGTCGACTGTACTCGTAAACTAATACATTTACAAAACAAACACACGTCTCTAAAAAAAACACACAATCAGACATATATACCTACATACATTCACTCATTCTCTCTAAAACACACATTCACACACATACTCAAAAAGAGAAATAAACACAATCTCTCTCTCTCTCTCTCTCTCTCTCTCTCTCTCTCTCTCTCTCTCTCTCTCTCTCTCTCTCTCTCTCTCTCTCGCTCTCACACACACACAAAAACAAAACACACATCTTAAGGCATTTTTGGATCTTGACTGAATTCTATTTCACACAATAATTTGTATTTAAGTATGTAAAGAACACGTAGTTGTGCAAGATTACCTTGCCTCTGTGAGTGTCTTAGAGTTTGCTGAAAGCAAGACCAACAGAGGTAACACAATTTCACTGGCTTCGATATAATTTGAAGCAGATCGCTGTTGGCGAAGTCAGTCCGAGTTTACAACAAGAAAAAGAAACCTTATTTCTGTGTCTTGCTTATTCTATTATGCACAATGAGGCTTCTGGTTCATAAAAGTCACAGAGGGAAGTTTCAATTACAGTATAATAACCTTCTAATAATAATATGTTGAAGTGAATTTCAGAGGAAATGGGTAAAGGCCGAGCTTAAGATGGCATCCATGAAATGAAAATTCAGGTCATAAAAGTATTAAAATTTTCGTATAGTCAACGTTCCACTGCAAATTCAGAGGTATACAGTAAGTCTACAAGAAGTTTTGAATAACGCTTTGGTATGATAAAGGAACCACATTTTTTTTTTTTTTGCCCGGTCTTGTAGAAGATTTGTACGATATTAGTCCACGGAATTTTAAAGTTTATGTCTGTTATAGACTCATTTTCACAGAACTGGAACAAGTGATGTTGCCAATATTTATCACATTATTTCAAAGAGACGACAGCAATTATTATGAAATGCGTATTATTTTCCGATAGTATAGTCTAATGTTGATAAAATGACATCAAATATGTACTGCTGAATGCCATTCACCTGGACATAACTGATGGCAGAAAGTGGGTGAGGATAGCAAACAGTCAATGTTGTCAGTCTAGAGTGTATTCATTCACCTACGGCTTTTATAAAAAAAAATCGCCCATTTCCGCTAAGAAAAATATCTACATAATGAGACTTTTAGACAACAATTTAACTAAATATTTGTTTTACGATATATTTATTAATATGTTTTTCAGTCGCCAAAATAGACTGATCTTCCAGGCCCAAAACTGTCATTAAAAATCCATTTTTATTAAATTATAATATGGTAATAAGCTTACTAAGCATGACATGTCACATAGATAAAGTAACGAAAAAGAAATCATCGTCAAAAATGTTTCTTATTCACTTCAAACCCATAAAGTAATGCGTAACATCTGGAACATTATCTTTTCTAACTTTCGTGTTGCTTCCGAACTATTGTCCTCTCGTTGGAAATATACACATTAAAATAAAACTAACTGTTTACTGAATTTAGTTTTAAGGGGTCTGACATTTGTATATTCAAACTATTGTTTGGCGAGCCAACGCACCCAAAATTGTTTTAAAAAATGATTATAATCTGCGAGACAAAACGTGCGAAATCCGTAGTAATGGAAGCCATATATTTTATATTACTCGTGTTAAATGTTTTGACTTTAATACGCCAGGAGTTAGAACTAACGAAAACAAATAAAGTAATCTCGTTTTCTTTTGATAAAAAAGAATTGAGTCTCTTACACCTGCAAGTGTCGCGACTGAGAGAGTAAACAGTCTATAATCTGTGTGTACGTGTGCTTGGTGACAGGGATATTTTTAGTCAAAGTATTTATATCTCCTCATATATAAACCATTGAAATAGTAGATTTCTGGATTTCAAAACAAGACAAATAATAATAATAATAATAATAATAATAATAATAATAATAATAATAATAATAATAATAATAAAAAAAAATAAATAAAATGAAATCATATGAAATTACATTTCCTTAAAAAAAGAAAAAAAAGAAAGAAAAGGTGCGTTGTGTCTTGTTTTTATGTGATTCTAATATAAATTTACATGCCCTTATTTGATAACCTGTAAAGCAGTATATATCTAGAACTTCAGTAACGAGCAAAAGAGTTTATACTTTAGTAAGCCTTTTTTTCATCAGTTCTTCAACGGTTATTTTTACATCTTTCTTCTTTGAGCAGTAACAATTTAAGCAAATTTAAAATAAACAGTTGTTCCTTTTTTGTTCTTAGTTTTTCTGTTAATTTAAAGGTTCATTGCTATGCTTAAAATAAGCATTTCCCTTTAGAAAACAGAAGAGAAAAAGAAAAACATAAAAATTAGGCTTCATGAGCAATGGCGGATTATAATTTCTCCTCCGTCGAAGGAAACGTATAAAGAATAATAAATTACTAAATTAAACTCAGTAAAAGGAAACGTTACTTAATGGTTATCCATAATTAGTGTAATTGTATCTTACACAGGTTCGTGACAAACTGTCGTTTAGCAAAGGCGTTTCTCGAACATGAGATGTATTGCCAGGGATTTGTAATTCCCAAATCGGTAAATGTCTCAATTTATCTTTTACTCATTTTCAGACATATTATGTATTTTACTGTTATGGTTTTTGTTTTTGACTTTTTGGTGTGTTTTTTTTTTTTTTTCTCTCTCTCTCTCTCTCTCTCTCTCTCTCTGTTATGTGTTTGCTTTATTTCTATTGGTATGTACTAACAGCGATAGTTATCTGTTCAGAATTTTAATAAAATTGATTTAGACCAATATATATATAGAGAGAGATTAATTGCTTTGTCGTTAATAGTTCTTCTTCTTCTTCTCATATTTTTTTTTTTTTTTGTTTTTTCTTTCGATATTGTTTTGGTTTCTAGATGTATATCCTACATAATCTGATTTTCGCTTAATTAATTTTGTAATGTGTATGTTTTTCAGTTATTAATAACTATATATGACATAAACATAACCAGTAACAGATTTAAATCTTACATACAGCATATAAATATCCCTGATTCGATAATAGTCCAGTTATTGATAGTTTATATTTTAACAGGCTAGGTCTGAAATTTCGATTATAACTTCAGAAAAAGTATACGTTATTTAGTTTTCTTTATTCGACTTGGTTTCTGTAAAGATGTGTACAAATTCTGACCCTCAAACCAACGAATTAGTTATGTATTCACACCTAACGTCAAAAGCAAGCTAAATATAACAGTCTGCCTTGCTAATACACTACTGGTGATAACCATTTGACCACGAAAGCAGCGAAATAACTTGTTAATGAACAGTCGTTGGCGCTTCATGTTGCGTGAACCATTATTACATGATAATGAGTTTTCAAACTGCATTTAAGACCGCGCTAAATTTTATATCCTCAGCTCTTAAATTGCCTCGAATTTTCAAACTGACAGTAGGATTCAAATCAGAATAAAAACATTATCGACCCAAACACATCAAGTGATAGGTAAGCTCAGATGAACTAAGCCATGCATCATTTGCGAAACTTACTTTGTTGCAAAATGACATTATAACAGAGCGTTTCTAAATCCGAAGTTGTTGATCTTTTTTACATTTTTATTATTATTATTATTATTATTATTATTATTATTATTATTATTATTATTATTAATTAAACAATAAAAGTAATAAATAAAAATAAAAAAGCCAGCAAGATGACAAAACATTAATTCTGCAATTTGTATACCAAACCATAATGAATGAATTCATCAGTCATTCATATGTGACTAACAAGACTTCATCATATCATGAAATTAACAGTTATTTAATGTATAATTTAGTAACGACAGTCACAGGAAAGAACCTGATGGGTTAGTTAATCTTACAACACGAGATATTTGTATTAGTAGTTTTCAGCAGAAGGTAAATTACTTACCAAGAAACTCTATAATCTAGTCATAAGACACAGAGTGGAACGTGAAATAGCTCTTTGGCTGCATCTACAAGGACTGATCTCGCAGAACAGTTCGGCCGAACATCAGGGTGTTTAAAGAAGCAAGATTACAAAAAAATGGTGCACGAATCCGATAATTTAGAGATTTTTAATCTGTAGCTGACAATGAAAACAAGACGAAGTAAATTCGTTTGCGATTAATATGCTGGCAGAAATTACTGTGTATGACGCGTTAACATCGACCAGTTTTAAAATACTTCCAGTAGACTACTATGACCTATGAACATGATTGTCTTGAAAGAGTTAAACGTACTGTGGTGTGTAATTACTTTAATTACTACTGTAACTGAACTTCACATACTGATTATCTCTAACACTGGTCACCGTTTAGGTATTACATCGTAACGTAGCATAACAAAATCCCAGTACAGTCTTGTGTTCATGCTTAATTGTTGTTTTTGTTTCTGTGGTTTCCGTTTATTGGTGAAGTTTATAGATTCTGAAGTATTCCAGTTAATGTTGTTAGTATCGTGTACAAAACAAATATATTAAATTAAATTAATTAAAAATATTATTGTAATAAAAGTTTTTAAATGATTTAATGTTTCTTATGTCCTTGTTTTGAGGGAAGGGGTCTTTCCTTTGTTTTATGTTGTCGTTTATTTATTTTGTGTTTTGTTGTCTTGATTTGTTCATTTATTATTTTTTTCCCTGTTTTATTGGTTTGTGTTAATTTATTATTATTATTATTATTATTATTTTATTTTTTTTAATTTTTTTTATATTCATATATAAAATGCAGATCAAGAAGAAAGAGATATCTTGTTTCTAACATTCATTTTAGTTCGCTTTTGGATTAGCTGCCGAATTACTGAGAAGTAATTATAATTAACTTTGATATTTTACCAAAACATTATTTATTAACAATAACAAAGATAATAATAATACGAATAATAATAATAATAATAATAGCAACATATACCAAAACAACAACATTATTGTTGTTGTTGTTATGCAAATAAATAAGCAAAATGTGAAGAACTATAGCCTTCTATGTGGAAATAGAAATTTACGTAATTAACTG
Source organism: Chrysomallon squamiferum (assembly GCA_012295275.1). Classification (NCBI taxonomy): domain Eukaryota; kingdom Metazoa; phylum Mollusca; class Gastropoda; order Neomphalida; family Peltospiridae; genus Chrysomallon; species Chrysomallon squamiferum. Next base: position 29,135,302 of record CM022665.1, on the reverse strand, counting down.
TGCTTCCAAAACCCATTGTTCTGAAATAAATAAATAAAATAAAATTAATAACATATCGATCGGCAACAAAGTTTCAGTTTTTCTGTCAACAGAAATTAATTGTTTTCTCTGATCTAGCAGCACATCTCTTTAAATAAGACAGAGCGAATTCTGCTGAAACTAGCCATATGATGTGAATAGAAAATTAATTACTATTTACATTCGATATACCATGTTATAGGCAAACTCGTAGGCTTGGCGGCTAAGTCATTGGTCTTAAGACAGATAAATAATCGAATAACAACTTAATATGAACTCGTACCAAGAATTAATTATTTAGGACAAACTTTTTTGTTTGTTTCTAACGGATTAACACTAACAACGTCTTGGATGCGAATTCAAACCTCTGCGCTATAACGCCAAATAAGGACTTGACGGAATCTTTATGTGATGTGAGAGCAGGTTCCAAATGACTGAATTATCATCATATTCACTTTATCCAGGGTTATTTTTTTTTTTTTTTGCGTGTAACACTGAAATCAGAACCATAAAAGAAATCAGGCAATTGCTGTTTTCAGTACCGAGCTTTGATGGTTGTCGAGAAGTGTAAATATAAACAAAAGAAATACAAAACAATGGTAATAATTGTTAATTCATTCATTCAAACCGCCTCAGACCTGATGTGAATTCAGTGAGAAACAGATACTTTACATAATCAAATTAAAATACGATAGAAAATAAATATACAAACTATAATAATGTATTATATAGAGTACAAATTAAAGAGGATTTCTAATTTTTTTAATTTAATTTAATTTTTTTTAAATGAATTAATATCTATAAGAGAAATAAAAATATATCGTGACATTCATTTAGAAAGATAGATAGATTTTACAGGGAACACTGTATAAATATTCCACACAAAATCAGACACTAAAATACAGGAACCTGGCGAAACTCTTGTTGTTGAACTAAATGGAATCCAGTCTGAATCTCATGAGAAATGTTACAAGTAAAATCGAAAGTAACTGTTTCTAACATTTAAATCATTCCTTCAGCTTAAGAAAAAAAACGACATTTATGGATTTATCACAGTTTTTGGTTCTTCATTTTTTTTTCAAAAGAAACTCAACGTTATTTAAAACATTTATGTATTTACTTTTAGACGACGATATAAAGGTCTCTGTGTATGTATAAATTTGATGTGTATCTTTGTGGATGTATGTGCCTTAATACACATATGCATAAGTCTCTATGTCTCATCCAATTCGTACATGTGGGTAGATGTATTAATATCTGTGAATGTACCCAATTCTGAAATCATTTTCTTTCTGAAACCATTTTCTGTTCCACTTTTCATGTTAGGAAATTGCAAGTGTGAAAAAAAAGAAGTGAAAAACATCCTGTTTTCTCTGTACATGTTGCAAAACATGTCTCTAAAATTGAGTCAAGACATCCTATTAAAGATTGTTATCTTGATCTTATTGAATTGTATTTGATGCACAAGGGACGTCATGGTAATGGTTCTTCGCATAAAATCTTCGTTAGTTCGACATTAGATTTCCTCCCAAACATTTGATCAATATTTCTCTTCTCCTTTTTTATTCGAAAATGCCAGAGACAAGTAATATTAATCACAAATTCGGATAAATCATATTGAGCACAACTTTTACGGTAAATGGAAGAAAATAATTTGTACGAATATCACTGGTTTTAAAATTCTCCATTATTAAGCTCAATAAAACCTATTCAAATCTAATTAGAGTGCAATGTAAAATAAAGAAATGAATGTTGAATGAAATGTCAGCTAAATGAGGTTTTCATTCAAGTTACTCTTGAATTACTATGCTGTGCTTCTAATCTCAAAGCTGTCTATTCAAGAAGAAACAGAAATGCCAACCGAAACATTTCTCAGGAAATTACTTTAATTTTGCTGATTTCAGTAATAGCTAAAATCTCATTAATAGTTATTATATAGGCTTCAGAACCAGCATTTCGAGCTTACATTAAAAAAATCAGCGTGTAGTATCAGTTTTTATAGGCTCCAGACCTGTTATATCAGTTGTAAGAGATGTGTGACATCTCAGGTAACAGCTGGCCAGTTTGTTCTCTTTCATATTATAGTACAAAATGGTCGGGAGGATGCGTGTTCCTCTCCTACGATTTGAGATCGATACAAGATTTACGCACGCACGGAGAAACGAGTACATATGAAAACACATTTTGTAACATATAAAGTTTAAATCAAGATATTTCGTTCCTAATCAAATTTTAGAAAGATTATATATCGGTGCTGAGAACAATTATATAATTTCGCCTTCACAACAGAACTGTGACAAAACATTTTTACTAAGTAATTGTACTTGCATTTGTCAGTTTTCAGTTATGTCAAGATATATTTTTATGCAATATAATTACAATATTAAAAATAATAATAATAATAATTAAATAAATAAAATAAAATAAATAATCGTAAGAAGAAGTAGAAGATGACAATAATTTTGATTCAGCTTTGTTAAAAAAAAGGGGAAAGAAACATTTTGTCTGTTTTGTCTCTCAGAAACGAAAATAAATGAATAACATTTAAAAAAATATATAATAATAATAATTTTAAAAAATACTCTTCTAGTAATGTATTCAGCTGGTAGTTGTAACATAAATATTTAGAATTCATTGACAAAAACATTTAAAAAAAATAATAACCCACCTAGTTATATGTTGTCGTTGCGTTTTTGTTTTTTTTTTTTTTAATGTGTTGTTACTGTCGTTTGTATTTTTATTCATTTGTTATTATTATTAATTTCTTTTGGTTTGTTTTGTTTAAAGTGTTGTTATTGTCGTTTTTATTTTTGATGTTAGCGTTCGGGCTATACACAAAAATAAATGTACTTATAGTTATTGATTTTAATAATACATTTCACGAAGAAAAAACAATTATAACGACTTGCAACAAACTGACAATGTGCTTATTTTAGTCAAACATTATTAGCTAAGTAAAATGCTTTTTAATGGTAAAACACTGATTGTGGCTTTAAACGCCTTGTTTATACATATCATTCACTGTGTTATTGGTTGGTTGAATGTTGCATGAATTTCCTTATTTTTATGAAGATTACAAGTCAAACTTATGTAACTTACTTGACAAAAATGGTGACTCCAAGTGTAGGAATATCATTCTTAATCTCTCGCCATGTATCCTGCACCAAACTAATTTGTTTCGCTGTCAGATAAACAGATAATTGTTTCTTGGAATCCTTTTTCACACATGATACAGACTGAAAAATACCCATCACACTACAAGTACTTAGCAAGATTCATATCGTACTTGTTCAACAGTTAGAGAAACTCCAAGTGCTAACAGCTTTCACGTGTATTTCTCGAATCTGGCTGTCGCGCACTTTATATCGACGTTTTTCTTTTTTATTTCTGTCTTATTAAACATGATAGTTGATAGCTGTCTGTCAGTAATTGCAGCGTGAGGACAATGCTATTTAAACTGTTCGATGTAACCACGTGGTGCCAGTGACTAGTAACGCAGGGGGCGGACTTATATCGTTATAAGGTAAAGGGCCTTTTCTAATTACATTTTCCACAAGATAAGAAGATCAGTTTTAAATATATCGGATTAGTGCTAATAAAAGTAAAAGGGCAATCATGGATGTATGATTTTTGTTATGTGTATCCACTTACAGCTGTTTATTATAAACTTTAATATGCCCCCCCTCTCTCTCTCTCTCTCTCTCTCTCTCTCTCTCTCTCTCTCTCTCTCTCTCTCTCTCTCTCTCTCTCTCTCTCTCTCTCTCTGTCTCTGTCTCTGTCTCTCTCAATAAATATTCCATTTGTAAACAAATTTATACGAATAACGAATCTACAATCTTAAGCTGCGTCTTGGAATAGGCTATGTATATGCAAAGGAAAGTAAATAATACTTGCTTAAACATGCATGCGTATTACAAAACAAAATAAATTCTTGTTTGAATCATGTGGCTATTGACACACATTTGCTTACTTGTATAATGTATCAACCAATAAAAATGGATGTGAGAATAATTGATCCAGTTTCTACAACTTTACAATGGCTGCAATGCGGAACCAAACACATCAAAACATTCTTGCTAGCAAAGGTTTCATTACAGACATTTTTGTTTAATTGGTTGTGATCTTTTTTAACAGCCTGACTTTTCTGCTGATCAGGATAGGTTTTAGATAATGGATTACTGAACGTTCTTTTTCTTATTTTATTCTGTAGACTTGTTAGATTTACGGGGAACTCCAGGCTCCTGAGATTCTGTCTTTAGCTTTGAGCTATTTGTTCAAACGACAGGTTTTCTCTAAATATACAGTCAAATTTTAATTGAAAATTCGTCTTTTAACTCCGGCAAATATTTGTTCCGACAATGTTATCAACAAAAAAAAAAAAAAAAAAAAAAAAAAGAAATGAAAAAAAATAATTGGTGTTTCAGATTTCAGTTAATTCAGGCTCAATGAAAAAACCTGCTTAATGTTATATTTGTGATTATTTTATAAAATTACATTATTAGTTTGATATTGTTCATGTCTTCATCTTCTTTCTTTCTTTTTATTCCATTTAAAACATATAGATGATCTCATACTTTGTACTCTCTCTCTCTCTCTCTCTCTCTCTCTCTCTCTCTCTCTCTCTCTCTCTCTCTCTCTCTCTCTCTCTCTCTCTCTCTCTCTCTCTCTCTCTCATAGCTATTTATTTATTTTCAATTTTGTTGTTATGGAATAGTTTAATTTTAAGTCGGGTTCTACAATTTGCGTTTCTTGTGGTTCATGTTATTTTGCTTCTGTAGAAAATGATCAACATCATTAACGGTTACAGTTTATTAGAAGTCGATAATTAATCAGAGCAGCTACGTAGTAAATATTTCCTCTAATTAACACAAACATGTTTATGTCTTTTTTTGTGGTTGAATATGTATGCACATATAATATTAAACCATCTACAGAACTAAGCCTTGAGATTCTTAACACATCATAAAATAACGACATTTCACTTGGTTCAATACTTTCTTTACTCTTCGTCAATCATCGGAATGAATCTAGCACATACATCCAGCAGGTTTACTATGCAGCTGGAGATTTGTTTGTTGTATGTAAAGACTGCAACGATGTGTTATAATTTTTTCCTTCCGACTTCAGATAATAATTTATTTATTTCTGTTTCTGTGTGATGACTATAAAAATTATGACTATATACGTCTCAGTCAAGCATAATCTCTCAAATAATTTTTATAATGTTTATAACGTTTACCCTGTCGTACTTCGGTTATCCACAGACGCACGCACTCCTACACCATTGTTTACTCAGCACGTGCTGGGTACAGAAATGAAATGATTACTGACTTAATTGTCGATAATGAGATCGACAGCGGAAGAACTACCTTTGTTTTTTAGATCTGTAATTATTATTCATCTATAGCTTTGAATTAGAGATGAACTAAATATTCTGAAAACATTCTGAGAAATAGAATAGAAATCTTGATACGTGAGCAGTTCCATGTTTGAGTTTATTATATGGTCCTCTATTTTTGTTGAAAATTGATATGAAATTACTAATTTTGTTTATATTGTACCAGCACGTATTATTTTTAATACAGTGAAACAGTGTGGGAGTAAGTTACAGAGACTATTCTTGGGCGTCAATATGTATCTGTTTCTTAGAATGATATACAGATTAAACAGATTTTAATAGATAATTCAGTCCAGTTTTAAGTATCTTTAGTTTGAATTTAATTAGATCAAAAGGGGTAGTTTTGTTCTAGTTCAAAATTATTTTAGTCCGGTGGCAGGGACCGATAAGCGTGCATTGCGGTCCGTACAAAGTGTTTTTGCTGTTTCTATACCTCTGAGATGTGCTCTTTAAGAATCTGAATGATGCCACTCTGTCGTCCTTGGGCAATCCGCACAATATGCAAATTAAGGCCGCCATTACTGAAAATCTTGTTTTCGTCAATATCTCAGTAACTATGCATGGTATCAAAATAATTTTGGTGTCTATCCCCGTGTTTTGAGGGGTAAAGAATCAGATTAAGCCATTTCAGTCAAGATCACACCAATATTTTGTGCTGAATAGGCATATTAAGGCCGCCATTACTGAAAATCTCGTTTTCGTCAATATCTCAGTAACTACACATCGTATCAAAATAATTTTGGTGTCTATACACATGTTTTTAGGGGTAAAGAATCAGATTAAACCATTACAGTATTGATCACACCAATATTTTCTGCAAAATATGCAAAAATCAACTTCAGTGTATATCCGAGTTGTTACAGAACATCCCCTTTACTTGTGCTGATGCATGTTGCCATTATCTGATTTGACTCAGTCCTCAAAGAAGTCACTTTCAACAACACTGTCACAGTCATCAACCCGTCGGGTGTGCTCATTCCGGCAGTGTGCTTCTCCGTGACATCCACAAAACATTGTGAGCTGTATAGCATCCACACATTGCTGTCGAACAGGGTATATCCGTAGCACAACCACACCTTATCATTTCCAGCACCTCCGGTGGAGCAACACTAATGTTTGGCTGCAATGTTACTGGGATCAAGCATCTATTGCGTTCGTCAAGTTCCCATCCGAACTCGACAGGATCTAATGCTGGAGGTTCTGAGTTGAGAGCTGATTTCCAAATGGCAGTCTGAATGTGCGCCCGCTTTACGTTCTCTTCGAATGCCTCTTTAGAAGGTGGAAGTGACTTAAGCTCTGGATCCTTTGTCAAATTTTTTCTACCCATCTTTCGCGACCAGACTTCTCCACGGACCTCAGACATGTTCGATGTCACCAAGCTTTTGACCCCGTAGCAGGCAGCCATGAATGTTGTCGCTTCTTCAATGATGTCACCTATGTCCTCAGATAATACGCCCAATTTGAGCAGTTCTACACCACCCTTAAGGACTTTGATGACGGTGGTTTTTCCTACTCCGAAGCACTGAGCCACAGTATCACAGCCTGAGAGGGCATGGGCGGCTGGCAGTTGTGAAAGCAAGTGTCCATGTTCACTTGCAGTTGCCCCAATGTCTACAGTAGTTCATTCAGCACTTGGTCCTTCCATTGTAAGACGACAGGTCAGGTTCAACTTTGCGTAGAAGTGCAGCAGGAGGACAAAAACGTCTGTTTCCTCACATACAATGTTGATTCTTTTCACGCCACTTTCAGCTGCCTTAACCATCTGCTGTATGATTATTAGTAACAATGTTTCCGATGAGAGCGGCTGGTAAGGTGTGGTCCAACTTTGTAGAAAGCTTTGATAGCAAGGATAACAAAGTGGAACTGACACAGTCAAGGGCAATCCATATCAACTCTGGCATGATAGTTCTTGTCATCAACACCTGTGCCACTCAGCACAAGAAGATCCGAACCAAAGTATTCTAACAACTTGGAGACTAAGGTTCGGCGGCTAATGTCTCTTCCACCATTGGATTGGTATAGGTCGTATTATTCGATGGAATTCCACACTCGCGATGATTCTGCTCTCACTGCACTGACTGTCGTTTCAAAAGCCACATCCACCTCCTCTTGGCTACTGCTAGATGCTGCTGAAGCTGACTTCGCTGACCGAGGTGAACAAAACTTCTTGTAACAGTCTGTGTGGTATCTACCATTTGCTGCATGCAGATCACTCACTGCCCCAGCCAAACATGTCTCTACCTCGCGTCCCCAGGCGTCGTGACGAGATCTACAGACATCTAGAAGGGTTTCCTTAAAAGTCTTTCTCCCCTCACCACGGTCCGTTGTCCTACAAAGAACAACCCTGCGCCAACGATACGGATGCTTAGGATCAATGTGAAGGCATTCCTCACCGCAGAAAAGGCAATGTTGCCTGAAGTTGAAGGTTGTCGACCCGGACCGACGCAGACGTTTTCCTGCAGATGACTCTTCAGAACCTTTTGATGCGCTCAGTTTATTCAAGTGTCTCTTGATGTGAGATTTGGATGTATATGTGGATACACAATCTCTATGACAAAGCACCTCTAAATCTTTGTCTGCCCACAGTCTAGTTTCAAGATCTTCATGGAGATCATCAAATCTCCGTTTACTTGATTCAGTGATAGTCTGTATCCTGTCTGTCCCTGCGACGCTAAGTTCCTTCTTGCTTCCATCTTCTTTACAAAAGATGCAGCACCCCTCCATCTTTCAGCTCTACCTGGAAGAGAAGATATATGTGAGCCACTCTGGCAGAACCAGGCGCTTCAATAACAGAGAAGTGCCTGCTTTTACCAGGCCGCTATTACTGATATTATCAATAATGGCGGTCCTTATTTGCATATTTTGCAGAAAATATTGGTGTGATCAATACTGTAATGGTTTAATCTGATTCTTTACCCCTAAAAACATGTGTATAGACACCAAAATTATTTTGATACCATGCATAGTTACTGAAATATTGACGAAAACGAGATTTTCAGTAATGGCGGCCTTATTATGCCTATTCAGCACAAAATATTGGTGTGATCTTGACTGAAATGGCTTAATCTGATTCTTTACCCCTCAAAACACGGGGATAGACACCAAAATTATTTTGATACCATGCATAGTTACTGAGATATTGACGAAAACAAGATTTTCAGTAATGGCGGCCTTAATTTGCATATTGTGCGGATTGCCCAAGGATGACAGAGCGGCATCATTCAGATTCTTAAAGAGCACATCTCGGAGGTATAGAAACAGCAAAAAAAACTTTGTACGGACTGTATTGCAAGGTTCTCCAAAAATCTGGGGTTTGGCAACCGGACTGTTTTATTTTATCAGAAAAAATGTATATATTTACCAAAGCAGAGACGATTAGTTTCAGCGAAAAACACCTGTCATCTTCATACTACCTTTTGACAAAGACAATCTGAAACCTGAGAACTATGTCACAATAAAAAAAAAAAAAAAAATTACAAAAAGTAAAATTAAAAATTAAAAATAATAAAATTTAAAAGAATTAAAAATTAAAATAAAATCTGCCATTGAATTCATTCAAACAGTATTAATTCTAGTTTGGAGGGGAAAAAAGATGAATAAAGTCATGTTATATTTCATTTAATTATTATGCATAGCCTGAGAACAGATAATAAATAATGATTTGTAACAGTCAAGCGTCAGGGATTTTATACATAATTCAAAGCTATTTAATGCATATTATTTGTTAATATCAAGAAATATATTAGGTTACTTTATAGTGAAATAAATAAATAAATATAGGCTATAAATAATTTTAAAAATTTTAAAAGTATAAATATTAAGAAGAGTATGTGTAGCAATGTTTTAGTTTTATTTTGTTTTCTTCGCATAACGAGTTCCCTAGTCAGCACATATCACGTGATGCAAAAGGGATCAAAATCGCTAAGCATAATGAAACACCTAATTCCGAAGAAGCGTACTTCAGTACAAATTTTACATCATTTAAGCTTATTTTGACAAATGACGCTGTTTGTATAAGTTCGTTAATTCTTGTGTGTTTATATTTTGTTTTCGTTGTTTCTTAATTGTTAATTCTTGTAGGAATGTTTTGTTTTCTTTGTTTCTTAATTTTTGTTTTATTCTCATTATTATATACAGACATCAGACAATGCTATTGTAACATTCTATCTCATCGAACGTATTGTGGACGTAGTATTATAAACATTAAATCTCATTGTTGCTAGTATCCCTTTATGTTAAAACATTTCTATGATAATAATAAAGAAATCACTTATTTTAATTTCAGATTTATTAAGCTGATGGTGATTATTCCTAAGCCAATAAGCCAAAACTAATTTTTGAAATGTATTAATTTACCGTATTCGGCTGTTTGAACCGTTACGCTGAGTGTTTTACGGAAACAAACGAATTAGGTCAAAACTGTTTCAAGTCAGACATCACTCAGATTAATATATTCTACATTTTTAACAGAAAACAGTTTTGGTTTTGCATATGAGCCAGTGGAATAACGTGTCGTTCAGGACGTTTGCACGTTGAACTATTTAATTTCTACTGATTAGAGGAACCCATGACAGGACAGTTCATGACATGAATGGGCAACACACAATGAGAGAAGAACGACCACTTCGTTCTGACTTATTAACAAAACGTCATTAGAAAATCCAGTACTGGCGAGTTACAGATATTAACAGAAACCACTAACAGTAGACTAAATGCCGGAACACGACTACGTGACTCGTCCTCACTTTAGAACAAATCTGTTGAGTCTCGTGGTTATTTCTTGTGTTAATAATATATCACTAGTGAAACAGTCTCATAGTAAGAATTTTTATTATGAAAGAGTTTTGTTTTTAGCAAAGGGTTGAGAGAGAGAGAGAGAGAGAGAGAGAGAGAGAGAGAGAGAGAGAGAGAGAGAGATATGCAAATTTTCAAATTAAACGGAATGATTATATGTGAAAAATAATAATTGTCTGGATAGTATGAAAGAAAGCGTCTTTTTCTGGGGTTTTTTATTTATTTATTTATTTATTATTTATTATTATTATTATTATTATTATTATTATTATTATTATTATTATAAAACCTATACAGTTAAAATACTAAAGCAATGCATAAATGAATTTGGATTTGGATTATTCCTTATATATATAAAACAATATAAATGTTACTCATCATCAAAATATATCGAATGATGATTTCATGACTAAAGCGAGATAATATTCATTTCAGAAGCATTATACAGTATTTAATATCAATTTAAACAATGCAGAAGCTATAGGATATGACGGTCTCATATTATTTATTTCCTCGTAAAAATGTACCATGACGAAATATTTACTTTGCCACTCCCCTTCTATTACATTATTTCTTTCTATTGACTTATACCCTTTATTTATCGTAGCCCATGGTGACCTGGATTATTTACAATACTCATGTGATCCATGCTGTTGATTTATTTCACGAAGGACAACTAGACTTGAACGGAAGCTTTTTTACAATAATACAGTTTCACAGTTTGGGTTTGTTTTTTTTTTTTGTTTTTTTTTTATTTATTTATTTATTTATGTCATTTCAATTCAGAATTATTATTAATTACTATATATTTATTTATTTCGTAATTCCAGTTTATTTTAATTTTTATATGTCTGTTATTAATGACAATAAAGTTAAATGTTTTATAATATTAGGTAAGCATAATTTTTGAAATTTGAATATCACCTCAATAGTGAATGGGCTCGTTCATTTTTGTTGCCATCTGAGGAAGTCGCAACTGAACGGTTATGGCGGCCAAATGAAATAGCACCGAATGCGCGGTTTACTTTACATTCAACGTCATTGCTAAAAAGGGAAACGAGGTATTTATAAGTCGCATTTATGTCAGAGTTATAGTATTTTGTATTTCATACAGATATTTTATTTCTTAAAGAAAAGCAAACAATATATATAATTTAAAAAAAAGAAAGAAAAACAAAAGTCGAAGATCCCTCGAAATTTGTTATCAGTTACAATCAGAAGTTAACATTTTCCGCGCTGTTACAAGTAATAGTCTAATTTCGGTGTTCGCTGTGTGGGATAGCTTGTAATAACAAGAACAAAGAAACCATCCGAATTATATGAATCTTTTCATACTAAATAAAAATTATAAAGATATAATTAAATTTTAGTTTCTTTTTATTATTAATTTGTTTTCATTGTTATTAATGTTTCTAATGTTTTAAAAATGAAAACAACCAGATGGAGAGGTAAACGCGATTATTATTATTATTATTTTTTAATAGAGCTGCTGTCTTATTTCTTAAGCGATTTTGAATAATTAAACTAAAGGTGATATCCTTCTTTTCATTATTAATTTATTATTATTATTATTATTGGGGTTGATTTATTATTTTTTTTTTTTATATATATATATATTTTTAAAGCCATGTTAAGCTAAATACGAATGCTAATTTATTACTTTTTTTTTTTTTTTTTTAATAGAGCTATTGTGTTATTTAGTTAATGATAAAACAATGTGTGCATATGTTGTTGTTGTTGTTTTTTGCTGTGGACCCACAGGGTAGGACTTCATTATCTTAGGAAGAAATATATTATTTTAATCTGGACGTTATAAGTAAATAGTTACACATAAATCTCCTGGAGAACATTATATGGAAATTAATAAATACATAATCATAATTGTATTTGCATTACTTTCAAACAATAGTTTCTGCATTTAGTCTTTTTTCATTGTTTCAGTTATTTCATTTTTCAGTTTTACAGCCATGACTACTAGTGAGATCAAAATCAGTAGAAAACCAGTTCTTAAATTTGTCAAAGTGTACAAAGTATACAAATGTAAAGAGTGTGAACATCAGGTTGAGAAAAGCACAACTCTCAGTCTTGGGAGTTCCATAATGTGCAACAATTACAAAGTGCAGAATTTTTTCCGGTGCAAGGAGTGCAAACTGAGGTTTAGTCAAAAACATACTCTTTATGTTCATAAAAGAAAACATTCACAGTCAAAACCTTACATGTGCATTCACTGTAATAAAACATTTATTACAAGATCTGGGTTAATTTTACATAGAAAGGCACATGCTATAGAAGCGACATACACTGACAAAGCATTTGAGTTTACAAAGGTATCTAATCAAAGCAATGACATGGAAAATAGATTACACCATGAAAAAGCATTTCCTGCTTGCACTCACATGAAACAGTTGCTGAAAATGATGGACAAGGAAAAAATGACAGAAACAAATTTAACAAAATGTTCAAATACAGAAAAGACTCTGTCTTCACAGCACATCCTTTTGGAGGAAATAGTGTATCTTCAAAGAGTACAGTTTCCCAAATATCTAATGCTTCAGAACTTGCCTCAGAATGTCCAATGACTGTTGTTCAGAAGAAAGACAAAAACATTAATATAACTGATCCTTCAGTAATCTCTCTTTCAGGTGGATCTGGTTTTGTTGTTAACATTGTCATTGGTGACAAATCTAAATGTGTTATGTTAACACCTGATGAAAGCAGTTTATCTTGTGTTACAAATCCCAAAAACCTGATTAACACTGTGCCAAACTCATACAGTTTACCTACATGTGTCAAATCACATGAAACAGGTAGTTATTGTACTTTTAAATGCAAACACTGCTCCCAGTCATTTGACTGCATGGAGAAGTTACATGAACACAAGAAATCCCACAAAAAGAAACAGCAAGCTATGGTACCTTGTCCTTGGCCCCATTGTAAGAAGAAACTGACAAGTAGGAAGAGACTTGACTCACATCTTAAAAGACATAATGGAGGAACATTTTATCTTTGTCACAGATGTGGCATGCAGTTCAATGACTGTGTATTTTATCACAAGCATAAAGGTGTGTGTCTTCCAAAGTTTAGAACCTATGCTTGTTCCATTTGCAATAAAGAGTTGAGTGGGTATTCAGCATTGCAAAAGCACACAAGAATTCATACAGGAGAAAAGCCATGCCAGTGTGAAATCTGTGGTTCAAGATTCAACAATACTTCACACTTGACTCGCCATAAGCGTATTCATATTAGAAAAGGAGAAATTCCAGATCCAAACAGTACATTTAAACTGACAGACAAAACTGAATCCATCAGATGTCAATCTGCCTAAAAAATATGCAGGAATCAGATGAGAACATGTGCTAGAAAATTCTCCATCTACAAATTAAAACCACAGTAACTCATCTCATTGAAACTGTTGAACTTCTCACTGTGAAAGAAAATGTAGCTAAAGAAAATATATAACCTTTCCACTAATAAATTTAAAACACTTTGCTCTGTTTCACACAGTATTATAAAATTTTGGCCTTACATTAATTTTATACATCTTATATTGTCAGTTAACATCATTTTAATAAACTAATGTGAAAATTTTGATCAGAATGACTTCGTTGCTTATTTAAAAAATTCAAAAATAAAAACATTATTTTTGGTATTAAACCGAACAAGTGAGAGAAAAGCTGATGAATTAGTTCATAATTATTAGTCATAAACAGCAATCTTCCAGCCTAGCAGTCTGAAATATTTTTGTCTGATCTAAGTATGTGTTGATGTTCATTACCAACACATTTTTCTCTATAACATTTGCTGATGTACAAGGAATATAAACTGGATAACTTTAAGCAGTATTAACTTAACTGAACCAAAGCTTTAACAAGTAAAATCAGGTTCGAGAGTATTTAATTTTTATAGTTATCTCACATTCTTTTATCATACTTTGTTTACATATTTTTCTAAATCTGAAACCAAATATCTTTGTTTTTAACTTTAAGCCAACATATCTGAAAACAAATCTGAATATACAGCAAAAATTCTTGGTTACATCTATAAATAGGGTATTAATTAACATGTAAATATGTAACATTGATCCATCAATTTATAGGAAAATGAAATTGAAAAAAAACATTGTTATTTGGTACATAAATATTGTTTAATAAATTTTCATTTTTTTAAAAGGCACTAACAGAGACAGTGATGTCATCCACAACTCACAGTGTTCACCTAATGTACAGAAAATAAAATAATAAAAATTAGATCAAACAGTACAAATGAAAATAGATATAGTACAATATCTTACATAGCAAAAGTCAGGTGCAGCTCACATATTAAATAGACATATAAACTTATTCATTGATCTGCTTGAACAACACAGATTACAGGTGAGAGAATATACTTCCAGGATGGTAGTGATCTAAAGGGGAGTATAAAGATGAGTTGCATAACTGAGCACAAATGAAAGCAGTCAGAATTTTCTTGCACGTTCTCATGTAGGTTGGGTTTTTTGTGGGTTTAACCCTCATGCAGCTTTGTTTCAGAAGCTGTAATTAAGTCATGACAGTATTATTTTATTTATTAAACAAAAAATGTACAAAATCAACAGTTAAGCAACTTAAGGGGTTTTTTTTGTTGGTTTTTTTTTATCATCACACTAGTTAGTAGACTTGCTCAACAACAATGTCCTCACAAGAAACCATGCATAGTTTCCCTCACTTTCCTTAAAAAGTAGGCCAAGTTAATTGAATGTTGCCTTACTGCCTGTTTTAGAGTCAAGTAGGGCTGTCCAGAATTCCACTTGGCAGTTTTGATAGTAAAATAACTTGGTAAATTTAAGATATTCTTTTTTGTTTTGATTTTTTGCAGCATGAAAACATGAAACTGGGTGAGGTCTTGGGCTTAAAAATGAAATGGGCTAGATTGGATATCAAGTGCTCCAAGCATTAAGTGTCACATTAATTTTCAAGAAAACCATAAATGAGATTTTTAAAAACATTATTTTTTATTTTATTTTATTTTATTTTAATTACTTAAACTTAAAAAAAAAATCTTAATTATATAATTGGTCCTTATTTCAATACACTGATTATAAATATGTTTTTATTTAAAAAATGAAAAACAAAAAAGGAAATAAATTTTCGAACTAGGGTCCTCCCAAAGTGTAGCATGATGAATGAATGGGAATCTGTGGCTCATATACAAAAAGTTTCATTACAAACAGTGTTATGAGACCTCAGTCAATAGACTGGGATTCTACGTTTTCTTCTTTCGTTATCTTTTATTCTAATAACTGCTAAAGCTTTAGTAAAAGTAGGTTGTTATTTGCATACATTCTGTTTGACGTAGGTTGCTTAATATAGTTAAAAAAATAATATTGGGAATGTTATTAGTCTGACATGCTAAGACTATAACACTTTTGTCATGTTGGATCGGTTGTCGATGTAATCTGAGTAGAATTAATAATAATTAATAGTTAAACTTACACTGTTACAGTATATTTTAATTTATAAATTATATCTAACTTGAGTCGAAAGTAATTAATTATTTTTATTTATTTTTGTTTAGTAAAAATATGCACAGCTGATAACATAACAAATAATATTAATTAGCGACAATTAATTATTAATGAACTATAGCTAGGTATTTTTAAATCTCTTCAAACTTTTTAATAATATTGTTTCCAAAGTTTTGGTTCTTCATAATCATAATGATATTGTGATAATCTGTAAAATTTATTAATGTGTTAGAATCAGTGAAATTGTTTAGAAATGTATAACAATAAACAATATTACTTTCAGGCCTTAGTGTTGTAAATTGCACTACGATTAAACATTTTACAATATTTTTTTTTATTATTTTTTTTTTTTTTTGTAAAGTATATCCTCTTTTTCATTTTACAACATTAGTTTGGTATTCTTTCAGTTTAGTTCTAGGCCTTGTCAGCACAAATTTTACTGAATACTTTGTTTCTGTTGTTTGTTGCAATGGGGCTTTACAGATATAAAAAGTAAGATGATTCTAGATGATATTTTTTATTTTCAACTAGACACAAAATGAACATCGTAGCAAAAATTCAGTAAAACATATTCTGAAAAGGCCTCGGTGCTAAACTGCAAGATTATGACTGGTTGTGGCCAAAAGCATCACATTTTCATAGACTGAGAAAAATAAAGTAGAGCAGTCAAATAAAAGAAATAACCTAAAACACTTGAGACCTTAGATGTTGTTTAATAATTTAAAATAATGTTCTTTTCCAGATTCTGTTAAGATGGCTTCAAGACATAAAAAGTGCACATGGTCATTAGCTGGTATAAAAATTGTAAACATCTACAGATCAGGATCTTCTGTGCTTAAAAAGACAGCACTAAACTTAGCAGTTGTTGGTTGTCAACTGGGAAATTTTCCATGCAACAAATGTGAAAAGTCTTTTGGACAGAAAGCCAGTCTCATTATACACAGACGGAAACATTCACAATCAAAACCTTATACTTGTGATACGTGTAGTAGAAACTTTGTCACACGAGCTGGTTTAATGATCCACAAAACCTCACATGGACTAAAACAAACTAAAATTGAAAAACTTGAACCTGATAACGGTTCTACTGCTGATCATAACTTGAAAAATCAAATTCCTAGTACTTTCAAGTCTGAAGGAATTGTAATTTTGAAAAACGAGTCCACATCCAAGTGCAAGAACGAACATAGTGGTGGTAATAATAATAATAGGGCACACCGAAAAAAAAATTCTCGACAATTAGGAATCACTAAGAACTCTACACAGTCACACCAAGATTTCACATCAAAAGATAAAGGTAATAAAGTTGTACAGCCCTGTAAAATTGATCCTAGAAAAGATCCTCAAAAGAAAATACCAACAATGTCAATATTAACAAGATCACAAGTAAAGAAGAATAATACATCAAGTAACAATGATCAGAGACTTGGACACAATGATAAAAGAAAATCCAATTGGAAAAGAAACAAATTAAATGTGACAGGTGGAAGAAACCAAAAAAATACCTCCCAAATGAAAACAAATTTACATTTTGAAAATGATGAGAAGAAAAACAGAAAAATTGTAGAATTGTCTATCAGCACAAAATCAAATGTTAATAAAAAGTCATCAAAGTCTTATAAATGTGATATCTGCCCAAAAATCTGCAGTGATGCTTCAAACCTGAAAACTCATCGCCGTCTTCACACTGGAGAGAAACCTTTCAAATGCACAACATGCAGCAAGAGTTTCCGAATTAAGGCATGTCTGAATATTCATGCTAGAGTACACACTGGAGAAAAGCCCTATTGCTGCAGCATATGTTCAAAGACATTCAAGTATCAGAACACCTTTAAACGCCATTTAGCTTCACACCAACCCAATACTGATGCACAGATTATTTGTAAGATTTGTGAAAAACAGTTCCCAAGTCGAGAATTCTTATGGGATCACAAACAAAAAACCCGTAAATGTGACAAGTGTCCACAGTTATTCTGCTCTTTTTCAGAGCTCAATCTCCATAAACATGTCAACCATATTGACAGGTTTTCTGTTGGAAATTCTGATGAAAAATTCTGCCAGTTCTGCAAGAAGACATTTAAAACTAACTACACATTCCTTGCCCATATGCAAAAACATGCTCACAAAGGCATGCCAATAACATTTCCATGTCCGAAATGTTCTGAAACATTTGACAGTTACGATCTGCTTCGTTTTCACAAGAAGACACACTCACAAAAACGTGAAAAATGTGTTACCTGTCCATGGATTCATTGTGGAAAAAAGCTGACAAGTCAAAGGAGACTTGATTCACACCTAAAAAGGCATAATGGTGAAACACGTTATCTTTGCTTTAGGTGTGGAATGCACTTCACTGACTGTGTTTTTTATCTTAAACACAAACGAGCTTGCTACCAGCGAGCAACCAAATATGGTTGTAGCATGTGTGGTAAAACATTGAGTGGTCATTCAGCATTACAGAAACATATATTATCACACAAAGGTGAAAAACCATGTCAGTGTGAAATCTGTGGTTCTCGATTTAACAACAGTTCTCATCTGAAACGACATAAACTTATTCACGTCAGAAAAGGTGAAATGCCACCATTTGAAAACAGCAACACACAAGAATTATTGTATTATCCTATTGCAACACAAAATGATGACAACATTGGATCTGTTGAAATTGAGAATAAACAGATAATGGCTTATTTTGTTGACAGAGCACCTGATCAGATCCATTTACAAACTGATTTGTTATCTGTAGCAGCAGGTATAGGTAAAGAAGAAGCAGAGTAGGTATCTGTTATTATTAATTGCGAATTATGTAACAAAATCAGATGTTAATCACAGCAGATAGGTGATTAGTCAGTAATTTTATATATATAAAATTAAAAAATCATTTAAAATAATTATCAAATAAATTGTTTTGATGAACATGTCTTTTTTGTTTTTCTTTATTTACTATTTAAAAGATTTTTTTTCAAACTTGAGTGCAGATGTAAATGCTTAACTTAACAAAATGGATTTAAATTTGAGTATGTACATTCAAAAATGTCCCTAAATTCCTTTACATGAACAGATGAGAACAGGAAGAAGCCCTTATGATAAATTTGGTATAAATTATTTTATATGAGATGACGATTTATGTTTTAAGAAATATTATTATTTGCAGAACATTACTGATTATAATTTTGTTTTTTTCAATGTATGATTCTTGTTTATTTTTTAATTGTTTAATAAACAATAATATAATTCAGTTCTACTGAATTAGTTTTCTGTTGTTCAGACCAACTCTTCATAATATAAATTTACTTTTATTTATTTATTTATTTATTATTATTATTATTATTATTATTGTCTTATTAAATTTTCGTAATACAGTATAACGAGTTCATTTAACTGCGGAGAGACCCAAACCGGATACTAACTTTGAAAAGCAAATTATCTCCCTTAGAGTGTTCAGGGCCTACCTTTGGACAATTTCATGTTTTAGCAGAGGTTATTGAAAATAATAATAATAACAGACATGGAAATGATACTCAAGGAACTGATCTTGTGAGGGGTCAGTTATGTGCAGATGTATAAAAATGTGTCAAATTTAATTTATTATTAACGTAAGACACATATACTTTATAGAGCCAATGGGTGAGTCACTGATTGAGTGGTGTATAATTAGTACAATATACTAATAGTAATACTGTATATACTTAGTTCATTATTAATATTACTTTATTACTACTAATAACAGGTACGTGACAGAATTTTCTAAAGTATAATTTTTTTACTATAAAATTATATATCTCAGAAACAGCAAAAAAAAAAAAAAAAAAAAATGTAAAGCAGATTAAAATGACATCAAGATTATATTCATAGCGTTGATGTGAAACAAGTTATGAATTTTTATCAGTAAATTTTGACGGTATTTTTCCTTCAGAATCTATGGAGAAACATGGTCGATTCCTTCATTTGGCAACATAAACAATGAACATCTCATATAGATTCAAACTAACATACATATTAAGTTTTATATGAGTTCTAGAGCTATACAGTATTTTTTAAGCATGTTGATAACATTCATTAATTTTAATTAATTAATTAATTGCGCTAATAGCTCAGATGTACCTTACACCTTAATTATGTAATATCCAAAACCCTATAGAAATTTAACCAGTGTACAAAGATAATTTTTTAAGAATAATTAATTGTAATAAACAAAACCTCAAACTTTTAAGACATTCGCAGCAACAGCAATCTCTATGGCAATGTCATATTTAGAGAATACCCCATATTTTGGTATCCAAAATTAAGCGCCTTCCTTCTAAATATTTGTATGAAATTTTGCAGACTGAAGAGAAATGCATAATTTGTAACTTTGTGTATGATTTAAAGTCTTGGATAAGCTTAGCTTAGTCACATAATAATTTTGATAATTTGCCTGCTGATTCTCTGTTGGTGATCAAAGATCACATGTCAAGAAATGAATATGATGGTGAAGCTGAATATTCATTAAGTTATGATATTTGTTGTTGAAAATATGTAAAAATAATGATGAAACAAAAATGAGAATGAGATAACTCCCTTCAGGAAAAGCAGAAATGCATCCCAAACATTGGGCAACCTTCCACAGCTTTTGTCACATACCTACTAATATAATAATAATATGGAATTTACAAATTATAGCATGTGATATGATTAGTGAATTGATTCGACTCATCAGACACGTTAGAATCAGATGTGAAACTATCTGAATTATTAATTTTGTTGTTTTGACTGAAGTATGTGAAACTAACTAAGTCTATAGTGATTCAACATTTAGTTGAATTTGTGGTAAGTAATCTGGAACTGAATTTGTATTTAAATTTTTCACACAATTTGGATTATTGATGACGACAAAGATGATGATTAAAAACTGAATTATTAATGTAATAAGCAACAGAGATAGATAAGAGTAAGACCAACTGCATGTAACAAAGTCCAACTGAAATACGGGAGAAACATAAATTTGGTCCATTTGTTATATCCTAAAAATACCACAAATCCATAAGCATAGGATCTTGTGTATGAACCATCCCACACATGAGAAAGCACATACTACACATTTTAATTAACTGCTTGCAGGGGAATCCACTAGCTATATATTATCAGTAAAAGACTGACCCCATATAAATATGTAACAGCTTATTAAATGGTTCCTACAGTGATTACCCTAGTTTCTTTTAGGATAGCACTGTGTAGTAATTGAATATTTTAAAACCATCTTATTTTTCATCAGTGTCCTACATATCTGATAAAAAAATTAAAAAAAATTCTGAATAATTAGTTCCAACATCAAGGTATCAAGGACACATTAAAAGTATAACGAGATCACTGAAACTGAAATATTTTACCTCATAGATGCTACAGTGTTTCCAGTACAGTTAAATTTTTAATTTAATTTTTTTTTTACTATAGATAAACTTTGCTAATAATAAAGGTGACATGTTAACTGATTTACATGTACTCTTTATTTTTGTATTTTTCAGAGTAATCATATATTATTTTACAACATTGGAATCCAATTTTGTTTAAATCTCTTCCCAGTTAAAAAAATGTATTTAAATTTGCTAAATTAAAAATGTTTCTTTTTTCTAGAATCAACAAAAATGGTTGTAAATCATACATGTAAATGGTCACTGACATCGCTGAACCTTGTCAAAAATTTCAAGTGTGATGATTGTCAGAAGGAGATACAGAGAAGTTCACCAGTGACATGTATGAGTACTGTCATCAAGGCATTGTCTGGTGTCTATTCTAGATATTTCAGATGTGAAATATGTGAAAAAACATTTAGTAAAAAATCTAGTTTCTTGGTACATAGATGGAAACATTACCAGAAAAAAACATACATTTGTGCTAAATGTAATAGCAGATTTTTCACACAGGGTGGTTTAATTATCCACAAAGCAACACATGATCCAATACAAATTAATACTGATCAACTCATTAATTTTGTTAACAATCAAACAAGCAAATCGCAGAATGTTTTAAGTAAGTTTTTAAAAGTCCAAAGTAGTAAACCAAATCAACTGCTGGTCATTCCACATAATTCTGATTCTCATGATGATCTTGTACACATTTGTCATAATGGTTTGCAAGATGAGAATAAAAGTAATATATTTTCATTATCAACTAAATTGGATGACTTTAAAGGCAAACATGTACATCAGCAGGACCTTAATAAACATTCTGAAAATGAAGTAATTGTTGAACAGATGTCCTTAAACAATTGGCTAATGAATCAAAAGTGCAAAGAAACAGTAACTGACAAATGTTTGTTGCAGACAAAAACTGATTTATTTAAAGAAATGAATGATAATAATTGTCAAAATGATGATGATCAGACTACTTCTACTCCAAGTGTTGGAATTACTGAAAGCAGTCAGCATAATTTTAAGAGGCATAAAGAAATAAATAAAAACAAAACTAAAGCAAAATGCAAAACTGTTCAATGCAAAAGATCACACACCAGATTAAAAACAAAATCAACTGTGAAAAAGGAAACATTACAAGCTGACAAATCATTAAACAGAATGATTACACGATCATTTGTGAAGAAGAAAGTTGTACCATCATATAAAAAGAATATTTCAAATAAAAGTATTCAACATAAAACTGAAAAGAGAAATATCAGTAAAGTGAAGAAATCTGAATGTACTAATATTGGTGAGCAAAAGGATAAGGCCTCCAGGACAAGAAACTTTCAAAGGAAACCAGCAAAAAACAAGGGTCTTTCCAAACAAAATACAGAAAATAATAAGAGAATAACTTTTAACAGAACATCAAAACTGTTTGAATGTGATATCTGTCAGAAGTTGTGTAGTGACTCTTCTAAACTAAAAGACCATAAACGTCTACATACTGGTGAGAAACCATTCGTTTGTAAGATCTGTAATAAAAGCTTTCGGATGAAAGCATGTTTGAAAATTCACAACAGAGTTCACACAGGTGAAAAACCTTACCGTTGTAGTACCTGTTCAAAGGAGTTTAAATACCACAACACATATAATCGACATCTAGTATTACATGATATGGATTCAGATAAAAAAATTAAGTGCAATATATGTAACAAACAGTTCTTGAGTCATGAAGGCTTGAATGACCACAGTAAAAAGGTCTGCAAATGTGAAATATGTTCACAGTTATTCTGTTCAGTTTCAGAACTCAATGTCCATAAACATCTGAATCATGTGGATCAGTTGTCTGTAAGTAAATCGGAAGAAAAATATTGTCAGTTTTGCAACAAAAAATATAAATCTAATTACACCTTCATTGTTCATATTCAGAAGCATGCTCGTAAAGGTATGCCAGTAAAATTCCCTTGTTTTTTGTGTTCAGAAACATTTGACAGTTATGATTTGCTTCGCAATCACAGGAAGACACATTCACAGAAAAGGGAGAAATGTGTTACATGTCCATGGACTCACTGTGGTAAAAAGTTAACTAGTCAGACAAGATTAAATCTTCATCTAAAAAGACACAATGGTGAAACACATTATCTATGTCACAGATGTGGAATGCGCTTTACTGACTGTGTTTTTTATCTGAAACACAGAAGAGCATGCTATCAGAGAATCAACACATATGACTGCAATCTGTGTGGCAAAGTCCTTAGTGGATATACCTCATTACAAAGGCATCTCCTGTCTCACAGTGGCGAGAAGCCTTGTCAGTGTGAGATTTGTGGAGCTAGATTTAATAACAGTTCACATCTTAGACGACATAAACGCATACATATCAGAAAAGGAGAAATGGCACCTTTTGATGATGTAGGTCCTCAAGAAACTACTGTTTCTGTTGATGCAGAATTACCTCTTCCAGAAGTAACAACAACCCATCATTATCCAGAATATGTTTCTACACCAGTAGATATTGAAACTGAGCATATTGTCACCTACTTTATTGATGAGCAAAATGGTAACATTATAAGTGAACAAGATCAATTACAGACAGAACTCTTATGTGCAACAGCAAATGTTTCCCAAGAACTGGAACAGTCAAATTCTTTATTTGATTCCTAACATCAAATGTGTTATTATTATTATTATGTTTATCGTTAATAACAAATTGAAAGGTATTTGGTTTAAATAGTTATTGATAAAAAGTAATATATTTGTTTGGTTAGTGTATAAAAATAATAATAATAATAAATAAATAAATAAATTTAAAAAGTCTGAATTTTGGTAATAAACTTATTAGCACTTATTAACTGATATTTATAAAGAGTTCCTATGTAGCTGAGCAAATAATGAATAAATGTGCCTTTGTTGACCATATTAACGTAAGTGTTTAATATTGTTTTGTATTAATCAGAGAATAATAAATTCATGAGGTTGCACTGAGGAAAGTATTTTGTTATTTTATTTATTTATTTTTTAACAATTATTAATATTGTGAAATATGGTAGGCCTATTCCCAGTCAGTCTGATTTCCCCAACCCATTTCTGTGTATGTGAGTAGATTAAGATTAAGATCTTTTATGTGCATTTTCCAATAGATCACATGATAAAAAATAAAATAATAACAATAATGACATTTCAATACACTAAAAATATAAACTAACAAATAATACAGATTAAATTATGTAATGATTACTTTTGAGTTATTTTAAAGTGAACTGATTAGAAACTTGGAAAGCTAGCCTACTACTGACAGTTAAAACACTTTATAATGAACATTTTTAGCACTAATAACAAATCAGAAATATAATTTGTGATTGACTGTTTTATTGTTGTTATTTATTTATTTTAATTTTCTGTATACATTAAATCTGGTGTGCGTGTGAGATAAACAAAATTACAATAATAATGGTCGTTTTGTATTTGTACATTAAGGAGAAAATACTGAAAAACATAATTTTGCGGTTTAATGTTTAGAAATTAACAACTAATTATATGAAGAAAAGCAAAATATTAATAATAATCTTAAAATGAGACGTTAAAAGCTATTGATTCATTCGATTTCATTTCTTTTCGTTCTAATTTCAAGAACCAACTTTTGAAATTGACTGTAACTAACTCCTTTGCAGAGTAGTAATTACACTTATAAACCGTAACGTGGAATAAAATCGGTTTTTCTTTTCGGTTGAATAATTATGTATAACATACATATGTATTTTTCCAAATTTCAAATTATGACGAAGAATAATTAAATTTTAGGTGTGTAATGAATTTTCATTTTGAAAAATTATTTTCCTTAGTGCGATATCTACTGGAATGTATTAAACAGGCAATGTCAGTAGTTTAGTAAAACATGAATTTGTTACTGCTTAGTGCTTAGGCTTCTCCTCGGGTTTAAGTTCAGTTTATGATTGGAAGCTGACCCAACAACCTTAGTGTATGTGGCTATGTCCTCACTACTAATAAAATATTTTCACAAGTAAAAGCATTTGCGAAATTAGAAATTCGGTTACGGGTTAGGGTTTACAGAAGGTGAAGACAAAATGTTAAACGATTTGCTTGTAATAAACTGACAAACTACTGAAACGCCGTCAAATTTTAACGGTGGTGCAGATTGCTGGTGTTACGTGGTCAGCATGTGTTTATGGATGTGAACAGGACAAACTTAACGAAATTGAAAGGGTAGAAAAATACGTATAGATTCCATGGTAAAACTTAAATGGGAAAATAATTTTAAGAAACAAAAATTAAAAAAAAAAAAAAAAACAACAATAATAATAAAAGCCCCTTCCCATCCTATTTTTTCTTCATTTTGTTTTTCTGCTTAACAAAAATCTCTTATCAGAAAATTTTGTTAACATGCAAAAACGTCTTTAAACATTTAAAAAAAATTCATTTTTATTTTTGTATTTTTATTATTTTTAAGTGTGTGTGTGTGTGTGTTTTGAACAATAAACAAGCTCAAATATCTTCTGCAGTGCAGTGGATTCCAGAAAGCAGTGGTATTGCTTGTTTAGTTCCAATTAATGCAAGCATTAGTAATCATTATTTCAGTGAATATGTCAACAACCAGCAGAAATTGAAACTGATTTTTGTAATAATATATATGCTGACCAAAAAAAAAAATTGGTTAATACAATAACATTATAGAAGCTTGCACATCTTTAAATGTACTCGCTAAATGAAATATGTGTTGTGTACATCAGCATGCATTCAGAAATACTTAAATGTTTGATGCATTTAATGACACCTATAACTTTTTTTTTTTTTTTTTTTTTTTTTTTTTTTTTTTTCAGTCATCAGCCCCTTTCAACATGCATTTGTGAAATGGATGGTTTAAAGTAAATAGAAAATAAAAGTTTAAGCACTGTACAACCATAAGGAATGCAGACAAGATCATGTACAGAGAAACAACACAGCGGTTCTAATCATGAAGAAAATAAGTATAAAGAAAAGAAAAAGATTACTGGTCATTATTGTTGCATCTGTGATGAAAGGTTTAGTAAACTTTCTGTGTTAAAAGAACATGCTAAAATTGATGCAGGAAAATATCCGTTAGAATGTAAGTTTTGTTTCATGAAATTTGATGATGACAGATGTTTTAAAAAGCATAAGTTAATTCATGAAAGTAAAGAAAACCTCAAAGGCTGATTATTTGGAATATGAATCTAGTGGAGTAAAAAATGAACATGATGTATGTAGGGTTTGTAACAAAAACTTTAACAGCCGAAGTGAATTGCTTGCTCATACTGAAAATTCAGATGAGCCACAAAAATGCATTATATGTTCCAAGTTATTCTGTTCCATTTCTGACTTAAGAAATCACAAAAGAAAACATAAGCCCAAATATTTTTGTTTGCATTGTTCAAAAACTATAACCTCTCTTAGAAATTACGTAGATCATGTCAATAGGCATGCTAGCAAAGGCATGTCAGTCAGTTACAAATGTGCATATTGCTCAGAGTCATTTGACAGTTCCAAACTCCTGTGTTGTCATAATAAGATACACAAAACAAAGTCTATTCCTATCATTCCTTGTCCATGGACTCATTGCAATAAGAAGTTCACTTGCCAGAGTAGACTTAATCAGCATATTAAAAGACACAATGGAGAAAAGGTTTATCTTTGTAGTAGATGTGGAATGTTCTTCAGTGATTGTATTCTGTACAAGAAACATGCAAGCACCTGTCGGCAGCGATTTTTCAAGCTTATTTGTAAGTTGTGTGGTAAAGAATGTGGTGGGTACTCAGCACTGAAGACACATACTCGCACTCACACTGGAGAAAAACCATACACTTGTGACACTTGTGGAACATGTTTCAAAGTAAGTCACCACCTGAAGCGACATAAACAAACACATTTAAAAGAAAGCAAGAAAATACTTTCCTGTGACAGCAGCACTCAAACACCTTTGAGGTCGGAGACAAGTGACACAGAGACAGTTAAACACCAGACAGCTGAGATTGTTGATATGACAGCATCGGCAAATCAGTTACACACAAATAAAGATGCTGGAAGTGGTTGTTCTGAGGTTATGGACAACATTAAAAATGAAACTAGTGTACTATGTAAGTGAAAATATTGTTTCCTGCTCAGAATTGGAACATATGACAACAACAGAGATGCAAGAAAGTATTTTGATTTCTCCTGACATTCATAAATAATTTTATTTTGTTAATGGAATAATTTCGAAATAATGTTATAGGTTTTATTGTGGATTTGTGTGTGTGTGCATTCACACACACACACACATATATAAAATAACATTCCTTATAGTTACCCAGTAATTATTTGAACATGTTTTAGTTCTTTCATATTTGTACTGCCATTTGTTAACTATTCTCTGTTATAAAAAAACAACAGTTATGCTCAATACCTCAATACTACTGTCCATCCATTTAGTTTTTAACTTTTAAACACATGCTTTTACACGTTATAAATTGTTATAAATATGTTATAAATTGTTGTAAACAAAGTTTTCCACTTTTTGGGGGTTGTTTTTTGTTGTTGTTTTTGTTTGTTGTGGGGGGGTTAATATTTAATTGTTTTGACATAAACATTAAACAGCTATGCTTCCTGGATTGTAATTTAACACTGGAGAAAAACAAATTGCAACATCTTCCTGTTCATATTTATCTGATAAAGAACAAAAGATGATGGCCGGTGTATCAATTTTTTGAATCGCTACATTTTAATCTCAATGTGTGCATTCTAAAAATGGATAAAAAATCTGTAAAAAAAAAATATATATATTTATTCTTCAAACATGATTCATGTTTCTACATAGATTTGTATTCATTCATTCGCAAACCTTATGAAAAGGGCAATAGCTCATACATCCATTGTTTAATATTTTGAGACAAAAAAATTGGACATTGTTTATGAAATTCTGTGATAAAACTTGACAGTGAATGACAATAAAATATTTTAAGATGAAATATGTATTTTTTTGTTTTTTCCTGTTATCGGTATGTTTAGAAGCTTTCTGGTTCAGTTAATAGGGATAGTCTTTCCAGAGGCATCAGCAGGTTTTCCAAGATTTGCTTCAAAACTAAATAATATTTAAAACCAAATTATTAGAATTTTAAAATGTTATTTAAGATAATATACACTTCAAAAGTGTCCAGAGCAAGCTAACTACCCTGAAAAAGATGGTTAAGTAACCATGTGCAACCAAGACTAGTTAAGAATTAAAATATTTTAAAAAATATATGCAACCCTGAAAAAACTCTAAGTGGTGTCAAGTATTTAAGAAATTAAAATAGGCAACTTAATTTTTGAAATGTCAGACTGTTAAGAAGAAGGGGAAAAAATGTATTTTATTTTATTCATTTTGTATAATAATATAAATACACAACACAAGAAAGTGAAATCACTTATTTCCATTTTGGTCATGAATGATTGTTTCCTCTGATTATCAGTAAATTTATACATAATATAGTTTTTATTTCCTTGTCTTTTTTATATAGAATCCACAGAATGAATATACGTGCGTGAGTGTGTGTGCGTGCGTGTGTGTGTGTAAACTATATATATATGTTTAAAAGAAGAAAAAAAAAATTGCTAGATGGGGTGCGTCTGATTTATTTTAAAACAGTGATTATTTTATCATCAACATCATCATTGTTATAAACCTGTCATGTACTAATATGTGCGACAGAATGAAACAGATCTACAATGCACTGAAAACGAACGATAGTACAAAGATCGCAATAGGAAAATTTATTAATTCTCAATCCTTTTCCGTAATGTATAAAATGAGGGTTTTTAATAAAAGAATGAAAGTAGTTCCGGCTGGCAACTAGCATGTAATTTGGCCAAATATTATTTTGGCAAATAAATATTTTTATATATCGACATTGAAAACGCGCCTGAAGTATCGATGAGGTTGCAAAAATAAATTTCACACGAAGATAGTTCGGTACAATGTAACTGATTGCTAATTTGGGTTAACAGGTGGAAGGTCTTTATACACAGTTTCAAAAATCTGATTTTGTTTGTGTCTCTCAACACAGTTTCAACTTTGTCGTTTTGTGCTTAAAATATGAAAACAATGTAAATATACGAATTTTTACTGTTCCAATTATATTATGTTGATGAAACTATTTTGACCATATTTTTCAGGACCATCAGTTACATATTATGTATGATTTGCATTTTATAATCAGAATATATTGTACTACTAGATCAATTAATCAAATATAATTATTACCGATTCAAATAATCGTTACAGTTTTTTATACGTCATATTAATAAAGTTATTTATTTCAGTGCTTGACGTATATTCTTTTCTGACCTATAGTTTTATATTCATAATGTCAGTCTAACTGCTGATCACATAGAAATGTATTCCCAATTTTCATATAATACAATCTTACCAATTACAAATGAATAGATTAAGGAATGCCATTTGCCATTAATATATTCTTTAGTCTGTATAAATATAAAAATTATATGTTATATACTTACATCTATTAAGTTATGAAATGGTTAAAAAATTATTATTACTGTAACTTACACTTTTCACTGGTCTTTTTACATTTAAAAACTGAAAAGGGAAAGAAGATATATACCAGCTGTAACTTAATATCATTCAGAAAAGTTTCACTATCCAGACATTTAAATTATTGTAATAGTCCAGTTGTTATTTTTAAAAGAGTATCTGTTGTTTTTTGTGTTCTTTAAATTATTTTATTTTTACTTATTTATTTATTTATTATTATTATTATGTTGTTGTTGTTGTTGTTTTTGTCTCTGTCTGAAAACCAGTTTTTGATAAAAATAATGTGATAGACCAAAGAGGATTCAGAACACAACGGTTTCTTCTTCTTTTTTTTCAAATGAAATTATAATTGTTTTAATAACAATAATTTTATTGTTAAATTCATTGTCACATCATAAAATTAATTTTAAATTATGTAACAAAAGAGAAAGTCTAAAACTTTCATCATCAACTCACTCACTTGGCTTTTCCCGTTCAAGCTGGTATGGTACAAGCTTTCCTGTCCATGGGAGGCTGTTAATTAATTGGAGTACCCCTAGAAATGGCAACTGAATTTTCTCTCTTGTTTTGAAGTTTTAGTTACATATTCATTTATGTAAAGGATGTTGATTTTATTTATTTATTTATATATATTTTCCTTTTTAATAAACAAGAGACACAGTGATAGAGCTGAATATAAATTGTATAATACCAACAATGCCTTACCTTGTATGTAGCTGACCAAAAATGTTTACAGATGAAAAACTGTGGCTTTAAAATAGTGGTATGAAATAACATTGATGTTTATTGATTTAAAAGCTAACATAATGAATATCTTTTATATTATTTTTGAGTTCCTTGGTGTATTAGAAATTATTGAAATGTATTTTATGAAATAAAGAAAGTGTTAAAAAAAATATATATATATATATATATATATATTTTTTTTTTTTTTTAACATATATGTCATGATTATCATTTTTTTAATTTAATTTTTTATGTATTTTATTTTATTTTTTAGTTATACAGCAAACATTCCAGCAATTTGTACAAGTGATTAGAAGACTGCATAGAACCAACACAACTTTGAGTTATTATGAACAGTGTTTTCTAAATACCATTACAGTCCTGATTTCACTGAAAATAAGGTATCCTT
This sequence comes from Chrysomallon squamiferum, assembly GCA_012295275.1. NCBI lineage: Eukaryota > Metazoa > Mollusca > Gastropoda > Neomphalida > Peltospiridae > Chrysomallon > Chrysomallon squamiferum. Next base: position 29,104,534 of record CM022665.1, on the reverse strand, counting down.
ATAAAGACAAGATAATTAAAGAACATAGTTGTGGGATTTCTAAAATGTCAGTGGTAATTCATAACAATGCACATTAGACTTTTAACTGTAATTTTTGTTAATGTCAAAAAACAAGAAAAAGTACCATTAATCTTGACAAATCTGGGTTCTTGCCTAGCAAACATACTAACACAGTATAAATGCTTTAAATCTTAGAGCTGTAATAAGGCATACAGTTTTGATTTATATGTAAGTGGCTCTGTTTATGAACAAACTATTATTTTTGTGCTTTCTGTAGGTATACATTTTTTTTAAACCTGTTTTTAACCTTTTATTTATTTATTTTTTTAACTTTTTCTTATCTTTACTTTTTTAAATCAGAAATAAATATTTAGAATTATGAAAACCAAGGATATATCTGTCCCTCTGACAAGAAGTAAGGTTAGAAAAGTTGTGAAATCTTCAGACAGTTTTAAAAATGTATCCAAAAGGACGTTAAGATGGACAAAACAAGCAAAAATTCAGTCATTGGCTTCATGTGGCCAGAAGAAAATGAAGAAAATGGTACTAAATAAAATCCAGGAGGTTCATCAGGAGAAAAAATCTCAAATTCTGAGACCAGCTGAGGAAGCTAAAATAAAAGAAGCAAACACAAAACTGGATAAAATATCTAAGTATAAAAAGTCCAAGAGTGTAGATATTAAAAATATTCCTCCATTTGTTAAAAAAACAAATGAAAGTGCTTCAGAAGACTCTATGCAAGAATCTGGAAGTGAAGCCAAAGCTGAAGAAAGTTCTCAGGAAAATGCTAATTGCTGTTCCAGTAAGGATGGAAACAAAGAATGCTTGCAAGAGTCTGTATCGTCAAATAGTTCCAAGACAGCTGAAAATGAACCAAAAGCTAATATTAGTAATTTTGATGAGGAACAACAAGAGGCATCACTTTCTGAATCGTCTGATGCAGATGACATGTTTGATTCAGAAAACAGTGATATATCTGTTGGTGAATTTAAGGTAACTCATAAAGATCATAAGTATAACACACGTAATATAGACCCTAAGAAATCATATAAAAAACTGTTGCCGAGGCTGATGAATGAGAAGAAAAAAGGAAAAATAAAATCACAAAAATGTAGCATTTGTTCACAGTCATTTTTATCCAGTGAAAGTTTACAAATACATCTAGCAGAACACAAAAAAGAAAGTGGTAATGAATATCAATGTGATAAATGTACAAAAATATTTCACAGTGAATCTAAACTTGAAACGCATAAACTAATTCATACTAGAGACAGACCTTACACTTGCACAGATTGTGAACTGACATTCACTTCTGAAGACAAACTGAATGTTCACAACCGAATTCATACAGGAGAGAAGCCTTACAGATGTGATTATTGTTTGAAAGAGTTTCGTTGTCGAACTCAGCTAAAACACCACAAGCAGTTACACAGATCTAGCAAAGATTACAGATGTTCTATCTGTGACAGAGGATTTCACATTGAGAAATGTTTGAAGAAACACATGGATAATGCTCAGATTCAAACATGCCACATATGCAAAAAGTCTTTCTGCTCTGCTCCTCAGCTGAATTCTCATGTCAAAGAACATGGTGAGGATTATCCTTACCCATGCAAGTTATGTAAGAAAAAGTTTAAGGTTCAGAGTAATTATCTTCTACACTGTAAAATTCAGCATAATATAGGAGAGGCACTATCAACAAGAAAGTATACTTGTGAGTTGTGTCCTAGTAGTTTTTACAAACAAAGACAAATGACACTTCATATGGAAACTGTTCACAGTAAATCCAAAGACAGTGCTCCACTGATCTGTCCTTGGAATCACTGTAGCAGAAAATTCACAAGTGAGAAAAGACTCAATATTCATGTCCGGTCACACAATGGTGAAAAGAGCTATCTCTGTTACAAATGTGGAGTAAACTTTAAAGATTATGTTTACTTTCGGAAGCATAGAGCAAGATGCCTACAGAAAAGAAAAGGTGCTTTTGTTTGTGATACATGTGGTACTGTACTTACAGAAATGGGCTCTCTCAGAGTTCACAAGAGGATTCACACAGGAGAAAAACCATATCAGTGTGATCTGTGTGGTACATGGTTTAGAACACCATCTCATCTCAGCAGACACAGACTTATCCACCTTCGAAACAAAGATAAACCTGTTCGGCGCAGAGTAAAAAAAGAAACTTCCTTTGTGGTAAAAACTGAGAAACAAGAGGATGAAGAAGACTCCATGGTTCCTGTTGTATCTGGACATAACAGTCAACTTGAATTTATAGGAACAACAGTTGAATCTGCAGATAAAAACCTGTTTTTGATAGCACTGGTGTCCAAACAATGTCAACAACTGATGTCAGTGAATTGCTCTTTGCATCACAAATTGTGCAGGAAGTTATGGCCACTACTCAAATTAAGAAAGAGCCTAATGAAACTCATTACATAGTTATAAGCCAACAACCAAATGTAAATAATGAAAATGAACAGATCACTTACATGACTGAACAACAATGTGGGCTTCTGCCAGACGACCAAATAACATATATAACCCAAGACAGTATTTCTGATGATCATTATTTCATTACCCAGGGGCAAGAGATAATTTCATCAGATGGACAGATTACATATGTGTCTGAATCAGACACTGCTTCATCTGAATTTAAAAATGTCATACCTGAGACGCATGAAATGAAAAAGGTTTCAATAAATAATGAAAACATAATGTTTACTCTCACACCCAGTGAACAAGACCATACACAATATGTTGTTGTGAACTCAGTGGGAAATGATAAATAAGATTTTTAAATAAGAAATATATATATAAACTAAGTTAATGAAATTTATCTAGCATTCTTCTATCAGTCAGTTTAATGAAATTATTATTATTATTATTTTTACATTATTAACTTTTTAGAATTACTTCACACATATATTTTTTGCTGTCCCTCCACAATGATACTTTTAACTATATAAAACTTAAAGGTAACTGTGTTGTTTATGAGCATTTGTAGAAGTACTACATTTAAAAAAAATTGTTTTGCATTCCAGCTATAGATTAATCAGATGGTCTTAATAGATTATTTGTGGTATGTAAGAAATGAATCTCTATGCATTCTTTTTAGCTTGTAATTTTATCATCATGTTTTATTATTTTCAACAGTTTATTGCTGATACAGACAGACAACTATAATTTCAAGGGCCATGCATATAACTGTATTTTGGTAAAAAGGAACACTTAATTAGAACACCATGAACATCATCATAACCAATCTAATATATGTAATTATTGTTTTGTAATTGTTAAAAAAAAAAAAAAAAAAAAAATGAATTATTAAATCAGAGATTCTTAAAAAGTTAAATTCTTCCTTCAAGGTAAACTGTTGAAGAAATATGTATTTATAAAATAAATTTGCATTATATGTAAATAACACCACTTTTCATTTTCAGTATCTGATGATGATGTTACTATTTAAATATTCATTGCTGTTATAGCACTTAATATATATTCAGATGTTTTTTCTATATTTTGTGAATAAACCACTGGAATTTATGATTCTTTATGTTTATTGCATTCTTTGTTTGTTTGTTTTTTAGGGGGTTGGGTTGGTTTGTTGCTGTTTTTTGTTTGTTTATTTATTTATTTGCTTTGTTTCACTTCCATCTATTTCAAAGTAATACAAACAGCATATATTTCAAAATAATATTTCTAGATCAGGAATCCATGGTTATATCAGTTATATTTTATTATCATTTACCAGATTTAGTTGTAAGATTTTCAAACCTATAGCTACATAAAAAGCAAAATAGTGTGGATATTTTAATTATTATTTTACACATGCATACATATACATACACTATTTCATTATATCCATTATTAATATGTATATTACTACTGAATTTTCGCCAGTTTTTTTTTTTTTTCAAGGGAGAAATAACACTTCAGCCATATCAGCAAAGGAGTAAATAACTAGTTTAATTTTAATAAAATTTATTACAATGTAGTTGCATCAGTGAACAACAGTTTCAATTATACTTGAGTAGATGTTACTCATATATATTTGTGTGTATGTATGTTTATATGTGTGTGTGTGTGTGTGTTGACTGACTGATTGATTGATTGTAATGAATGTTTTAAAAATTAATTATTATAAAATACAAATTAAAGATGAAATATCCTACCATCTTAATAATGGCACTCTAAATAAATAAAAAAATAAAATAAAAATGACATTACAGGATTCATTCCAGGAACAAAAACTTTAGACCTTCAGTTTTAATCAACTTTGCCTTTACATATAATAGATATTATGAAATATAAATGTGGCTTTTATTGGATAACTCAAAATATCATGTACTGACATCACAAAGATCAGAATTTCATGTCCTTTCACACACTACAAAGCAAAAATTATAATGAAACCATAAAGAGAAAAATTCGATAAAATTCAGAAATTAGTAATTTAGTGGTAAATCTTTCTTTTTTTCTCTCGTAATATAAATTATAAACAGACTTTAAAAACTGCATTAGATATATTTGTGCTATTTTTTCATATACTCATTTTATACATATTCCAAAATGGGTTATTCAGTAGAAAGCATGAAAATTATAGATTGTGCCAAACTAAATAAATCAATGACAACCACATCAATGATGTTTTGACGTTTTTCTATTATTAAAATCTGTTATGTCCATTTTTTGTGTTATTACAGTTTCTATCATTTTTATTTTTATTTATTATTGTGATTTTTTTTAACTTATTCATCATCCAATATTTCTGATTACTGACATACAAATAATATTTACTTTGTACAAAATAATAGTTGTAAAACGGAGTATATATTCAATAATTTGTTTTAGTGAAAAGCAGAAGCCTTCTAAAATGGTCCATTTATGAGAACTTACAAATGGTGCTATCGCCACATACGACGTGATTAACGAATGAAATTTGTTGGTTTTACTATTACATTAGATTTCGGGCCCGTACGCGGAAAAGTATATGGGGAGGGGCTGCGTAATCGACGGCTCAAAGGGCTGTAGTTGCCATGGTAAATCTAAAATGCAGGAGATGCAGTAGATGTTTGTCTACATCTCATTTCTGCTGCGCATTACGACATAGCACCCGCCGTAACTGCAAAAACACACAGTTCATCTCGGTAGACTACAGTTGGGCGTGTGCGTACGCTCCCCTCATACCCGACAATTGCGTATTAATGTGTATTTAATTAGATTTTGTAGTTTTCATATCTTGTGACGGTAATGATAATAAAATATTATTAATAATATTATGAAACGATAATGTTCCTACTCCAGTAAACTACTTCAGTTATCATTTATACATTTATGTGTGTGTAATATTAAATACATGATACGGTTTTTATTCTTAACAGTTTTATTTGGATAAGATCTTGTGAAAAATCAAACAAATGGGACATCACCAATTGCAGAAAAAAATGTTGCATGCTATATTTGAAAAAATATAAGTACAACCAGGTGGAAAAATAATGTGTTTCATAATAATTTTTATAATTCTCATTTATTAAATTATTTCATCGCATATTTATAATTCTCACGAGGCATCAATATATATATATAAAGAGCAACTTCTTGTCACATTTTTATATTACTTTTTAAAACCAGCAATTTATACTGTTATTTTAATAAGTAAATTGAATAGAAGCCCTGTTAACTGAAAATATGTGTAATTCCAAATTCGCGCTGCGAGACAGACATGCGTGTTCTATCACTTAATATTCATGAGATTTTGCCGGATGTTATCCCAATCGGTGCGGTGCTCCCTTTTCTGCTTCCCTTGTCCTGTTGTTTGGTTTTATCGAAAAGAAACGATTTGTTTGCCGTGTCATCAGTTGCCACTTAACAGTTAATTATAATTTTAATGTAAACAATAACTGTGTTTTGACGATGGACATTAATTTGAAACAGGGCCTTGAAGAATTGACGAAATAGAGGTAATGCAACGAACGCAGGTAGTGACCTGGGTGGGTGTCTCGATTTTCGTACACCGAGATGCCAAAAATATTGTTAACAGATTAACCTACATAAACATATTTGTAATAGTTTGCGACTGATATAATGAAGTTGGAGTTTATACTATTAGCTACTGTCGTGTAATATTTTGTTTTAATTCTAGTTTCGGAAAGTGATTATGCCGAGACCAACATTCTGTTACATTATCCATTTCTAAATTACTGCCTGGAAACGCACTGGCCTACATTACTGTGATTTGCCTACACTGTACTTCAGTGATTACAACAGTTAATAACTGATACATATAATTATTTAACCATAAATTGTATTTCAGGAGCATCCGTGTTATATGTATTAAACAAGGTTTTTATTCCCTGTCCCACCAAAGCAAAATTAATCATCTAATGCTTTATTTATTTATTTATTTATTTATTTTATTATTATTATTATTATTATTATTATTATTATTATTATTATTATTATTATTATTATTATTATATTTTTTTTTTTTTTTTTTTTTTTTTTTTTCTTTAGCAATTAGTATGTGATCTGTGTGTGTTTATTAAGCATGCTCAGCTAAAGATACATTTCAATATTTTTCAGTGGGTCACTTTATTGAAAAACTATATGTACATACATGTATGTTAACATTAGCAATTAAACATCCTAAACTCCAATTTAAAATATTAAATAAAGACCCAGATTTTAATATTTTCCCAATCATGAACATATTTATTCATTATTTATTTAATTGAGGAGTTGGCCCTGGGCATCACCAGACTTCAGCATGCCATTTAGTTTTTAGCTTTTTTAATTTATTTATTCTTTTTGAAGATTTTTTTAAAAAGAGAGAAAGAAAAGAAAAAGAATGGTTCTTTCATTTTTAAAATTTCTAACAAATGTCCCAAAAAGAGTTGGTGATGTTATTCTAATAATAATATTACCTAAATAGAGATATGCAACATTTACCTATATTGCATCAATTACAGAGGTTGCAAATGGATTTTATCAGTATGTTGGTTTACCTTGTTTCCTATCAACATTTTTAGAATTTTCGTTTTTAAAAACCCACAAAAAATCCACAAAAGAAAAAAAAGAAAAACACAACCCCCCAAAAACAAAAAACAAAACTGCAAACCAAAACACCACTGTTTGGCATGCAGTAATAGTGAAATCCACATATACATATGCATGTAATTAAGAAACAGAAAGAACAACAAAAAGACAAAAACATCAGCTTTGTTAAAATGTGCTTTTTGCTAATAAATATTATTGTACTTTGATCATTCATTCTGCTGAATAAGTATGTAACAATAAAAATAAAAATAGTCATCTACATATTATTATTTATTAATAAACAGAAACTACTTTCATTGTTTATTTATTCATTTATTTATGTTAAATTGTTTTTCAGACCTGAGCTGTGGCATCATACAGATGTGTTCCAAAGAAAACTTCTGTTACCAGATTTGGCCAAAACCTTGACTGTATTTACAGCAGTGATCATCTACATTAATGTTATATTTCAGAAGACATCAGTAATACTTCATATGATGTATTTTCATATTCCATCATGAATGTAAATGAAAAGTAAATTATTTTTGTGAAATATAACTGAAAAAAAAACATCCTTGTGTATCAGGATGGATCAGTTACCTCATGCAACTGGACGGTCAAGTGATGAAAATGAAGCTGCTGTCTGTCTAAGCAGCATGTCTCGCAGCACTGTTGGCTATCCTGCAGGTGCTTGGCCAGGTATTGAACCGAGAATGGACACAACTCACCTTGAACGACCTGCTTGGAATACGAATGAAACTGCCATGGATAATTTTCACAATAAGACCAGTATGGGTGTTGGTTTGCAAAACACTACACCTTACATGATGGATACAAGTTATATGCAGAGGAATATGCCATGGCCTGTTAATAGACAAGAGATGGACTGTTTTTCAAACAAAGATATGACAAGAAATACTTCTATGTATATGACAGATTCAAGACAATCATTGTGGTCTGCTAATGAAAGTGATATGAGCACTATTTCCAGTGCTAGCAACATCAGATACAGCACTGCAGGCAATTCCAGTTACATGCCAGAGAGTGATGCAGACTCTATTAAAATAGAAGCAGATGAAACTGTCTCACAGAAAGTTACATCACAAAATACATTCAGTGCAGCTTCTGAACATTGCAGACCGCAGGAACTGAATCAGGATTATCCAGATATTAAAGAAGATACAGCAAACCTTGGTAATACATCACCTAGTAAACACAGTGATGAACGTGGTGATACATCCCAGGCAGATATGTCCAGTGAGCATCTGAAATGCAAATGGACACTTTGTGCATTGAAAATTGTAAAAGTCTACAAGTGTGAACTTTGCCAGAAGCTGATTTCCAGAACAACATCTTTGAGTCTGCTGACATTACTAAGCCAGCATGCAGGAAATGTTAATGCATCAGAGCCCACTAAGTGCAGTGTTTGTGAGAAACATTTCAGCCACACTGCAAGTTTGAAAATACACAAGCGCTCTCATAATGGACAGAAGCCATATCGATGTGATGTATGTCAGAAGTCATTTGCTACATCTTCTGGACTTCTTCTTCACAGAAAGTCCCATGCAGATCAGCTAGAATTAGCAGATAAGCTTGGCTTACAAAAGGCAACTGACCGAATAAAAAGATCATCTGTTTGGCAAATAAAGAAGGAAAAAATGCAAACTGTCCAAAAGCTATTCCCATCTGAAAAATTTCCAGTAAGGTCATCAAGTCGATTGAAAATGAAAGTTGGCAACAGGCAGCATTTTAAGAAAAAGTTACTTCTCCGCTTGAAGAAAAGACCTCAAGTACCTCATACAAAACTGAGGACCACTTTTAAAAGTGAAGTGCCAAAGGTTTGCGTTGACAGATTCTTTGTCACACCTGAACCAACCATATTACCTGATGGCAAGAAATTATATGAGTGTACTGGATGCGGTAAAGGTTTCTTGGAACTGTATAAGTTGAGAATCCATTATCGTACACACTCAGGAGAAAAGCCCTATTCTTGTGATCACTGTGAAAAGAAATTTGCAAGGTCAGATAAACTAAAACTTCACAAAATGAAAGTTCACAAACTTGATATGTCATCAGAATCTAAAGCTAAGCAGACCCAGGCAGCTGAAACAAATGCTGATGATTTGGATCTGTTGAAACTTAATATGGCCTATCTGAAGGATCACTATGATGATGCACTTGATGATGATACTAGCCCAAACTACAATCCACGTAGGCAAATGAGGTCAACTACAAAAGCAGCACAGATTCCGTGTACACAATGTGATCGAATGTTTAATTCAGCTTATAAACTAAAGTTGCACATTCGCAGCCATACTGGAGAAAAACCATACAAGTGTGACACATGCCAGAAGGCATTTAGACGTCTACATAAACTAACAGAACACAAGAGAGTGCACACAGGAGAGAAGCCATACACTTGTGACCAGTGTGAGAAGCGTTTTGCCCGATATGACAAGCTGAAAATGCATAAGAGAACACACACTGGAGAGAAACCTTTTTTCTGTGAATGGTGTGGAAGGAATTTTGCCAGGTGAGAATTTCCAGTAGGATTTGGGTGTCCAATTTTAATTTCATCCTTTTTAAACATAAAGAAAGATTAGTCATGAAAAAGCAACAATAAAATAAAACTCTGATCATGAATGAAACCTATTTTTAAATATTAAAAAGTATTACTTAAAAATATTGTGTTAATATGTTACAATATTTCTGACAAATTCTATTACAGTATTAAGATACCCTTCTGTTGCAAATAAAAAGCAGTACAATCTGACAAAATAGCTTTTGAATTGTACAGTTTGATCTGTCAAAACAATTATAAATAAATACAAAAGGAAATATATTGAAAATATGGGCCCAAAATAGTCACTTAGTTCTTAATATTAAATGATCATGTTTATAGAAACAATGGGATTTGTTAGCAAGATGTTTAAAACAAAACATGATCGCAGATTAAATTCATGATAACTGAAGTATCATTTACACTCTAAATATGTATTCTGAAGAAATTGTGATTAGACTTCAGTTTTGACTTTATTTTCATACATTTGGCTCATTGCTCAAAATCATCTATAGTTAGAGTAAGTTTTCTAGACAATCTAATAAGTACTTACATTAAAAAGCAAAGTAAACTAAAACACATATACTAAAATGGAATTTGAATCAGGCTTACACCTTTTAATCTATTTTAGTATTATGTACAATTTTCTTTTAATACTTTTTCAGCTATAGTATATGTATATTTTTCTTGCAGACTGGATCACTTGAAAATCCACACTCGTCAACACACTGGAGAAAGACCATACAAATGTGACCAGTGTGACAAAAGCTTCACAGAGCCATCAGGTTTGAAATCACACAAGAAGAATTTTCACTTGGGAGAGAAAGCACTCTCCTGCCAATATTGTGATGAAAAATTCAGAGTTATGTCTGCACTTCAGGTTAGAAGATAGTCACCTTGTTAAAATGTTCATTTGTTTGCATAAGAAAATAACTGTTTTATTAAAATTTTGTACTTCAAATGATTATTGTTATCACTAGTGATAAATTAATTGTAATGTACAATGAATATGTGAAAGATCATGGTATCATTTCATAAGTAGATTTTTTTTATCCTGCACTGCTTGGCAATTAAGTGTTTTTACCTCATTTCAAAAAGAGTCTAGTTATGGCTATGTAATATATTTATGCATTGCAGCTTATTTATACTTTTTCTTTTTCAGGCACATACAATGACTCATACTGGTCAGGATCCTTATCCTTGCAATTCTTGTGAAAAAAAGTTCTGCAGCTTATCAAGTTTGTATTCACACAAGATAATTCACACAGGAGCAAAATTCTACACTTGTGAGCTATGTGGAAAGCAGTTTCGTCAGAAGTTTAGTCTTGATGAACATGTGAGGCTGCATACTGGGGTAAAACCATTCAAGTGTGAAATCTGTGGTGAATCATTTGTGAGGCTTAAGAGTCTGCAGTTTCACATCCAAGACCCACACAGGAGAAAAACCATTCCAGTGTGATACTTGTGGGAAATGTTATGCTAGGTCTGCTAATCTTCGTGAACATCAGGTAATGTATTAAAATAAGTTTTATTTTATTTTATTATTCTTTCTTTTTTAAACAAACATCAGCATCAGTAGGTATATCTCTTCTCAAAAGACACACACACACACACACACACACACACAAAGAAAGAAAGAAACACAAACACATTATTCATTTGTTTTATTTATATTTTGCTTTTTAAAATTTTATAGATGCACCATACAGGTGAAAAACCCTTCAAATGTGACACCTGTCACAAGACCTTCACAGCATCATCAAAGTTAAGTCGACACATGCTGATCCATTCAGGTGTGAAGGCCTGTACCTGCACCATCTGTGGCAAGCAGTTTTCACGACGAGACAACCTGAATGCTCATATGAGAAGCCATGCTGGAGAGAAGCCATATTCTCGCAAGCCAAAAGAAACCCCAAAGGTTCCTCAAGCATCCACTTCACTTGCTGACACTATTCAGCAACACATGAGAATTCATTTTGGTGACATGCACACCGATAACACAGTCCATCCTGTGTACACACAGGGTATCAGTGAAGCAGTATTAGCTTCAAATATTGTAGAAAATGTAATGGAAACTCCAGCTCAGCTTCAAGCTAGGCTGCAGCAGTTTTCACATTTGAATAATATCCCGTATTAATCTTGAAAAACCCACATAATGTGTCAATTCTGTTAGTTACAGTAATTTTTGTTTTGAAGTTATTCAAAACCATTGTTATTTATATGGCTGCCCCATATTGATGGGACCACTTGACACAATGCTTAAGATTAAAAAGCATTTTTGTTTTCTTTAAATATTTACAGTTTCTATGATAACTGTTTTCAATTCACTTTACTAATGGAATGAAAAATTTATAGTTTTTCATTCTGCAAAAACTTTTTTTTATTATAATAAATGTACGTTAACAAATGTTTTTAACTTTAAATATACCTTTACACTTTAAGTGTTTCTGATCTGAACATTAACACATAAAATATTTACCTTAATAATTACAGTAACAGAAGCAGACCATATGTTTCATCCGTCCATCTGCACGATTATTATTAGTTAAAAATTATTTAATATTTGAGTTAATATACTAAATAACATCTGGTTATAATTGTATTTATTTATTTTTTTTTATTTTTTTTATTTTTAGAAATGAAGAAATGCATTCAAAATATAAATACTTACTAAAAGGTTTCTGATTTGGGCATCCTTTTCGATTGTGTGCAGTTTTAATACATAACTCCTGTAATTGTGTCAGGTTTTCCAGAATCTAAAATTTTCTCATAAATGTTTAAATTGTTGTTAAGAGGAAGACATATATGCTATTTGTTTGCTGGGTTTTTTTTACAAATGTACATAACTTTTGGAAAATTGTATTTTATTCTGTTGAATTTCATTTATTTATGCATGTCAAATTATTTGTTAATATGAATTCAGTCTTAAAAGTGAATGTGTGTGTGTGTGTGTGTGTGTGTGTGTGACAGCACACACACACATTCATACACAAATACACATATACACACATGTAATTAAATAGAAATCTATATTTAAAAGTACCTAATCCTGTAATTTAATATATCATTTAATGTTTATTTCTTTTTATTTTTCATACTTTATTCATTTCCAGAACCTGTTACTCCTGACATTTGATATGTTGGTTTTATACAAAATAACTAAGATACTGAGAAAAAAAAAAGCATGTTAAATGATTATTTCTATATTTTAATGTTGTTAAGTAATCCATTTATTCATATTGGATATGAATACTTAATGAATTTGTATTAAAAAGTAAATTAGTATTATTAATTGTTGCTCTTTGCTTTTATATATTAATTCTTATTATTAAAATAGCTGTTAATTGTCTTGTGTTTAATTTTTGTATCAGTATATCTGGATCTATTATAAAATTCTGTAATCAATATTATTAGTGGAACAGCATATTTGCCAGAAATAATTTGTGAACAGTGAAATGAAATTTATAACATTACATACAAAACAAGAAGTAGACGTTGTAATGTCATGTTTTGAAAATCTCTTTCTAGATACTACTATTATCCGATGAAGCTATTTTTTTACTGTTCAGAATCACATCTTCTTTTACTAAAATTTCTTTCTGTATTGTTTCTGACATTTTTATTGTATATGTATATTTATGTCCACACACACACACACACACACACACACACACACACACACACACACACAAGAAGTGTATATATGAACATAATTTTATATTCAGAAAGGAGTGCTATATCTATTGTTTATGTATAATAATTTGTATTATATTTATAGTTACATCCTAAACCTTTAATTAATTATTATTATTATACATCTTTTTGTTTTGATTTTTGAATTCAGACTGTATCTTTTTTGTTTTGTAAATAGATTGTTGGGTTATTCTGTGTAATATAAACATTTAATGTTTGTTTTAATGCTTTGCTGAGTGACCAGGATTTAATTATGTTATTAAACAAAACCAAATCAAATATGTAATTTTGTTTTCCTCATTATTTTATTAGAATTAACCAGTATTTTTAAATACTTTTGTCAGTTTGACATACATATTGGTTAGAAAGAAAAAATTAAATTTTCTGTACATAATTGTTTTGAACTTTTTTCTTAATTCATTTTCTGTTTTTCTTCTTCTTTTTACTTATTTATTTATGTAATATTTTTTTGTGTTATAAATGTAACAATATATTGTAGTTTTATTATATGCAAATGTAGCCTGACCATCTAGTAATATCTATTTTAAGTATTACAAATTTCTTTTCATTTCTTCTCAGTACTGGGGTTTCACATCAAATTATTAGATTGGTTTATCAAGGTGTATCGCTCAAGCTAAAATTTCCTATCATTTCAAAGAAATGGTTGAGTAATGGATTTTGGATTTTGCATTATTATGTGGGTTTTTTTTCATATTTTTGTCCACTTTATTTGAGAACACTAAGAGTAGCCAGAATGGTATCATTTCAGCTATCATGCTTTTATCAGACTGGATGTTTCAAATATTTTTTTAATTACAATGTTGAATGTTATTTTAATTGGTGTTTTTTTTGTTGTTTTTTTTAATTTGGGGAACCATTCCATGTTGAATCATAAACCTTAACCTCTCAGAATTTGATGGAAATCCCAAGATTTTTATACTCAGTTATTCATGCATAAAGCATCAGGTGTGCCATCTGTGATTGGATCTGGAGGATAAACACAAAACATTACACCTTTTTTTATACCAGAATCCTTGTGATTCCAAAGATCATTTCAGGATGATAAATTTGACAAAGTCATATTGAATGTTAATGGTCATCAATACGAACATTTCAAACATGAAATTTAATCACATATTTGGAATCTGTTGTTAGTAACCTTTTCATTTATTGCAGATTATTGTTTGGTGAGAACCCAGGTTTTAGATTGGCTTTCACTTTGATAAAATAAATAAAAAAGTCCAAACTTCAGAGTGCTATGTTTCTTAAACTATTGATCCAATGCAAGAAAATATAGGTACACAGTACTTGTCATCCACAATGACCAAAACAGTAAAATTACAGCAAATTAAGAGGTTTTGGTTAATCAGTTGGATAATTGACAGAGAAAGGCCCTACTGATTTTTTATTAAGAGCCTCTTTGTTTATGTAATGTTTATTACTAAATTTCTATTAAAAACAAATATGGTGAGAAGACTAATTTTACCTAGTATATTATGTCAAAAATTTCTCCCTTAATTAAATGTTCTTAAATGAAGAATCATCACAGACTGTCCTGATTTACTTTTTACCTTTCTTTTCTATATTGATAATTTAGTTGTAAATAATTACAGTAGTTTCAGAAATGTAACAGTTCTTGTTAATTAAATATTATTATTAGAAAAACCATATACTAGTCTTTGGGTTGTTGTTTAGTTGACCTTTTTTCAACTATTTTATTATAATAATAGTATTAGGATTACAAAAATATACTTAATAGCTTATTTATTTGTTATTACTATTTTGTAGTTATGTATATAGTTGTTGATGTCTGGATATTGATGGATTTTTTTTTTTTTTTGATAATTTTAAAGTGTTATAACTTATCTTATTTTATATATCAATCTGAAGATTATCTTCTCTTCAGTTTTTTAAAATGTTTTAGTATTCTGAGAATACATTATTTAATCTGGAACAATGCTTTGAGGTATGATTTTTATTAGTATGATATTTATTAGATTATTATGATATAGCATGTTTTATATTATTTAATATGTAAATTATGGTATACATTTTTTTGGTTATTATTGTGGAAAATGTATATTGATAAATTATCAAATCACATTGTGTATCACACCTTGGTGTGCCTAGTAAAGTATTTACATATTATTAAGTAATAGTATTGTTTGGATTAGTCATAATACACAAAATATTTGAAAGTTATCCTGTAACTTGCTTAATTGATTTTTCAGTGTTTAGCTCTGTATTTGGGTTATGGTTTACATCTAAAAGCATAATATTTTTATTTGTTGGTGTTTGCAACTCTACTTGTCTGTTATCATATTGATAAATAACTTGTGACTGTTATTGTTCATAAATCGTTATGAAAATCTAGTCTGGCTCAAAAATTAAGTTTTTCATTTCCTGAATAAAGATTTACTGTAATAAAGACTGTTTTAAAACTTACAAAATTGTACATTCTTCTTGACCTTTCATTCCTTGTCATACTGACATGATACAAATTTATATCCTTTGCTTAATTTTTGAGGAAATTAATAACTTGTTTTGAATTTTTTTTTTTGTACTAAATAAAAAAAAAAGCTAATATTTCTAGTTTCTATGCTGAAACAAAATCCATAAAAAACATTTAAAAAAAAAAAAAAAAGCATGTATAAATGACAATTGAAATTTATGAAATAATGATTAATAGTTTATTAAAAATAGGACGCCATTTTCAGAGATTCATCGAATTCTGCCTACTTTATGATAATTTCAACCATTTGTTTTTTCAACCCTTTGGTGGTTCTGTTTTTTTTTGGCAGTCCCGTATGTAGTTTTATTTCTTCTTTATGGAAATCTTAATTATTTGAAACTGAATAACAGAACTACTTTCAAATTATTTTGAAATGTGAATCTTATTGCCTTGTAAAAAGGATTTATAGCATGAAGATTTCAACTCAGTTTATTTCTCTTTTTTTTTTTTTTTGTTTTAATATCATAAGCAGATAGTTATGAAAAATTCTGAACAGTAGTTTTAACTTTTTCATCTTTTTTCTTTTAACTTTCTCTCTGTAGCTAGATTAAAAATAAAGTAATTAAATATAGTTGAAGTGTACTGGTTTACATTCCTATTTTTGTTATTGCATAGTGTTATATGTTCAACATGCAAAATTTTTTTTTTTTTTTTTTTAAATCAGCTTTCAAATTTTCTTTAAGTACACTTGCTTATGAGTATCTTACACAAGATTATAGCTTTTTTTTTCCCCTTCTTTCTTTACATTTATGTAGCTGGAATATACATTTGGTAAATCCAGTGGTATCAAATGTGGAAATTTGATTTTAATTAAACTATAATAACTAAAACCTTTGTTGTTGTTTTTTTTTCTTTTTGTTTTCAGTTTCATTTCAGTAAGGTCCTTATTAATTCCTTAATTAAGATATAAAAGTTAGTTTGCAAGTTTTGTAATGTGGAAATTTAATCCTGAAACAAGATAGTAGATTTTATTTAGTGTTCATAAAAATGATGAATTTAATTAATATTTTATTTCAAATTATAATAATGCAATGTACACAGTTCTGTTATGGATATTTTGCATTTATAAGAAATAAAATAATTAATTACAGTGAGTTTATGCAACTAGTGTTTCACAAATATTTAAAATAAATCTGCACAAAAGAAACTAAATCATGGAAAAATACTACTCATGGCATTTTAAGGCCAATTTTTTTATTTAAATGTCTACCCACAGTTCACAGCAATCCTATTGCCATAGATAAAACATTAGCACTGCTAATTACTATGGGCTAGAGAAACAGCTGTTGTTTTAAAATAAGGCTAAAAAATGTTTTTATAGTCTGTGCTGTTGAAAAATGAAAGACTGGAAATTGTTACCAATAGAATGAAATGCTATTTTACATCTCCACCACCCCCCCAAAAAAAAAAAAGTAATATAAGACATTATCAGGTGGTTAGAACACACTGGATATTATCTAAATTAAATAAACTGTAGTTACTAAACCACTGGGCTACTGGTTTTTTAACCAACGATCATTTTTACCAATATTAAATTTGTAAATTAAACAACATCTTAAGATATGATTTCTCAAACTGCATTCATACATTTCATATATTAACATAGAAAATTAAAAACACATTTGTCAAACTTAATATTAAATTTAATATTCTTAATTAGTAAATTTCAAATTACTTAGACTGGTAAATGCCCATATTACCAAAGCTGGATATGAACCTGATGTGAGTCTTGTAAGCTATTATTTAATTGCTATCTGATGTTGCTATGTTTCTTATATTTTCTTAGGTACACAGAACAACAGACACCTGTTTCAGTGAAACTGTTTATTTAGTAATGGATGTAAATGAATAAGGCACAGATGGCTTAAAAAACTACTTCAAAGTTAACAAAATGAGATTGGTTCTTCAAATGATAACTAATCTATATACCAATTTGGTTTATATTCATCCAAAATCATCTTTTGAAGTCATTGACTTGTACTGAATATTAAAGGCAACAATTATAAAACAAACAAAAACAAAAAAATATATATATGTATGTGTATATATATATATATTTATATACATACATACATATATATATATATATATATATATATATATATACATACATACATACATATATATATACACACACACACATGTGTATATATATATATATATATATATATTTTTATATTTACATATATACACATCACTAACTCAAGCATAAATTTTTGAATACAAAATGGTTACAATTTCTACCATAGCAATGTAAATACCTAAATTATGTAACTGTCTGAAAGTAACAACAGCAAAATATCATACAAGTATAAAAATAAAAAAAGATAGAAAAAGGAATATTCAAGCTTTCTATATTTTATAATGCATAAAAATTTGATTGAAGGATGCTTAATTTAAATATTTCATTTCTTAGCAGCCATGTATTATATTATTCATTGCATGCATAGCATCTACATTTCACAAATTTTAATAATAAAAACAAACATATGTGCTAAAGCTAATTAGCACATTTACTTTCCAGTATAAGATATAATATCATAACCTAATGATAATGAATCTCCGTTAGGTTAGTTGAAAGGCAGTGTTTTACAATTACAATCTACATGAACTATTTAAAAAATAATTTGCAATACAGACATTCATATCTACCCTAAGCTCTAATTCAGTAGATGTAAGTTTACAGTTACTTTCATTGAAAGGAGCCTATTTACAGTAGTCACAATTTAATGATTATGGCATTAAATTAAACTAACAAATATATTAATATGTTTGACAAAAGCTACCAAATACTATTAAATATTAGGTTTACTTATATAAAAACATCAGAAGCAAAAGAAATTAAATTTGGTTTTATTTATATGCATGTAAATATTTTACATTCAGTTAAATACTTGTCACCTCATTTCATAATTTTCATTATTCATGAAACTTTTATAGAGATAAAAGCTCACCAGTTTTTAATAAGCAGTAATTTTATCAGTTGATGATTCACAATACAAATTACACAATGTGCAACTTAAAAGAAATACTTTTTCTCTGTTTTGTCAAACTTGTCCCCCACTCCCTCTTTTGCCAAAATAATTTGAATAAACAGAGAACAGAGAATGTTAAGATGTGAATGATAATTAATTCAAACAATGTTTGTAGGTCTAATTATAAGTAAGGAATAAATATCTGAAGCAGCAGAAATATTATACCTAAGTCTAATGTTTTCTGTCACTGATACAATGTCTGTGGAATGTATGGAGTTGAGGTTATGGGTCCCTGTGAAAGCTGAACAAGAGTTCCTGCCAGTTCTTCAGCACTATCAATCATGAATTCAACAGTATTAGTTTCAACAGTTTCCACTATATTCTGAGGTGGAATAAGCTGGGGATGGTTATTTTGATAATGTACCATCATATGTTTAGCAAGAAGGTCTTGAGAAGCAAAACGTTTTCCACACATCATACAAACATGCTTTCCTCCTGTTGTGTGAGATTTCATGTGTGTCTTGAGGTTATCTGACCTTGAAAATGACTTGCTGCACACAGTACACACAAATGTTTTGATGTTGGAATGGGTGAGCTTGTGTCGTGACAGTTTGGACTGTGTACTGAAAGGACGAAGACACTGCTGACATGTATATGGCTTCTCACCTGTGTGAGTTCTTTTATGGTCTTTCAAAGCATTGAATCGCTTGAAATGCTTGTTACATATATCACAAGCATGTGGTTTCTCTCCTCTGTGATTCATCATGTGCATCTTCAGACCATTTGGTGATAGATAGGATTTCCCACATTCAGTGCATGCATATGGTTCATTTTCAGTGTGTGTGCGGAGGTGCTGATCCAGACTAACTTTCTGTCTAAATGGCTGACCACAAAAGTCACACGTGAAAGGTTTCTCCTGTGTGTGTGTCCGGATGTGAGACTGCAAACCTTGTGCTGTTGCAAATGACTTGCTGCAGTAGTTACAAAGATGTTTCTTCTCACCATGGTATGACTTTTCATGAACATTCAGACCTGAAAATAGTTATAAAATAACGAGATTCACTTAAATTAGTAGCAAAACACACAATTTTTTTCTAAAAACAAAAGAAAAATATTTATAAACCAAATGATGGAATGTTTTGGTTCATTAGGATGAAACACACTTTATTGATATGAATTGAAGATTACTATGACTTTTACTTTCACATATATGTGCAGAAGCTAGTAACTGATTTTAGTGCTGCACTATCACAGTATCAAGAAATAAGAATTAACTAATGGACATCTGAATGATGAAACAGTAATTTGAGTTGTATTACCTGATAACTGTCTAAATAATTTTCCACAAATCTTACAACAAAATGGTTTCTCTCCAGTATGAATGCGTTCATGGTTTTTCAATGTTGATGCAACACTGAAACGGCGGCTACAGTGACTGCACTGATATGGTTTTTCTCCTGAGTGGACTCTTTGGTGTAAACTGAGTTTATCAAGTCTTGGAAACTGTTTACCACAGATATCACATTTAAAAGGTTTCTCACCACTGTGAAATAACTTGTGCGCATTCAGGCCATTCAGTGTAAAGTACTTGTTGGTGCACAGGCTGCAAGAATATGGACGTTCTCCAGTATGCACTCTTTGGTGTACACGTAGTTTATCTGATCTAGAGTACTGTTTACCACACACATCACATTCAAAAGGTTTTTCACCGGAGTGAGACCTGAGATGAATTTTCAGTTTTGAAGCAGAGTTATAGGATTTATTGCACTGTTCACAACCAAACTGTTGTATTCCTCCTTTCGTATGTCCAGACTTGTTCATGTTCTTGAATATAGCATCATCTGTTTTACTAGAAATGTTTTCCCTGTCATTAGCAGAAAATGTTTTATCGGCAATAGTTTTATTTTTTAAATTTTCTTCATCTGATTCATCATTTGTATCTTCAGGAAATACCTCTTTCTGATAATCAATGGTATGATCCATATTGTCACTTAAATCATTAGAGGGCAGCTCGTGCTCCTTGGATATTTCATCATTAATTGTTTCTATTTTAATATTTATACATCCTGAATTCAAGTTTCTTTTGTTAATTCTTAACTTTTTTCTCCTGTAATGATTATCAATGAACATTTTTTGTTTACCATTTACTTGATATTTTCTTTGATGATGACTTTCTTTATGAGTGGTCAGACCTGCCTGTGTCATAAAATGAATGCCACATTTCTGGCAGACATAGGGTTTTGATCCTGTGTGCTTTCTCTTATGACTGTTCAGTATGCTTTCATGACCAAACTGTTTACTGCATACACTGCACTGTAGACGTTTACCACTGAATTTACCAACATGTTTATCCTGTACTGATACAAGATTTAAACATGATGTTTTGTGAACCGTTTTCAAACAAACCTTACACTCGAAAATTTTCACAATCTTTAAGGCACAGAGAGACCAGCTGCATGACTTGTGTTCAGATATGCTATCTGTAAAACTTTTAGAACTTGTTGCATGTGTGATTTGATTGTTCACAGTATTCTGAACTTCAAACTTTGACATTTTCTAGTTAATGTGGTCTCCAAATCTTTTCTCCAGTTAAAACAAATAAAGTAAATCATTAAATATTAATCATTTTATTTCTATGAATGTGGTCTGTCCAGAAATATTTATTCTTAGTATGTCTATACTCGATACAGTATTATGAGTATATACATACAATGATAAAGTGATATACTGTATTATATATGATTACAATTATTTTATAAATTCTGTATTATTAAAAACTTGTCAGATGTTAAGTAAATTTATCCTTTTGACTGTCACTTTGTATTAGGAGTTTAAAATATTCGCATATAAGGAACTTTACATGTGTCTGTGTATTTGACTGTGAAAGTCAAAACATAACGGATAAACATGACTAACTCTTAGCGGTTTTCTTCTGGATGGTCTGATTTGTAAATTTATTCAAATTCAATACGTCCTATCAATATGAACAATGATTTGGGGAATTTACAATACTTTACAAAACAATGTTCATATTAGAATATTTTCATGTTATAATTAAAAATGCGCATAAAGTGATTTATCTCAACTTAGATTTTATATGTAATTAAAACAGCTATTTTATTTACAATGAATAATTCCGCATTAATTTTAAATTTTATAATTCGTGATAAGGGAGACTATCCGTGTAAACACGGAAATAGTCTGACATTTTATAAGATGAGTCGGATTTACTATAACGAAAAATTGACCAATGTTCCTGTGAAAAATATTAACTTTGCTTCAAGTTGGGACTCTTTGGAGTGTTGTAGAAAGTAATAGTCGCATTTTCTCGTTTAAAAATATATTTTATCTACTTTGTATTAATAAGATTAAATTTATTTATTTATTTATTTATTTATTAATAGTTCTGCATTTTTTATATATCACCTATTGATACCAACGACGCTAATATAAAATATTTTTGAAATTTACGATTTTACTCAACGCTAACGAAAGTAATAAAGAGAAACAGAGATTGATTAAAACGTTATGATGATGTTCTTTTAAACTGCATGTAATCCAGACTTACACAACCCTTGTGGATATATATAGTTTGTGTATGTTATATTTATTCTTTTTTTGATTTTTACCTTTCTTTTTTTTTTTTCTTTTCTTCTTTTTTAAGAGATGGACCTGGTGTCATACTTGAAGCTGTGATTAAAGGAAAATCTCGATTTACAATCACAGACAGTAAAGGTTTGAAGGTGTATATTTATTTATGAAATCCTAAGGTTATAGTCTATTTTCAGTAATTTATTTACTCTGTCAGGATGTTTATTTTCCTTTTTATTATAAGATATGATGTCACTAGAAAAGGAAATTGTCAGCACTGATGCATCCTCATGAAGTTGTTATTTTATTGCTGTATTTTATTAGCTTTTAACAAAATAATCACACTGAAGTATACAAAATTAATTTAGACAAAGGTACAGTTATATTAATTTAATCATATTTTAATACATTTTTATTTAGTGAATGACAGTATTTTGTAAAAAAAAAAAAATAATAATAACAGTCAAATAAATTATCTGTTCAATAATATATATTTTTTAATTTAAAAAAGCCATTTTCTTTATGTTATTCTATTTTTGGGGGTATTTAAGGTTCGTTACAGTGTACTTCATGTAAAAGTATCACAAGCTCACAGAAGAAAATTTGAAATATCTGGGAAAGAAATAGAACCAAACTTTTCAGAAACAACAAAAGTATCAAAAGGCTACTTAAATTCATCATATAGTGAGTATTACATTCATTGCTTTTGAAATGAAGTTTATTATAAATCCTGATTTAAACTGAATATATTTAACAGACTAATATATTATTAAATATAAAACTAAAAGCATTTCCTTCAAAGAAATACATTTTTATATTACTTTCTTTAATACATTAATTAATAATGTACTACTTACTTAAGGTAAACTAAATTCTTTATGATGAGAACCAAAGTAACAAAATATTTTTGTTTGTTATTTATTTTTTTTTTTTTTTTAATTTTTTTTTTAAAGAAGTGGAAGCAAAAGGTCAGACAGATAAACTATCCTATAAAGAATTATCTCCTTGATAAAGAAAGTCGAACTGGACGAGATATGTGAAAAAGAGGCTCCCCCAGACTCTCTCTCTTTATGGCTGAACGAATCTCAGCTTGAGAAAATGGAACTAGATATTGATGATTGTATTAGAATTAAAACAGAAGGAAACAGCCCTTTCATTTGTATGTTTACACACATACATAAACACCACATATTTTTGCCGTTTTTTCTTCATAATAAAAATTCCTTATGTTTGAAAGTTACATTAACACTAGATATATTATTCCCTTTTTTCTAAAATTTTGATTTTCACCTGCTCTGTGTTACCACATTTCAGCTTTAAACATATCCACTTAAATAATGTTTATTATAATCATGTATGCACATAAAAGTAATATATACAAGTAATACATTAGAGAAATCAAAGAATATTGAATAATTAGAAAACAGATTAATAAATAAAAAATGTTATAAAAAAAGAACCTTGTGGAATTGACAAAGACATAAAAACAAAACAAAAACAAAAAACAAAAATTTCATTGATAAACATCAAGAATGAGAATCCCTAAACATTCTCTATAATTATAAGCTATTATAATAATAATGGTGTTAAAACGGTTGTTTTATTTCCAGTCAGCATTGGTAAAATAGAGAAGCAGTCTGCAACAGTGTCTAATTATGCTGGAGGGGAAGCAGTGGGGTCCTCCTGGACTGACAAGATCATGAATATCAGATCAAATATTCCTGATACACCAGAGGAAAAAGAAGTACAAGATGATGAATGGGTTTGTTACATATACTTCTAAATAAACTGACATTTTATTAAAAGTAAATAAATTTGAAGTGTATTCTAGACTTAACTGTAAGGATCTGAATATTTCAAACATTAACAGCATAGCTATTTTTTGTTTTTGTTTTTAGGCATAATCAGTTTGTTGCTGTTTATAATTTCTTTTCCATTTACTGAAGAAACAAAAAGGATTTTGTATACATCTGTATATTACATAAATTTACAAACAGGAAATATTTCCTGAACCTTTAACAATGGAGATAACTAAAACAGTTTGGTACAACACATGTTCTGAAATTAAATTTGATTATATTTTACGTTACAGGATGATTGAACAACAGCTGTAAACAAGTCAAAAGTGTTCAGATGAAATTAAATTTTAAAGAACATTCACTTTTGAGCAGATGTTTGATATCCATCTAGTCTGATTTTATATCTGTGAAATTTCAGCAAAAAGCAATAAACATCTTGATCTTTTAAAAAACACTGTAAATAAAATTCATATAATTGTTAGAATCGTGTATTTAAGGTTTTATGATAATGTGCCACAAAACATTTGTCACAAAATATATAAACAAAGAAAATTATAATGTGTTTTGATCTTGATATTCTGCAATTGGTTTATATAAAAATAAAGATTTAATGGATGCTTATACTTAGTAATAATATCAATAAAAAATAAAAAACCAAGCCTGCATTAGTATTTTAATTTTTATTCCTTCAGTGTATGTTATACACCGACATCTGAAATGGAATCAAAATGTACATTGATAACCCACATATGGGCCATAGAAATATCCACAATACCACACTTAATTAGCCTCTACTACAAAATTAGCTACTCTCGATTGCAACTGTTAGTATTAATATGTTTACTATCTTAAGACTAGTAAAACTGTTTAAGTACCAATATCCAATAGTACATACATAAATACACTTGATTCTTATAGTAAGCCTTAATCATGTATATTACCTCAAACACAGAAATGTTCATAAATGCCACGGCACAATCTAGATTTTACATTTAATTGTACACTCTGTTGCCAAATATTTGTATGTAGTTTTTACTGATCTTGATTATTTATGTGCATTTTCAAAATGTTCTCTCAGAAAATCTAATACATAAATGAAAAAAAAAATGAAAAAAGAAAGATGATAATAATAATAAAAAAATAAATAAATAAATAAATTATACAGAAACAAAACATTTTGAATAACTGATGCCATCACCAAAAGAAAGAAAGAAAAATAACAATTTTCCTAAAACACAAAATTGTATTTGTAGTTGATTTTAAAAATCCATTTTAATAGAATGTTGAAACATAATTCTTTATTCTGTTATGTAACTAGACTTTACAATAAAACAAAACTGTGATTTTTTTTACTGCAAGCAAATAAAGGTGACTTGGCCTGATTTGATCTAAAAACTGTTGATATTAAAATGTTTTAAAAATATATATGTTTAAAAAAATGAAAGAGGTATGTTACCCATACTACAGTACTGGTCTTCATGGTGAAACAGGCTCTAAATATAAAAACACATAAACATTATTATTTTTTAAAGCAATAAAACTCATAAAATACTAAACCTATTGTTATGCAAAATATTTTAGCAGTGTAAATCAAGATATTTTATGTTTTGATTTTTATGTGATTTACAGTGATATCTTTAACAGATTACATCTTTAATGCATTAAGTTGCATTATACTTCTACAACTATGTACAATGACTAACATGAGGAGACAATTATTTAAAAGAAAAAAGAATACCACATTAATTATTTCCAGAAATCTCTCTTCATGTGGTAGGCCTACATGCAACATATTTATAAAACAAAAAAAAAAAAAGCCTAAAAAGAAATAAAAACGATCTTATCAAAATTACATATTACTTCAGTTCATTCAGATTTTAAAAAAGAACCTAAGGGATGTAGTTTACAGTCCCAGGAGACACCTATGTATGGGGGAAGTGTATCAAATGATGAAAACAGTCAAACAGTGGACAAAAATAACAATCAATCTTTAACATATAAAACAATTTAACACTTTGCTCAACAAAGTGCTTACTATCACATGTTTATGAAACCTACTTTTAACCTCTGGAATGTATTGTTAAGGTCAACAGTAATAAATGAAAATGTTTAATAAATTATTCCATCAGCAATGCCCCAAATATTTCTTTCTGTTATTTGATTTAACAATATAAATAAATAAATATTTAACTTATAATTTATTAAAAAGAAAGAGGAAAAAAAAAAAAATGAAAGAAAAAAACTGTTAGACTGCATTCGCACCAATAGTTGGACATTTTTCTATGTTTACAAAATACACTAAACAACTTTGTAACTAGTTCTTGCTTGAAGTGGATTAAATTCTTTATTCTGCTGCTAGTCTGCAAAGAGGAGGTCTTCATCGTGATCATCATCCACTAAATTAGCAGTTTGTTCTTCTGCAAGTCCTAATATTCGCTTCCTTTCTATGCTCAATAATTCTGCTGCTGCTCGAATTTTTTTCTTCTTCTCCTGTATCTTCTTTAATCTGTTGATATTTTAATATTTAATTACAAAGTAATTAAAGCATTTTGCTGATGTTAATAAAATGGAAACAAACAAAAAAATAAATCCATTTATGGAAAGCTATATAACACATCCAAAAAAATACTCGTTCTTTCAATGCACAATAAATATTATAATAAAGCTTGCAGTTATGAATATGACCATAAAATCTAAACAAAATTACAAATAATTTATTGAATAAGTAATAAAAATAAGTAATTACATTTCTAGTTAGCTTTATGTAATTATTAATTATTTTGTTAATGCTAAAATTTGTTACCTGTAAAATTCTTCCCTCTCTCTTTCATCAAGTTCTGTTGTAATATAAGCTAATGTAGCTTCAATTCTGGGAATAATTACTGAAAAAAAAAATCATTTCAGTTTCAGTAACAATATGGCATCTACCCACTACTGCCTGTCCACATACAAATCAAAAGATTCTTTTGAAATTTTATCCACTATAATGATAAAAAAGAATCCAACTTTTTATGAAATTCTGGTTACGACTAAGCTTGTTTATTAAACAGTTAAAACATTATGGAAATGGATAAGACGTTAACTGGTTACATTACACATAAGAAATAGTAATGGAACTGAAACAGTTCATGTAAAAAACAAAAAGCCTTTGCATACCATGTTCAATTGCATTGACTCTTCTGTTTGTGATTTTAATGACTTCATCAAGAGTTACAAAAGAAGTCTGAAGAGATGCCAGTTCCACCAGCAACTGTATAGCCTTTGCATAATTCTTCTTTAATTTGTCTATTTGCTGGCCTCCTCTGGACAACCCTGTCAGTTCATATGCTGCATAAAAATAAAATATTATTATTACTGTAATGCTTGGTAAAATAAACAACAACAATATTAGTTTTAAAATTATGCATATATGTATGTCCATTCTGTAATTTTTTAAGTTTATAACTTGGAACAAAACTACAATTTAGCTGAATGTACTTACTATCAGCACCATCCTGATAATGTTCAAATACAGGTAACTGAACACCTGAAAAATAAATTATAATGTTATAAAGTACTCCAACCTGAAAATAAATATATTGTTGAAAAATTATTAAAAGGATTAATATGTTTTAAATTCCTGTCAGTGCCAAATGACAATTCACTGACAGATTTTTATTTATAGTCTGGCAGATATTTTAAAGCAAAGAACATCCATGGTAGTACAATCAGAAAAAGGTTTACAAAGTTTCTGCCAGTTCCAAGTTTTTAAAAAAAAGTCAACTTCATTGTAAAATGTTGATTTTGTATGAATAAAGCAACATGCCTGCAACATTATCTTTCTTGCTTCTGACTTTTATCTGTGCCTTATTAACATTTTGTAGCACGATGTGATTAAAATCACCAGTTGTAAATTTAGCCTCTGCCAGGGAGAAAGATGCTTCCTTCATCACCTCACCCATTAATACCTTGGTCTGAAACAGAAATTTGTTTACAGGAGTCAATAACAGCCATATATATGGATCAATGCAATAATGTAATGAAAAGGTGCATGGAGAACTGTTTTGGTTTTTTTTGAAAGGAATTACACAGCCTCATCAGTCTTTCAATGAATTATACTTATGTAACTTAGTTTAGATATTTTACTATAAAAATATGGATATTATAAAGATAATTATATTAACTTCACCTCAATAATCTTCTTCAATATAGATCTAAACCGCAAGGTAAGTGCATCAGCTTTTTTCTTCAGCAAACTATGACCTTTTTGTGCCCCCTTCAGCCTCTGCTTCATAAGGGTCATGGCCCTACAAAAATAAAATAAATTATAATATTTGTAAGTGTTTGTTAGCAGAATGAATCTGTTCTGTTTGTACTGGAACTAGCTAGACTCATCATCATTTATGCAATTATTTCCTTTTATGAGTTCCAAACTTAATGGATATGTATGATGACTGTGCGTGTGTGTGTGTGTGTGTGTGTGTGTGTGTGTGTGTGTGTGTATTTTCCAGCAACAACACACACGTGCCTAATTGAGGAGTAATATCAATGAAACTTGATCTTGACTATGTGACAACAAAATAAATCCAGGTCCTTTAATTCTTTGAAGCCTTTGTACATCATAAATGTAAAATATATGGATCTAAAATCCATAAAATTTAACTGTTTGAATATATTCCTGATAACTCAAGGTTTACTTGATGCGAATGAAACTGATGTTGACACTGGTGTATAAATACATTAAAATAAATAAGAGGAAAAGTGCTGAAAGGGGAAAAATACTTCTTCAGTACTTCAACTAAATCCACTTTCACTGAACAGTGATTGAGTGAACATGTATTTAAATCTGGAGACGGTAATGTATTGGAATTGGTAAATATGTATTCCATAAAATTATTTCTGGAAAATATAATATTCATGTAATGTGTAAATTACAAAAAGATTGATCTTTTAGCCAGTTGTTACAGGACTTTTATTCCATTTGACTTGTCATTTAATTTTAATGTTAAGTTGTTCATGAGTGTAAAAACGATCGACAATCAGATGAAGATCGGCACAAATTAGCAATAAAAAGCTGTGTTATTATTATAGAATATACCATTTGTAATAGCTGTCACTTATTGTTTACATATATAAAACACTTACATCCGCGATGGGAAAACATTCAATCTATCCTTTGCAGACATCTCGAATTAATTTTTCAGCCGATGCGACTTGTAATCACGTGATAGAAGAGTTATTTCCCCTTTTATTCCACCACTTCCCGTCTGTTAAGAGTTAAAAACTATTTTCACTCTGGCTGTGCGAATCAGTCGGTTGCGCATAATTATTTAGATACTGAATAACTGCACTTTTTAGCTAGAAAGCAAAACCGATTAATTAAAAATCAGGCGCAGCGGTAGGAATCAGATAATGTTATTGGGTCAAAATAATAAAATTTGTTTATTTTGTTGTTTGAAGTTAATGAAGTGCAGTTTTTGGATGAATGCACATTCACTGATTCAGTGAAAAGTAACATAAGATTCTGTCAAATACACTGCATTTCAAGACTTACTTCAAGAATTGGTCAGATTTATGTGTTTGTTTTTACCAGGAACAAAAACCTATAATGTGTGAGTCTAGCGTGTACTACGATAGTGTATAATGTATTATGGATATTACACCCCATTAGTATTAAATTTGATATTCGTTCTTATAAATATTTCATAACAAGAAACATAAATTCATCATCAAAATGATGTTCAGTACCATATCGTATAAAAAGTTAAAATTTCGGCAATATATTTAATAATATTAAATTGAATTATATATATATATACATACTTTATGTACAGCTATATGACCATTGTAAGTATCAAATGGACGTACTACAAATGCATTAGTGTACGCGTTTATACTTCGTCATCAGGTAGATTAATTCTTACCTGTGGCCTTTTGGCCTCAGACACATGATGATTAGTGGGTGATGATTTTTCATGAGTTACATCCCTCGAGACCGAGGGGATTGCAACGCTTCTCGGATCTCAGTATCTGACTGTTTTCGCCATACTAGATAGCAAAATAAGATATAGTGTATGTATAATTTTTATATATTTATTTCTATTTTTTTTTCTGATCATTTATTTTAAAATGAAACGAAATGTATTGAAATTTCTTTCTTTGATGACTGTATAGTATGAAATTTAGAAATTTGTAATTGTGAGGACGAAGTTAGCATGTATGAATAGCATATATGTTCTCCCTTCCCCCCCTAGACAGTGCAAAGGATAACAAAAAATAAAGATTGTTCGTAACTTTTTATCGAGAGAATTGCTACATATGACAAACAAACACACACACACACACACACACAAATGTTTTGCTGCTTATCATTATCATTGTTGCGTGTGTGTGTGTGTGGAATTACTGGTTATTGTCTTAAGACAGCGGCTTTACCCTCCAAAGATTGGAATGCTGTATTAAGCGAGGCTCTGCCGAGCTGCCTTCGACATTCGACCTCAGCTGTTATTTGTTCTCTCCTGCAATCCTAAACAACATATACATATATCTGTGTTTGTGAGACAAGCAATTTACCGAAGTATATATAGTTTCATTGGACACATAATTGGGAACCGGTAGGAACTTAAATAATAAATAAATACATAAATCAATCATTTAAAAATATTATAAAAAAAAAAATAATAAAAAAAACACAGAACAAAGGACATTAATAAACAAACAGAAAATAAGAAATGTGCTCAATTACACAGATATATGAATAAATTTATGCTCTAAATGTATAAAATATTACACTAACAGAATCGTTTTCCCTAAAAATAAAATTAAAAATGAAATAAATAAATAAGTCAATAAATAAATAAATGAACGAAATAAAAAGAAACGGAAAGGAAGAAAAAACAAAAACAAAACGACTGCTTTAAAATTTTAAACTATTTCCTAAATATGTATGAGTAATTGCAAATATGGCATTTTAAATTCTATTATTAGTCATGTGAACCTAATTTTCTCAGCTTATTATGGTACACATGAGTGTTATCCGTTGTATTAGTTTTAACAAGACCACATGACTGTTATGTTTCAGTACGTTAAATGTCAAAGTGGATGTCTGTGTGCAAACTATAATGACTATGATAAATATAAATAAATATGTACATATTTCTGGAATATTTTTATTTTACATGTTAAATGCATTTATAATGAAATCAAACTTGCTTTATATACGCCCATTCGGTCAACATAATTATCATTTAAATAAAAGGTGTCGAATAATTATGCTGTTGTTTTGTTTTAAAAATAATAAAAGTCTGCAGTACATCTGAGATACAAATGTTATCATTTTAAATATAAAAAATCCACATTGATTCCCTTGCAACTCTATATATTTGATAATGGTAATGAAGTTGTGAAAAACCGTTGTGATCGAGATTCGGACATTTTCATTTGAAATAATTAATTTCTTTTTAAAAATTAGTCATTGCATCTCCATAGAAAAGGAATACTATAAGACTGTACCTAACATTATTTAATAATAATAATAATAATAATAACGTAACAATTAAATAAGATAATTAAAGTTCTCTTCTGATTACTTTCTTTTATTAGACCTGTTATGTTACATAGCATATGTAGTAACTTAATTTTCCCCTTTGTGATTTTTGTCATTTTTAGTTAAGAAATTTTTCCAATTACGCGTTCAGATTTATCCAAAGAAGTATTTGCTATATTAAGTTCAAAAGACTTGATTATGTAGACTGCTGAATCCGCCACAGAACACAATATATACAAAAATCAACATCAGTAACAAAATATGAAACTAGATACACCTATTGAAAAAGAAGAGAAAAGGGGCAAATGTTTATTTATAAAGACAGGTGGAAATGACAGATCTGTTATGTTGATAATAACCACTCTGTCAAAAGACACGTGCGGGTTTAACTGACCATAAGATGTGTGGATGGATTCTTCAATGGGATACTGACCTGGTCAAAAGTAAAACGAAGATGTTGACATAAACGTCATTAAGTTATTGACAAAAATGAGGTCAGGTGGACACAGGAATGTTGATAGTGTGATAAAAATGTCCTTCTCAGGAATTCGGCATCTGTTCAGTTTGTAGTTAATTTTGCCGCGTGTGCTAGATGTTTGTTTATTTTTAATGGGATGTTGGTAAGTTAATGATACAGAACATTTCTGTTACTACTGCTACTACTACCCATACTATAACTGCTCTACAGTAGTACTACTATACCACCACCTCTACTATTACCATTTTTTTTCCTTCTAAATTGTGTTAAAAGTATTTGAATTTCGATTTCAGATACGTTTAATAAATATTTGTTGCCATTTGATACATCCTCTCTCTCTCTCTCTCTCTCTCTCTCTCTCTCTCTCTCTCTCTCTCTGTGTGTGTTTTTTTATTTTTAAGTAAGTAATAAGTAAGCAGTTTATTATTTTGACAAATTATTATCATTATTATTATTATTATTTAGATTAAAAAATAAGATCTGTTACTTTATTTTTCTCGCCAGAGCCCCTCTCAATCAAGAATAAAATATTGCTGTTGAAAATAAGAAGGAAGTTGCCAGACTTGCCCATTTGCCGCCAATGGAAACATTCCTGGTACGTCGACCGGCCTTTCAGTAGCAGACGGCAATTGGCAGAAGATATCGAGTTCCATATGTGTGGCATCTGCTTTATTTCGTGAGAGCTGCAGGCAGAGGAAAGTAATAACAGTTTCTGTTAGTTGGCGAGCCAAGACTTCATGACCGTCGTCTGTTAGTTCGGTGTGGATAATAGTTGGATAAGTTGTTCTTCTTATAAGACAATAATTTTTTGTCCCGTTACTGGAGCTGGTAATTAATGGATGCAGCACCGTACGATAACGTGGAGTTTCCAGTGAGAAAGCCTGGAACGGGGACGTGGCCGGGGCCAGGAAATGCCCAATCCCAGACTACCAGCAAGGTAACTTACGTGCAGCAGACAAGCATAACGAAAGACAAGTCTGGGACCAAATTAGCCCCTCTTATGGAAAGTATGGAAGTTGCAGAAACCGAGGACCAAAGAATGCAGGCTAAAGTTTACCAAGCCTCTTCCCATGGCACTCACAGTTCTCACAGCAGCACATCGTCTGTAAGTGTTAGTTTTTTCTTTTTCTGCTGTTAAATATTACATGCCAGTGCTGTTTAGAAATCGTAAAGTATTCGGTGTATATTGATTTATGAGAAAATTATAAATTGCAATTCTCATCATTATAATTTATATAATATAGTAATCTGTTTTCCATATTTTTACACTTGACTGTTGGCATTTCACAAATCGACATACCAATACAAATAATCATAGCAATGAATAAATAAATCAGAATCCAGGTTAAGCTGACTTGCTTCCTATTTTCCCCGAAATATAAAAACCGTGTTATGCGAGTAATAGAAGAAAGGAAAAAAAAAAAGAAAAAAGAAATGATAATATCATGCTGGCATATTTCCTTCTTAGGCTTGACAAAAGTTATACATTTTCCACCTCCTCTGCATCTTATTCTAAACATTCGATTTATATAACCAGTTACTGTCTTATTTTCTATTGTAATTTTTTTTTGGGGAGGAGAAAGTCTGTAGGTACCAAGCCAGTGGTCAATCAATAATACAATATGCTTATTATTTTTGTTTTGTTTTTGTTGTTACTTTTTGTTTATTTGTTTGTTATCATCACCATCATCATCATCATCACTGTTAATAAATTTTAATTATTATATTTAAATTCTGATATTTGCTGCTTAGAGCCAATTTTCTTTTGTGTTTCGGCGCATATTCTCTATCGGGCACTCCCATGGTGCTACTATATCAAAAATAGCATTTGATAATAATGTTATTATTCAAATAACATGACATCTTTCTAAACACACACACACACACATACGAGATTTCATTTACACTATAAAACAATTGCAGCTTGTTATTTAGAACACACAAGGGTTTCATTAATTTTCAACATAAAGGATTGGTTCTTAGATAGGTTTATCCTGCTGTGGCCACTGCATGCATAAAGACTTTATTTCGTTCTGTACATCAAGTAGTAAAATCATGGTGGGTTCCATAATTTTGGGAAAATGTCTAGTCTTAATTTATGTCAGAAAAGGAGGAAGGTCGTGAATAAAAGTTTCAAGAATTGTTTGTAGAGAAACAAATAGGTACATATAAACTAGGTGATTCCTCCCCATTTGCCTGGGTCCAGATACGTTTATTTAAAAGTAAACAAAGAGAAGGGTGGGATGCCATGAAAAACGGAAGCCTTTAAACAACTGCGTAATCGAGAAACATAATATTCCACTCACATTTATTTTACAAATGTAATTATTATAAGATTTTTTTAAAATAAATACTCTCTCTCTCTCTCTCTCTCTCTCTCTCTCTCTCTCTCTCTCTCTCTCTCTCTCTCTCTCACACACACACACACACACACACACACACACACACACACACACACACATCTGTTAATGTGAAAGTGTTTCGAATTTTCGAATATAATGAACTAGCCTGAGAATGGAATCCAAGTCTTAACAAGAAAATGATTTATACTTGATATAGATCTTATACAGATAGTCAGTCTACAGATGTATGTGTGTGTGTGTATGTGTGTGTGTGTGTGTGCCTGTGTCCGTGCGCGCGCGTGTTTGTATGTGTGTGGCTGAAAGAGAGACAGACAGAGCGGGGGTGGAATTAGTATGAAATGATAGTTAATCTATTAGATAATAGGACTGAGTGTTACTAGAGGGGTTTGGAATTATTTTAGGTATTTTGAAAAAACTCGCGTTTCGCGATATTGATGTTTCTAATAAATCTTGATAATGCAGACCAAGAAAAGAAAACTAGCCGCTTCTCTTGGAAAAGTTCCATCATTTCTTGATAAGAAAAAAAAAAAAAAAAAAAAAAATCTCCAACCTAGAACTGACCTGACTGGGAAGGATAACGTTTAGTGTAATCAAAGACAGGTGATAATGCAACACAAACTTCAAATATTTATTCACACAAGACATAAGGTGTGTTTTATCTGAGAGATTTAGCCGAAAGATTCAAGATGATATTACATGATTTAATAACATCGTTAAAATAATTATAGGATACATTTGCACACAAACGTCATCCCATGCATATCCAAACACACTTAAACACGAACCTGCATACACACACGCACGTACACACATACACGCACGTACACACACACACACACACACACACACACACACACACACAAAAAAACCCTGCCGTAATATAAAACATTTTTTAATTTATTTTTGCCTTTAATCTATATGTTTTTTTACATCTCAAAAGTGAAACTTCTATTAATGGCGGGAGGTAGAATTAGCTTCGCTCTATTTAAATACCTGATTGCTTCCTGATGACTACTGTAAAAATATCCGTATTTATCGAAGCCACTAAAACAAAGTCGAGAACAAATATAATGTTACTGGAACAAATTTTCTGGTCAAACCTAACTGTTGCTTTCCAGTCTGGGAAAAATGTAGGTCAAAACTATACTTCTTTTGCCATTCTGGTCTTTCTCTTATGTAACATTAAAATAGGGTTCCTTTTTTATTATTTATTAATTATTTGTTTAATAATAATAATAATAATAATAATAATGTTGTTGTTGATACTGCTTTTCTTCTTCTTTTTTTTCTCCTTTTTCTTTTCATTGTACTTGCTTCATATATTTTTATTTCTATTCTATTTTATTTTATTTATTTGGTTTCCTTCATTCTCGTATAAAATACAAAAATTAAAAAAAAAAAAAAAAATTATGATTAAAAACTCATGTACAGATGTAAGTTGACACGTAAATATGTTCAAACAACCTGTGTGATTTTCTGACATCGACCTGCTGTTTCGTGTGATGTAATGCTGTACACAAACACACTGATGGATAAATAAGATAGACGTTAAACCACCTGAATGATATGTCATCACTACAGGTGTAATGTGTTTGGATTACGTGATTCTTACATCAAACGCGTATTCAACGTCAAAAATGGGTGTCGTAAAACAAATCAGGTTCGTGCTGCTGTTCCGGCTTGCGCAATAAAAACAGCGATGGCGGATTAAACAAAGCATACGTTGAAACCCTCATCGTCTTTTGTTTTATTATTATTATTATTTATTATTTATTATTTATTTATCATAATACAACAGCAAACATAACACTGGAGCAGTATTTTTATTACACACGCCTACCAGAGAAAGAATTCTAAATATGTGCAAGAATTTTTTTTTTTTTTTAAATGAGAAAGATGGACTAAACAATAATATTTGATCAGTTTTGCAATTTTAAACTAAATATGTCACAGTTTCAATTAATCAAACTATATCGTTATGATATAGGACGACCACACCATGTATTTTCTCAACTTTCACTAAAATGTATTTAACTAATCCCGTTCCGTGTGCCCAGGAAAGACTTGCTTGAACTTTCAGTGGATGACTGTACTTTTTAAAATCAAAAGTGGTTGTGTGGCTCACTAAAATACTGTATTATAATGCGTGAGCGTGCGTATTCTTTTCAAATGATTCGAATTACCTGTTATTTCTGCGTTGATATTAAACAATAATAACGACGTGGTTACAAATAAAAATTAAAGATTATACAAGTGTACGTTTCTGTACGTATGCCGAGGAACTACGTCATTTAGTTTAATTTTCCTATTTTACACAATTACAGGATTTAATGAGATAATGTGCTTGTTAGTCATTCCTACATTTAGTCGTTCTAGCACGTTAGAAATCTTATGTAATAACAATATACATAACCACATAAAATACTCTTCCTTTTTTTATTTTCATTTTTTTTTTTTTTTTTTTTTATAAACTGATTTCAAGTTTTATTTTGTTTAAATCTTTTATTTAGGTAAAAATGAGTAGATGGATATATGGGGATACCAAAAAAAAAAAAAAAATAAAAAATGAAAAAAGGAAAAATATTTTACGTGGTTATGTGTATTTAGTTGGTGTGTGTGTGTGTGTGTGTGTGTGTGTGTGTGCGCGCGCGCGCATACATGTATGTGCGTCTATCATTTCAAATATTGAAACGTTAAACTTTTTGAAATTATAATCTTACTGACGGAACAGATGTAAAATAAAACACTTTCCATAAGCTCAGTTTTTATCTTTTTTTTTTTTTTGCTCATTATTTTTAAAATGGATTTTGGCTAAAGAAAATATGTTACTGTAATCTGAAATTTGGCAAAGTTTTTGTTATTTCTTCTATTAGTTTCCAAGCCGTTACAAATTTCTAAGTTGTTTATTTATGTTTAACAGAACACATATGGAAACCATTTGAAATAACTATGCAGTATTTTGAAAATTAAGCTTTTACTGATTTTTTGTTGGTTTTTTTTTTTTTTTTTTTTTTTTTTTTTTGTCATAGCTATAATGGAATTTTATTAAATTATCAAACTCCGAAAGAAAGTGCTTTGGACGGCCTTATTTTGTATTACAATGGTGAAAATTTGGTATTATATATTAATACAATAACTTGCGAAAGATAATTCTCAGAATATAATTGCTCTTACGAGATTTTTTGATTGCTGTATGTTTTGAGCATTGAAAAGGCTAATTTAGTTTATTATCTAAATCAGCAGATTAATCTGCTTTACATCAAATGTGGTGATATTTAAAAAAAGAGAAAAAAAAAAGTTAGACAACGACGTTTAAAAGTGTTATTATCATTACCCGATTAGCAAATAAAAATTGATTTTATCAAGACGTAATCGTTTTAAATTAAGCATAATTTTGAAAATACCATTTTAAAATGTACTATCTTTTCTGTATGTCTGTATAGGTATATGCCAGCTTGTGCATATATTCATGAATGCGTACGTACGTACATTCTACTTTGTTTAATTTGTTTAGTTTTGAAGAGAGTAGAACTTTCTTTAACCAAGCTGAAAAAAGGAATACTGTTAGTAGACGTATGCTGTATTATTAACCGGACATTCATTTCCTCTCTCTATGTATAAAGAGGCGTTGTTTTTCTATTATTAAACGGAACCCACAGGAATTCTGCTACAACAGATAACAAAATTTTGGAATTTCCTTTGTCGTTCTCAGGGCAGATCAGTCTTGTAGTATGGTAACTAGTGTCTGTTTCTGGTCGCGCATGACATGATCACGCACCAGTAACAGAAGTTAACGTCTGCTATTATTTAGGCAGACGTCTATAGTCATGACAAGCGTTCAGTTTTATTATCGTTATGTATGTGTTCATTCTGAATAATTGACGTGGCTATTTGTAAATATTTATAACCTGATTTTTGCAGACAAGCAAAAAGTAAATTTATACGTAAACTATACATTTCCTAATAATAATAATTAAAAAAATTGTAAAATTAATAAACAAGCATGAAGAAAATAAATCAGGAAAAAAAAAAAAAAAAAAATAAATAAATAAATAAATAAATAACTTGTGAGACGTAT
Source organism: Chrysomallon squamiferum (assembly GCA_012295275.1). Classification (NCBI taxonomy): domain Eukaryota; kingdom Metazoa; phylum Mollusca; class Gastropoda; order Neomphalida; family Peltospiridae; genus Chrysomallon; species Chrysomallon squamiferum. The sequence continues at coordinate 29,065,925 of CM022665.1, read as the reverse complement.
TTTCTTCGTCCCAGTCAGAATCTTAGAATAAATGTATACTATCAGATTTAAAGAAAATAGTTTATATTTTCATTCGTGATAAATTTTATGGTTTTCTTCTACAGAGCGCGTAACCCTTCAGAAAATGTTCCCGAAATGTGGTAGATGTACCAAGGTTACTGAATGGCAATATCGGGACTGACTAGATTATAAATAGAGTATTATTTCTGATTCAGACAACCGATTCAGACACGAACTGTTGTACTATTTGTATCCCACTAAGGCCAGCGTTACGAATCATATCATGCGCGGTTCCTGGAAGCAGGCCGAGGTAGTCCATTGATCTAATGTTTAAATTCTTCTTGGTCATTTATTGGGCTCGTTACTGTGATTATTTTCTAACAAACGTCAGCGCTGTTCGCCAGAATCAGTCTCTGACACTGATCGGCCAACTTAATTCGAAACACAAACGATTTTCGTTCTGACTTAATAATCTCTTGAGACTGGGAAATGATGATTTAATGTAGTACAGTAATGGTGAAGTAGAGCTTAAAGCATCGATTAGGAGGCTTGGTTAAAATAGTAAGCGGAGTAAATGAATGTTGTTGTTGGTTATGATAATCATGGCACTGATAATGATAATCGTTTCATTATTCGGTAACGAGCTGAAACATTATAACATTCATAGAAAATAGTTTTTTGTTTATTTGTTTAGTGTTCCTTACTGATATTAAAATGTTACCTCTTCACAATCTAACCGTTTCCCAACAGTGGATATTACATTTATTCATTTATTTGTTTGTTTGTTTAATAACGCAAACTAAAACCAAAATTAAACTAAGATGGAATAACCTTTAATATTCTATTGCATCTTAATAATGTTGCAGACTATTTAATGACATGAAGAAAATAAAAGTCATGATGATTAATGGAAATTAAATTACGTAGAAAGAGGAAATGGTTTCAAAGCATTGTTATTGTTGTTGAGATTGTTGTTGTAGTTGTAGTTGCTGTTGTTATTATTATTATTATCTCTTCACTTCAAAAAATATTGTTTTAGAAGTCGGCGAAAAAAATATGTTACTGATGAAATAATGGAATTTTTAAGTTAGACTATATTTATAATTTCCCTTACACAGTTTTTGAACAAAAACATTCTTCATATTCATAAAATTCAATTTTTGTATTTATATATGCTGTTATTATAAGAACTGTTTACGTTAAAATTGATTTGCCGTGTTTATAGACTAGAGACACTAGGGGTAATAAGTTCAAAAGGTATCACTGATACTTCACCCAGTGTGTCAAAGTACTTCAAAGTACTTTATAAATTAAGTGAACAGGTGTTGAACAGCATCAAGAAAGTCATGCCTGGTAAGAGATAAGGTGCAGGGTAAGTTTGTTTTATGTCATGTTCATCTCGGCAGTAAGCACGGTTTATTTCGAGGTCATCTAGAATAGTTATCAATGATGAAACATTTTTGAAGGCATATGTTGAAAAAAAAAGTATTAAATATCCATCCATACTGGTCGAAGTCAAATACTGGTAACGAAAGTTTTTATTTTAGCGGTTAAAAAAAATTCAATTAATAACAATTACTTGCTATTATTCCAAAATATCATATCAAGAACAACCGATTTGAACAGTCTTATATAAGCATCACAGATATTAACTAAAATGTATCAAGTGTGTGGTTAGAAGGCTTTCCCTGGTAATATCAAAACAAAAGCATTTGAAAGGAAATTTTAAAAAAACAAGCAACAACAGCGACAAAAAAGAACCCACACAAATAAAAACAACAAAAAACCCCTCAAGAAACGAACAACAAACAAACAAAAAACAACAAAATCGAGAGTACGTATTTTATGTTTTTATGTGGAACGTCAAGGTCAACGTGCCATTTTTGCAGAGTGCAGTGCGAGGCATCAAGCTGTGTAACACGATAGAACAGAGATGTTTTTTAGCCGTGCACTTACAGAACATTTTGTTCCTGGTATTTTCATCCCTGGCTTACCCATTATTTATTTCTAAAACAGAAAGTGATTTAATGTTCGGATTTTTATTTTATTTTATTTATTTATTCAAATCATAATTATTTTATTTCTTTATTTTCTTCATAGATTTAATTCTATTTATATATTTATTTATTTATTTTTCTCAGTACCACAATTTTTTAACTCGTCTATTAGTGTATTTATCTATCTATCTGTACGCATATTTGCATATCAATATAATAATTTGTTATTCCCAAGAATGTTTCTTTCACTGGTATTCCACTACATTTAAAAGGTTTCTTTAATCTCTGTATTAAAAGGAAATGTTAATGCATTATGTAATAATTATAAATAGAAGCAAAAATTATAAATACTAACACCAGTCTTTATAATTACTAACGATTTAAAAATTCAATTCCTGGTTATAATGACTAACAAATTATACAATTAAAATACAAACTATAATGGAGGTAAAGGATTTCAGATTTAAACGGCCAACAGATAAAACAAAAATATACAGTTTTCAAATATAACACGTGGAACAAAGATACGATTTCTGGTCAGAACGACTAATATGTATAGCAAATATACAATTTTTTGTAGCTACTGGGACAAATACACGATTTCTGGTTAAAACAACTAACAACCAGGAAAAGACACGATTCCTGGTTATAACAACTAATGTGTGTAACAAATGTTCAATTTCTTATTACCTCAGCTAGCAAATTGGAAAAAAATAAAAATAAAAATAAGAACGATTTCTGGTTATAACAACTTACAACTAGGACAAATATACGATTCTCCTCATAACATCTAACAAAGAGGCAATTCCTGGTTAAAACAAGGCTATATACTATTCTTGATTTCAGATAACGAAACGCTTGTGCTGTTTCTCCTTTGTGCTCCGTATCAGTGATTCACCCAGACAATGACTTAATTTATTGTTTCTTGAAACAACACACTGGAACTATTCAGAAAACAAACGACGAAGCAACAATGCTGTTTGTTTCTAACGATAATTCAGTTTCAACGTATCTTTTCTTTCTTTGATACGCTGACGCCCACTAGAAGAGAGTTTATCTGAAAATGGCACATTTTTTTTTTTTTGGATAACTCGAATTCTATTAAAAGAATACTATTTTGCATTCAGTCTTTCATTCACGTATATGTTTGGAGGATAAAGAAAAATTTATTAAACAAAATATGATAGACTAGATGAGCGAAAGAGAGTGTTACTGGGTATATATTTACATAAGCATGTATATTTATATGCATGTTTTTTGGAGGAGGTATTAGCTATTTGATCGTTATTTATAAAACTTGTTTTAAATTATTAACAAATCATCATTTTAATTTAAACTTAGAGATAAAGGAGGTCACACATTTGCACCCAATAAAACCCCGCCAAAGATGGATTCAAGAATTCACGATTCACGTCTGTTTGGCAGATGTTGTTCTTCTGCTCTGAGATAGCAACAAAATAGCAGGAGAAATGAAATCGTTCGGCTATGTTTAGTACTTGGGGCAACAGTTTTCTCAACACGTTATCCAAACTTTTGACAGACGAATCAAGCATGTTGTAGTAGTTCAGCATCTGACACGTCCAGTCTGGAAGTGTTAACCTGATAATAAAAACACGAAATTGTGCTTTGGCAGACTTGAGACCTGGAGGATACATCTGAATGGCATTTTATATCTAAATATAATATTTTATTAAGGCTGCTTATTTCATATTCTTGTATTTTGATCCGTTCTCTCTCTCTCTCTCTCTCTCTCTCTCTCTCTCTCTCTCTCTCTCTCTCTCTCTCTCTCTCTCTCTCTCATACACACATACATGCACAAGCATACGTCACAGATCTTGAAATCTGATATACAGTGTGAATAGTTTACAGTCTGGTGCAGCAGGAAAATTGAAAAAAAAACGGAATCCTGATTTTACGAAAAATACTTTTATCGGTTTTTTTTCGTTTTTTTTTTTTTTCTGTAAATAATTCTGTCTTATGACTCATCGCTTCCGAATAATGTTTAAACCCCCATTCGTTTGATATGCAGTGTATAAATTACCATCACGTGAAAGAAATGCTATATTTTAGGCTGTGATAAATCATAACTGTTTGAATTATCTTTATTCGTAAACAGGCAATAGTTGAGGTTTACTGGATTTACAGTTCTGACAGTAATATAAATAGTAATTTCAATTTCGTGGATGAAATCTGATATTGAAATGGTACTTCCGTTGCAAGACTAATAACCAGGAAAACAACTAAAAACGAAAAAAAAATAAAATAAAATAAAATAAAATAAATAAATAATAATAATAATAATAATTAATAAAATATAATAAAATAAATAATAAAAATATTTTTATTTGCACACACACACACACGCACACACTCAATATTATATACATGTCAGTATGATCTGTTTTATAATTTTACTATTAACTGTTAATATTTTGTGTCCACTACTTGAATCGGTTTCTTTCTGTCCTACTGAATAAGTATTCCTGTTTGTAAACGATGCTGTATTTCATCAAATAACAATATTCCTTACTACTCATTAATAAATTCATTTGTTTCGCTTTGGCTAACAAATTAATCATGTTCATGGTTGGTTCGAACGCATTCATACATTATAACTTGTATTTACTTAAGAAAGGATACCAGGCGCGAAACGAGCACTCCGCTGTCTGATGGAAAACTTCGCTAAATATTTGGCACTCGTTCCAAAAACAAACATTGCAACTCACGCTTGAACGAGTCACAGAATTATCTGCAATACTAGACTACAAACCTCGGAGATATCTGAGCAACACTGTTATTTCAAAATACTGATTTTATTTTGATAAACTGTTTTTAGTCTCTCTCTCTCTCTCTCTCTCTCTCTCTCTCTCTCTCTCTCTCTCTCTCTCTCTCTCTCTCTCTCTCTCTCTCTCTGCCTCTGCCTCTGTCTCTCGTTCTGCTCCTTTGATATTTCTTTTTTCTATAATAATCAAAATTCTGACATACATTTATTTGCACTAGAAACCGTTGAATAAACAGTAATATCGGTGCCATATGGTAATTAAATGACAGCAATATGGTTTCACAAGTGATTAATGTCAAAGGGATTCTGAAATTCGACATTCTGACACCTCCATTAAGTGCTGGAACTTAGCAACTGTCCAAAGCTATTAACAAAGTGTCTGATATCAAGGGTTCTCTCATCTTGTAGCCTTGACTACTTTGTGATGTTTTTGATCTTGGAACTTATAATCATTTTAAAAATTCCGACTTCTTATCTTCATTTTAATTTAAATATAATTTATATTACATTCATGTGTGTGTATGTGTGTCTGCGTGTGTGTATGTGTGTGTGTATTTGTATGTGTGTTCGTACACAAGCGTTTATTTATATATTTCTTTAATATTATTATTACTGTTGTTATTATTATTTAGATATTTTTCAGTTTTCTGATGGCTAATGACTATTTTCATTTCTCGTCATCCATATCTCAGTAACATCTATGAATGAATAAAATAAATCATCAAACTTAAAACACTAACTAAAGATTTAAATATCTTGTAGGTCGTTTCAAATCAAAAGCCACCAGTCGTCCCGCAACATGCGAGTTCGTCTCCCTCTTACAGCCAGAACAAGATCCAGACGTCAAACACAGCACTGCTCTCGACGACAGCGACACAGCCACTCATCAAAAAGAAAGACCGTGAACCAGACAAAGAGGATGACGATTTCTGCGAAAAGGATTTGACGCCAGAATCACTGTCACTTCTGAATCAGTCCTACACAAAGCACAATCATTTCTACAGACTCAACTCGAAGATCATAGACGAAGGTATTGGACTGAAACAAGATGTGCTCGACGTCTACAGAAAATCTGGCGAAACTCTCACTTATGAACAGCTGATACAGGGTTAGTATATTATGTGAATATATTTCGTGTTAACAGTAATAATAATAATAATAATTTATTTTTTATCGAAATGTCTTTATAGGGATATGTGGCGGTTAATAATGGAGACTAAACTTTCTAGTCGAAACTGGAATATTGTTAAACATTTTTCTTTTTAACTAAATTTTAGAGCAACTGTTGAAGTAATTAATATTAAACAAATTTCATTTGTACTAAATAAGTAGTGATATATTAATAGTGAGAAAACATGGAATACACATTGGGAGAGAAAGGGAGAGAGAGAGAAAGACTCTTCTAGAGAAACTGAAAACGTGCGATGAGAGAAAGAGAGAAACAGAAAGAATGAGAGGGAGTGAAATTTACTGAGATGGAGGTAACGAAGGAGGAAATAAAAATAAGATAAACTGAGGGAGAGAGAGAGAAAAAAGAATGACGGGGTAAAGATATCTCAGAATTTCTGAAGTATTTAGCAAGTTTGCCATACGTCTGCTGTTCGCGATGTTTTCTTCACCGTCTTGTGAAAACCTGAAACGCACTTTGAACTTTATGGCAGTTGTCCGAATCATGTCTCTGAAATACCAGAGGTTACAAATAAAATATGGCTGAGATTATTCTCTGTTCTGGTAGTCTAGATTCTTAACCAAAATTCAAAACAGGTGCTAAAATAATAAAAGATTTTCCAACTTGATTCTAGCATGAAAAAGTAAATATCTGAGAAAATTTGGTATTTATAACATGAAATACACCATTCGCGGCGACGATTCTTAATCCAATTCAGTTTATATTTATTTCTTGATTACTTCGATAGTTTTGGTCTTTTGGGAAATACAGTCTTAGCCTTCATTTTCAAATAATGGTTGTATTACTTTTAATATGGATGAAAAAAAAAATTAAAAAAAAAAATTAAAACAAAATTAAAAAAATAAATTAAATAAATTAAATTAAATAAATTAAAAGAAAAAAAATGAAACAACAAACAAACCTCAAGTATAGGGTTCTAATACTGGGTGTTTTCAACACTAGTCTTGTCTTTACATTTTCAACTAAATTATCTCTTACCAAAAATGTGTATTACTTATAATTACATTAATGTATATGTGTACGTATGTATTTATGTGTCTGTTTACATAATAAGCTCTTATAATTTCTTGTTCATTAATATTCTGTATTAAGAAAATAATAACAAAATGTTCGCCTGTAGGTATACTTATCTCACAAAATAAAATAAAATAACAATTGATAAAAAAAAAAAAAAAAAAAAAAAAAGTAAAAAGGGAAAAAAAGAAAAAAAAAACCCAGCCACATATTTTCACTGAAATTCTATCTGCGATTATCTAAAAGAGGGATGTGTTTTGTTAACTGATAATTTCTTTCATTTCTTCGTCTTCTTCTTCTTGGCTTAAAATAATAATAATAATAATAATAATAATAATAATAATAATAATAATAATAATAATAATAATTATTATTATTATTATTATTATTATTATTATTAAAATTTTGTTAAAACCTGTAATTCAGTTTGCTCATCAATTTACCTAAAGAAGTTACGTCTGCTCTACCTATGGAATAAATTACGTTAGTGTTTTGCTGGATTTATTTTTTTCTTCTTCTTCTTCTCTTCTCAAATATTTGCAGTGATTGCTGTTACGTGCAGTTAGGCTTGTTATTTTCAGGTATGCTTGTTGAAGGAGAAAAGTTGTTATTAGGAGGATGTTGGCTGTATTTCACAAACGTCGAATACTTTGATTCAGAAGGAAAAGTCAGCACGAGAGAACCAATAGGCAGAGGAAGAATATGTCTAACAAGTCAGAGGATGCTGGTTTTGTCTGCTGAAATATTCACAGGTTATAAAATAAATTCAAGCTTACGGTGTAATTTCAGATATTAATAATAATAATAATGGGTTTATACGTCAATGTCGCGTGTGTGTCTTGTGTGTTTATTGTTAATAAGCATACTTTAAAACAAACGAAATATATAACCAGATAAAAAATAAAACTGAAATACAAATGAGGCAAAAGAAAATGTTGCATAAATAATTAATTAATTATTATAAAACATCCCAGATAATCTAGATCAAACGTTTCTGTATAATAATAATAATAATAACAATAATAATATGTATCTATTTTCAAATATTTGTGTAACAATATCGTCAAAATCAATCTGTATAAGTATAAAACAGAAAATCAGTTAAAAATAAATTTCATTATATAGTTAACTACAGAATACCATGAAGAAAAATGAAAAATAAAAATAAAAATAAAAAATAACTGTTGCGATAACTTATCACTGAAATAAAAATAACAATGTATTTTTAAAATAATAATTATTTTGCCATCTGCAGAATCAACACTGTTCGAATTTGGTGATCCAACCAAACGAACTGGTGGCTACGAACTGAACGTCACGAAGAAAAACAACCTGTTTTACCAGAACCTGCCGTTGACCAACTTCCACAGCGCTGAACTGAACTCCTCTGTCGGAACATCTGCTCAGACTAAACTCAGTGTACGAAATCCGCTGTGCTGGGGACTGTGCTCATGTTTAGGAGTGAGTGGTATTTTTCAGATGAAAATAATCTGCAGCCCCCATTAGAACGTAGTCATTCCAAGAATGTACTGCACTGATTTGCATAGCATTTTTCTTCTTCTTCTTCTTCTTCAAAGGTTTTCGCCAAGGAACGTTTTACAAAACATAAAATAATTAAATACGTACATAGGCTGTTGTTACTGCGTATAGAATCAATTTTTTAGCGTTTTACATCTCAAAATCATTACTACATGAGTACATTTTTGTTTAAAATATTTGGAATGATATTCAACAATAATCCTTGATGTCTTTTATGTCATAACTTAAATGGAAGGAAAATAATTACTTTTCTTCTTCTTTATAAAATCAACTGGAGAAATCTGAGAGAGAGAGAGAGAGAGAGAGAGAGAGAGAGAGAGAGAGAGAGAGAGAGAGAGAGAGATTATAATAATAATCATATTATTATAATTCCTGTTAAATCATTCACGATTTTTAAAATGTTTAGCGATTATAAAGACAATTTTATTTGACTGTCTTTTCACATATAATTTATTGCATTTTAGATATATCTACAATATTCTCCAATTAAAATAACAACCTGTTAATTCTATAGCAAAGGAGGAAAAATGTAAAATATTAATTTTATGCTTTTCCCAGGACTATAAATTTCCAAAGTAATGTTGTATATATCTGATTTAGAATCTTTTTTTTTTTTTCTTATTTTTCTTATTTATTTATTCAAAATAAAAATAAAAATAATAATAATAAAAATTATAATAATAAATTTTAAAGAATAATTTTTAAAAGAATAAAAAATAATAAAAATAAAAATAAATGAAACGAAATATTTTACAGGTTGGGAGATGCAGCAGAACATGGGGAGCTACTCCTCCAAGAGTGACAACCTTCAACAAGAGGACTCTTCGACTTGGCGTCTCCATGCCGCCTTGGGCTACAAAGACCATCATGGTTGTGTATCTTGACCCCGAGATGTCTCTCACGATAGCAAGAGACTTAATCTCACAGTTGCAATACCATGCCCCTCATTTACACTGATAAGCCTGTGACCCCAACTGGACAGTCATCGAACAGAATGTAATCAGAAATAGATTCGAACTTGTAAGGAGATTGACGGTCTCGTCAGTATATAGCTGTGCCGGTTTCTTGACAAAAATTCATCTGTAAATGGGACATTCGTGCCTTACGTTTTCATCGCATTATGTAGGAATGTTGTCTTGAATAATCTCATAAATAAACTCATTGAAATCGATAACAAGTCATGTCATAATATTATGTTTCAAATGAAGCATCACCGTAACTAATTCCGTTACTGCCGACAATTTTGGACAGTGTTTTACAACAGGAATAGCGTGTTTCTGAATGTTCGACAGCCTGTTAATGAACATATATATATTTCTGTTTTTGTAATAATTCTTCTAGATTTCTGCAAGTCTCACATTTGATTGCACAAAATCAGATGTTAACATCAGTTTACAGTAATGTGTTTTTTAACATCAGTTACTGCAGTATGTATTTACTATGTAAATTCTCAGTTTATCATGGACATATTATTTTTTTCTCATTAGTTTAATTATTTTTTACTTGTTCATTTACTACTTTTCTTTTTGTTACAATTTTTGTACAAACCAATTGTCATTTCATTTAAAAATAACAGTAACTCTTTGCTATAAATATTGTTAATGTCATAGGCAAAAAAAAAAAAATTAATAATAATAATAAAAATTAATAAAAAAATATATAAAGAAAAATTTTAAAAGAAAAAGAGAAAAAAAAAAATAGTAATGATAAAAAAAAAAAAAATTAGTATAAGGAAGTTAGAAAAATGTAATTTTTTTTTTTTTGGTTTTGTATAGCAGGTTTGCATACAGTAGCTTTTTCCTGTTTATATTTCTTTTATTTTTATTTATTTTGTAAACCAGTATAAACAAATCCAGATTTACAAGGGATTACCAGTACAAAAACAACTATACATGAATTAAAAGTGCCACACTATTTAGAAAGATGTAAAAACAATTGCCTTTGATCCATAATATAAATATAAATTGTTATATGTATTTTTGTTTTTGATGTGACCTGATTTTCACAATTTATATATATATATATATATATGTGCACCCAGTACTTAATTAGTCTTTAGCATCAGATAAATTATCATTTATAAATCAATGCACGAAACTCAGTATTGTTCATATTATATAATATTTTGAATTATTCTTGAAATGCGTCTAAATAAAAATTTAAGACACTTTAGTGTGTTGTTATATTTAACTAGTTAACATTAGTTTCCTGATTTGCTGCTAACAGAACAATGGAAATACATTCATCTGTTTTCAGTATTTATATTTTCAACATGCACACATTCATGAATTATATTGGAAAGAAACTTAATCTTTCAGCAATTCTTTTTACTGTTATTTTTACAATAATAGTCTAGCCGTGTTGTAATGATACCACAGTAATGATTATCAGAATTAGATTATTTAATTATTTATCAGTAGTAAACCAACAGAAAACTGTATTGTCATAATCATTCTGAGTATGCTGTTCCATTTATAAATATTAAATGCAGAAAACTGAAAATAAAACAACAAAATTTATAGATTTCTGAAATTTATTTCAATCTCATAACCCTTCCAAACTCTTAAAACAACATTTAAGCTAAGATTTTTCATCCAACTGAGCTGAATCAACTTTTTTAACACCTGAAATATGTAAACAGTAACTATATAAAAGATACAATAACAATGTTGTAGTGGTGACTGCAGAAACAAAGATGTATTTATCATCAATTAGAACTTAATTTTCATTCATTATTTATTTATTTTTACTAAACAATTAAAAAAAAAATTAAAAAGAAAAAAGTCTAGAACTAATTCCAGTTCAGTCTTTATAACAATTTTTAACTTGAAATGTACAAAATATCAAGTAGAAAATAAAATACAAATATTTTACTAAGAATACAATGTATTATCCTACAACTGGCAGATATGCAGCTAAATCTTTGTATAAAATAATGTTTATTGCAGCTGCAAGTTATATTATGCTTATTTATTCAAATTAATATTGAAAAATAATAAAGGTTTTCTGCAGCAACCATCAAAACATTGTAAATAATAAATCAGAACAAAACAGAAACAAATCTTGTGTGTGTATATATATATATTTTAACTACTTTCATTAAAGATAATGGATGACAAATAAACCAAATCTTAAATAAATGCCTTTAAATGCTTATGGTAAATTTGGCAATTTTAAATGGTTTCAAACATAAAAATGGATGTTGACCTATATGACATTGTGAAAAATATTTTTATGACAATATTTTATGTAGGACCCCCCCACCCCAAGAAATAAAAATAAATATAGAATTATTCCAACTAGTTAATAACCAAATATCTAACATTAATTATTTTAAAACATAAATTGAGTAATTCATCTACATTTTTTTTTTTTTTTTGCATAAATCATGGCTTAAAATACATGAATGTACTCTGCACACGCAAAAACAATACAAAAAAATAATTAAAAACTGATGTCAAAATGTGTTACTGAAAATTTATTATTCAAAATATCTGTACATATTGTAAAAAAAAATAAAATAAAATAAAAATAAAATCGTAAAACTTTTGTTGCTATGAAATGCACCACTTCAACTTATTCATGGGACAAAAAATATTTTAAACTGATGAATGAAAGTAAACAATCAAAATTATGCCATCACTGGTAACTTAGTGACAAAATGTAAAACATTTACATAAGCAGGTATGCTGCCATTTTAATTTTGTCTCAAATATAAAGTTACAAAAATACAAAACATGAAGATGTTATCGTCTCAATCCTCAAAATCAATTTTTAATCTTAGTTTTCACTATTAATAAAAATGGAAGGGTGGAATTAAAAAAAAAATTTTTTTAGTGGTACTGTAATTAAGAACTGAAAACAAAATATCCAAAATTGTCAAGACAGTGAAAAAAGAAGAGAGAAAACAAGAATAACAAAGTCACTCATTAATTGTATGTGTGTTTCCAAAAATATTTATCCAACCAATTCATATGCAGTTAAAAAAAGAAATTATTTCTAAATAACATCAGCAAAGGTTTGAAAGTGTGTCTCTGTCTGTGACTATCAGTTAACTATTATTTTACATTAATAAAAGTAAAAAATTGACACTTCAAAATTCATAAACAGTTAACAGCAACAAATGTAAATATTAACATCAAAATTGTTTTCTAAACTAATGAATCAGATGCCTGTTTTTTCAAACAATAAATTTCCAAGATGATCATTAAAAACAAATTGTCATTCAATATAAAACCTTCTTGCAATTCAAATCAAAATTCTGCTTTCTTTCTTTTGCAAACAATTGTTTCTAATATTTTTAATTATTAAAAGTGCTAACTTTAAATTTATTTTAACAATATGTTAAAATAATTACAAAGAGAATTTGCATCTTTTAAATTCTATTTTATCCCAGAAACTTCATAGAAGTTCTGAATCAATGAAAACAATGGAATTAAAGAGAACTACAAAAAATGAAAACACTTAACAAAACCCTTTAATCAAAGAACAAAAAAGATAAAAGTTACTTGAAATAACTGCACTGGGTTTTTAATTATCATAAATGCAAATACATACAAACTATTTGTTCATTAAATAATGAACTATAATTAATTGAACTAAGGCATATAGCCAGCAGTATTCCATCCTCACCACATTCTAATCAACATCCAAATCATATATCAAGGAATTTGAAAACTTAAATGCACACTGTGTTCTGTGTTCATTATCTACATCTGGCATTTTGGTTTCTTTCCAGCTTAAATCTGTTTGAACACCATCATCATCATCAGCTGGCTTATCATTGTTGTTTTCACCATTCTGCTGTTTGTGAGCTGGTTGCCTGTTATCACAGATCTGTTGGTCTGTTCTGTTACTGTAATCTGCATTGATTCTGATTAAACAAGACCCATCCTCTTCAATGAGCTTCTTTAATGAGCCAGGATCAGACACATCTTCCGAGGAAACCACCTGAGCATCAATCACTGGTTTAGATCTGGATTTAATATGAGCATTATCCAATTCTCTATCACCACCAGCATACATTTTGTCATCTTTTCTGCTCTGAACTTCTGGCTTTGATTGTGTAGTTCTGACATCCAGATTATCATTATCGTCATCACTGTCCATTTTTTCTTCTGGTGTAACAATGGTTTCAATTGCATCACCATTTTTCTGCTCATTCACAACATTACTTGCACAAACAATTTGTTCAGCTCTAGTCCTAAAATCTGATTTATCTTTGTTTGTTAACCCATCTGCCTCTTGTGCTTCCAAACCTTCTTCAGCTATCTGCTCAAATTCGTCATTCTTGTCTTCAGACTGTGAGTCAGAATTCGTATGTTCAGAACTGAAATCATCACCACTGCTGCCTTCAGAGCCACCACTGTTGTGTCGCCGACGTCCAGCTTTCTTGTTAATTTTCTCATCCTTCTTGCGTGCTCGTCTACGCTTACTCTTCAGTGCAGTTTTCATGCTAGTAGGAGAAGCACTAGGTTTGTATGTCGTCTTGTCAATATGGTTATTAAAAGAAACAGATTTTCTGAAACGGCCATTTAAGGATGATGAAAACTCCTCTTCTGGACAAGACTTTGAGCTGTCTCCATTAGTTCCATAATCATCACTGGATTCTGACATGGTCCTCTGTTTTAAAATGCTCTGCAGCTTAGGACCAGTACTGTTATAAATTACCTCAATATCAGCAGAGGAAGGAGGATCAAATTCATCATTATCAGCATCTTCTAGAATACCTTCACTCTGCAAAATAATATTTATATTGTTATGTGATGAAAAATTTACTTATCATTTTTATATTCATAACTGATACAAAAATATGAATTACAATGCAATAAATTCATTTCATACCATGAACTTTAATGTTTTTTGACTCTTGTCAAGTATGATTAATTAAAAAGCATAATTTTAAAGAGAATGAAGGCACTATTTTAGGTAATTTTTTATTAATTTTTTATTTACTTTCTATAATCCATCACAAAAAATAGTCAAAATCAAACACTAGAATAAAAAACAACAAAACAAAAAAAAAAACCACAATAAATATATCAATCAAAAACAGTAAAGCATATTTATTTTCTTCAGTTTTAAGTGTAATATTTTCTAGTTTTTAGTTCTTGTACTTTACCTTGATTTGAACAGTAAGTTTCCGTTCATTCATTTCTGTAACCTGAACTTGTAGCTGAGATTCTTCACTGGGCATCAACTTTTGACGTTCTTCTGCCTCCTTGTCCATCATATCAAGCTCATCCTGTAGATTGTCTTCTGTCAGAAATAGCTTCTCCTAAAAAAACAAAATAAAATAAAACAGCTTATTAAAAATAAAAAATAAATAAATAATCAGTCAGTGAGTGAATACGTTCTTAAAGTAACTGATACTGTATGATTTTCAGATACATTTTAGAAAGAATATTTTAATAAGAATAGAATTTTAAATTTTAACTTAAAAAAAAAAAAAAAAAAAAAAAAGAATAGAAAGACAAAAGGAACAGAAAAACTAAAAAGTTTTGTTTACAAATAAATGAAATATCACAGTAATGTTGTTTGTGATCATCTTGGATTAATATTGTAATTTTCAGTATCTGACAAAACAGGCAAAACTTAAAAAAAAAAAAAAAAAAGTAATTCTCATATAATAATACTAATTGAAAAAAAAAAAAAAAAAAAAGGTAAAAAGAAAAGAAAATGCTCATGACGGTAAATAAATAAACAAAAACAAAGTGAAGTGGCTGGCACACAAATCAACAACAGCACCTCAAAACTATTCACCTTTGTTGGGTCAGCTTTGATAAGCTATACTGAACAGTGGTAGAAAAATGTAGTTTTTAGTTTTATATAGCAAAGTAGGTCAAACACTAAAATCCAATAACAAGACTCCACGACAACATGTTAAAAGCATTAGGGTGAAGGCCAAGAAATTATGCATCATCTGTAACAGCTTTTGCAGTGCGAAACTTTACACATCAATTTTGTGATATATATATACGTACAGATGTGTAACTGCAAGCAATACATGTTAAACTGATGCTTGTAACTGTATATAGAATAATTAATGCTATATATACTGTATTTAAAATTTTATGAATATTATACATTTTTATGGACATGTACAAATGTTATTATGATTTTTAAGACAATATTTTAATTCTAATGCAAAGAAGTATTTTTATTCAAAATTAAATCCAAACATATACAAAAAAACAAACAACAGCAATGAAACAATGTGTGTGTATCATATTATTATGTAATTTTTAGGTGAAAAAACTGGGGAGAGAAAACTAAAATATAGAAACAGAGTGAAGGAAAAGTACACTTTTGTTTCTGTTTGGTTAGTGTAATATTTAATCTAAACAAAGCTGGAATAATTTCCTATATTTGTACGTTACTGTCCTTTTAGTAATTCAAAACTGACAGCTGATAAACCTATATTTCTTTAAAATATCATGAATGCATACAAATAAATATGTTCAACATGACTATATATTAAAATATTTTAAATTTATCCAAGCATTAGTAAATATAGTATTAAATCTCTATACAACATTCACCTCTTTCTCACTGAGTTATAAAAAAATAACAAGAAACAGTTTTCATCAAGGTTTCCGTCAAGCTATAGAGAAGATGTATGCATGAGTGTTTATAAAGTGTCATTAACAATAATGAACTAGATTTACTTGTCACACATGAATAAATACTGGTTTACTCAGCAGTATGCCACATTAAAAATCCTAAATATTTTCAACAAATGTATTTATATCAGGTCTAGTAAATACTTTAGAAATCTGCAGTACTGAGAATATGTGGAAAATAAATAATAATAATAATATTTTAAAACAAATAAACAATAATAAATTTTTAGAGGTTTATAATATAAATTAAAAATATATTTATTTGTTAATATACTGAAATTGCAAACTGTCTTTGCTTCTTTACAGTTATTAACAAAACGTAACAAATCAGTAACAACCATTATCCACAACACATCACTGCATGTAACTGACATCTACGTACATCAGTGACAACACCTCACATTTATTAACACCACCACACTTACCATTAGCCAAATGAATATGGTCCACAAATACTGTGGCACTGAAAAAATAACTTTTACTGAAAAGCTTAGCACTTCCACCATATTCACTGCTTTACCTTGATATACAAATAACTCGTAAAAAAAAAAAAAGACAAAAATAATTCTGTGCAGTGGATGCTTGCAAGTCTTCCCAAGAGCACAAGCTGTATGTTTTATTATTGTGAAAACATCTTGAGATTTTCCCCAAGAGCAAACACACAGGTCAGACAGCCCTGAGCTTTTCCCAAGATTTGCATCTCTCACCTTGGCTGCCACTTTTGTTTATGCTCCATTTCACCAAATACTTAAGTTTACATGCTGATGTCACTTTTGAATGCACCACAGTACTAAAACAATGCTAACATCAGCTAAGAAATTTATCAAATAGTCTGTACGAAAACAAAATGTTCTTTATATATATATATATAACAGATTTTTCAATATATATATATATATATATATATATATATATATATATATATATATATATATATATATCTTTATATATATATATATAACAGATTTTTCAATTTAATACATTCTTTTATCAGACATCAGGTTAAAGGTCTGTTGTCACATTCATATATACCCATGGAAACCAATCTGAGAATAATAATAAAAATTTGCTTGCAACTGAACAAGAAATAATCAATAATATCTAGTTATTGGTTCACCAAAATAATGGTCAAAGACTTAGCTATTCCACATTCATTAGATATCAACTGTTTGCAAATAACATGCAGTCTTTTACTGAAATTACTGCATTTTTTCTAGTGTATATGGGTAAAAGTTGCAAGATGCAAAACTGAGTCATTAGTAACAAATTAAAATATTATGTCTTTAATACTGAATTTTACAAAAATACACACAGAATACAAAAATAGAAAATGCTTTATTTAATATATAAATGTGACAACCATTAATAACAAATAAATTTATATGTTCAATAATACAGGATCTGGACAAAAATGTTTTTTTTTTTTTTTTTTTAACAGTACTTACATAAACATGTTCAAAACTTCAGCTTTACTTTTTAATATATGGTTGGTATATTATGTGAATATATTTCAATTTATTTATTGTTTATTATTATTATTATTATTATATAAATCTAACAGTAAAAACAGCAATATAATTACAGTCACGTTTTTCAGAAGTGTTGATTTTGGACATTTATCAGGTTTTATTAAATTTCACTCAAAGTGCTGCATATTATTTTTAGTTGATGTCTGCTGTGAATGACAGATGGACAGGTTTTCATCAACTATTTTAATTTGAGCTGTGTGAAACAAAACAATCATTCTAAAGTGTGTTTGCATCAGGACATAGATATATACCAATATTTGTATGAAAACCCCCAAAAGCATAAATAATGTGTTGATTCTTATTTATTGCTTTATAACACAATAAGGCTATACATGTAATGCAATCAATTTAAAATATGAGCTAAAAAAATATTACATGATTAAATAATTTAAATTAAAATAATTTCTAACAGAAGGTCATACTTTCTATGCATACTTTAAACATCTGAAAAAGAAAAAAACAGAAAAGTAATTCCATAATTTTTTAACATGCAATCTTTGCATGATATAAGAACTAACATACTCCAATTTCTGTCTAAAAGTATAGCAATACACATGCTTCCAGACAAATTAGAGAATAATAAATTTCAAACAGACACCTAAAAATTACTTAATAAAACAAATAAAATAAAATTATATTGTTTTTAGAATATAAATGACAACATTATCACTTGTATAGTCATATTCAGTAAGAACCTATGTGAAAATATAGATATTCTCAGGTTATGTGTATTTGTTTTTTTTAATTGGTTAAATTATCCAGCACTCCATACAATGTGTATTTTTAAAAAATGAACTATGTTTAATAAAAATTATTCAAACCTATGTAATGGCAGGAACTGCATAAATGCACAAGATAGTAAGCATTACATTACATGTAAATTGTGCAGGTTAATTATTAAACTCCCCCTACAGTGGTCATAAAGTAATGGAAAATTAATTGCTGGTTCATTTTTTAATATGTTTTTGAAATATTGTAACTACAGAGGATTTGATTTAATTATTTCGTTTTAAACAACAATGTGATTTCATTATCCAGATTAATATTTGAATTAATTATCAAAATGGAAAGCATACATCTTTGTTTGTATTAAATGATATATGCATAACAATGGTTTTAAAATAGGTAATATGTAGCAAGTCAAACAGTATTGGCATAATAATATCAGAAATTATCACTTTGTGATTGGCTTATTCATGACATGAGAGAAGGAGTGAAAAGAATATATTGAAAATATTTATATACATACCTCTAAATGATCAGCATCAATACCAACTTCAAAATGATCCCATATTCCTCTGGAGTTACGTGCCTTCAACAGAAGAAGTACTGCATTATTTTCTGATGTTTCAACACTGACCTCTTCTGCTACTACATCATGACCAGTACCAAAATTCAGGTGGATGCTATAATGCATTGGGAAATAACCAGAACCCACTGACATAAACTTTAAAGTGACAGAATTTTGTGATGGAAAACTTTTTGTTACAGATTCAGGTGTTACATTTTTGACATTGAAAACAAATGATACTGTGTCATTGTCCTGAGAAAAATCATAGTCAGGTAAACTGTATGCAATTTGTTTCTCTTTTTCATGCGATATTTCATCAGTACTTGTATCCTGAGTGGCTATTTCATTTGGTTCTCCATTATTTTTCTTCTGTGTATCAGATGATGGAGGAAGTTCTTCAATCAGAGGTTTATCACCTTTTGAGGATGGCAGTTCATCATTAGTATCATTCACATCACCATTGTGGCGTGGTTCATCTTCAATGAAAGATGGTAATTTGGGAATGACATCTGGTATTACTGGCAGAGTTATTACGAGACAATGCTTGACTTTATCAAATTTGGCTGAACCTTCATCATCATTTACTGGGTATGGTAGTCGTATGTCAAGTTTGTATTTTGCAGGTTTGACACATTCTAAAACAAGTCTCTGTTCAAATATGTCAAGACTTACAGGTGCTGCTGAAGACAGAAGTGGAAGGTCAATTTTTATAACCAAAACTTTAGGTCTTGTGGAAGGTCTTGAATCTGGTCTGTTGCAATATTCCTGAAGATCCATTTCTGATCTGTGAGTGATAGTATACCTTGGAGTAGTAGCATCATTATCTTCCTTAACCTTTCCTTTTTTCACTTTTGCATCTTTCTTATGCTTTTCTTCTTTTCTCTTCTTCATTTCTTGTTCCAATTCACGGGTTTTCTCCACTGTTGTCTTTTGATCATATGGATATGGCATGTTTTTTAACATTTCATCTTCTGGTTTTGATTCCTCTGACTTGCTTTCTGTCCGTCTTGTTCTTATAACCGTTGCCTGTGGTATTCCCTTAAATTCCAATTTAATTTTCTTAAAATTGTTTCTGTCAATCTTGGCATTAAACTTCTGTTCAATGCCATCAAAAGCAACATCGTAGATCATTTTCTGATATCGTTCGTTGGTTTCGGACATTCGATAAGTATCAGGATGAATAACGAAATCGTATACAATGCATTTGTTTCCATCATCAATATCTTCACGTTCTGGGGCAAAAGAATGCGGAATCTGGCAAAACATGCCACTGCGATTATCAGGCCCTACTTTTGACTCAAATGATGGTTTTTCAATTTTTTCGTTTTTGCATATGTTAATGAATGCTATTGTACTTCCATTTACTGTTGTTTTTATTACATGACCAGGTGTGGGATGAATGAATTGGATATCCATTCCACGCTCATTTTCCATCTGACGAATTTCTTCTTCGTAAAGACGTCTGTTTTCTGGATCTGCAATTTCTTCTGCATATTCAACAAAAAGCTTACGGAATTTTTCATCTTTCAAAGCGTCTGTAATTCGCTTGATTTCATCTGGTTTCAGGTCCAGATCTTCCAGTCCATCTTTTGACGCCATGGTGTTTGCAAACAAGTACCCTTGTGACGGAGAGCATGCGCAAATTGTAACCAAAACAAGTTAAGGGAGAGAACTAATGTTCGAAAAGTTGGTCGTTATTTTCCGTGAAAATATTACAAAGAAATCCGAGTAAAACCGATCGATGATTAGGAAGGTGTTCGTTTCTGGAAACATCTATGGTAACTAGGCATACGTATGTTATGAAAATACATACCGTAATCATTTCCGTTGTGCGAGTTATTTTTAAGTTATATAAACATATTAGAAATGGATACCTTTTCTGAAATATTTTCACACTATAAACTCGACGTAACATATTAAAAATAAATAAATAAAAAGAAGAAGAAGAAGAAAATAAATGCAAAACTAACTGAAACAAAACATAACAAATATTACATTTCAACAAATATTTTATTCTCTTTGATAACTGCCAAATTTAGGAAAACATATTTATTGAGAACTAACTGTACATAAGTGATAATATAAAAAGAAATATTCTTTATCTCAGCTATAATACAATCAGCTAATGGCACATTTAACATACTTATTAGCAGTCAACAGAAATATTTAAATTTTATTTCAGTTTAAGATACTACTAGATGACAATAAAATTTTATTGATACTGTACTTAGTAAAATAACAGATTATTAACGATAATGACTGTTGGGGGAAAAAAAACAAAAAACAAATACATATATATGTATGTTCCCATCTGGTTTACAGGCACCATTCTGCCAATGAAATAACCATGAACATTAACAATCATCAGGTAATATGTTAGTGCTAAACACTTTATATGCATCTTGCAAAAAAAGAAAAAAAAAGACAACCTACTAAAATAGGTGTGAATAAGACCACCCATTTTGGTGCAACAACACCATCTTAGAGACTGGTGAGTGTGGTTAAGAATTAGCCAAAGGTTCACAAAAAACTGATAATGTAAATACTGGCCTAGGTCACACAAATGTTTTAAAGGGACTATGCTATTTTGAACAAGTGCTCATGTCATGGAACTACATATTTTTTCAGCAGGACTGTATCCATCTTTACAGCTGTGTGATAACACCTAGTTCAGATCCAATTGCACTTAACATTTCTGGATTAACTGCTTATAGTTCTAACGAAAAATGTTGACTGACACATTATCCAACATCTAAAAAATTAATTATAAATTATCAGTCCAATATTGAATAGACCAACATAAACTTAGTTAAACTAGGTATAAAATATTCTATAAATGACAGGCACAAAAGCGAAAACACATTACTATTTTACTAAAGCTTGGTTTACTGGGAAGACATTAACATACTAAAGCTTGGTTTACTGGGAAGACATTAACATACTAAAGCTTGGTTTACTGGGAAGACATTAACTTACTAAAGCTTGGTTTTACTGGGAAGTCATCACTAATTTACTAAAACTTGGTTTTCCTAGGAAGACAGTAACTTACTAAAGCTTGGTTTTACTGAGAAAACATCACTTATTTATTAAATGGTAACTTTTGGATTACAGACACTCCACATTTAATCACATGGACTTAGGACCTGCTCTCAGAGCAGTCGATATTTTACACTGTTACAGAACACTGGTCATGTGCAGCACATCAGTGTCCAGCATTACATTTTACGTTCAGTCTTCAAGAATATATATTTCATCTGTAAATTTTACTTTATTGTCCACCCCATAATACAAAATGTTATAATTTTCACTCATTGTATATTTATGTTCAGTAATATGTAAGAATTATATATTGGGTTGGCAACTAAGTTCCCACCGTTTTGTTTAAATCTATTGTGTTTTTAAATTTTATTTAATCTATTTGATATTTTTCGAGTTAATTTAAGTAATTTCCGTTTATTTCAAAATGAAATGTTAAGTTGAGAAAAATGTGCATTATCGACACCTCCTTCTTTTTGCTTTTAATCAAGGTTCTAAGGCTGCAAAAGCTGCTCACGACATTTGTGCTGTGTATGGAGAGAATGCCATAGCTGAAAGAACCAATCGTGACTGGTATGCCAAGTTCAAAAATGGAAATTTTGACCTCAGAGACGCACCTCGTTCTGGCCTTCCAACTGAACTCAATGAAGAGCGATTAAACCAACTTTTGCATGAAAATTCACGTCAAACGACAAGAGAACTGGCCGAGAAAATGGAATACTCTCACACTGCTATAGAGAAGCATCTTCACTCTATGGGAAAAGTTCAGAAATGTGGAGCATGGGTTCTGCATGCTTTAAGTGACAATTAATTGACCGAATAGTTGTTAGTTTTTATTAAATCTTTAAAAAATTTAAATTAAAAAAACGGCAGGAACTTAGTTGCCAACCTAATAAATTAAAACAAAGTTATCAAGTTGGAGTTTCCTTTAGAGCTTTTCTTTATTCAGAATCAATAGAAACAACTACCTGTATTTATAGTATCCCAACCCAAGTAAGGTATATTGAAGATGTTTTCCTCTATTTTGTTTACTTAAGTATGGAGTACACCACTGTATAAATATTAAAAAATATACTAAGATGTTATAAATGGAACAGAGGTGACATAAAAAATATCTAAAGATTGTTGCGATAAACCCTCTATCAGTATAATATGCTTGAAATACTGGTAAAGGCAATTTTCTGTTTATTGACTAATTCATTTAATGACTTAGTCAG
This sequence comes from Chrysomallon squamiferum, assembly GCA_012295275.1. Lineage (NCBI taxonomy): Eukaryota > Metazoa > Mollusca > Gastropoda > Neomphalida > Peltospiridae > Chrysomallon > Chrysomallon squamiferum. The sequence continues at coordinate 29,042,709 of CM022665.1, read as the reverse complement.
GAACAGAATTGCATCATTAAGTGAAGAGTGTCTGTATTATAAATATCACTGGATCATAAACAAACTCCAAATGCCAGAAAACGGTGGGCTGCACATCAACTAATTAAAGGGCTAAACATTCATAAAATTTAATGTTGGCATTGTTACAATAAAAGCATCCAAAGTTATCACCATCTGAATGCAAAATATATTCAAAATGAATAAAGTGAAAAGAAATTTACATTAACCTGAGAATAACTAGTACTTTCTTTAAATAATGACAAAATAAAAAAAAATAAAAAAAATAAAACAAATGGATAAAAAAAAAATATTAATAATAATAATAAAAATATAGTTATTATGTTAGCTTTTTGATCATAATGTAATTTTTTTTATTCCATCCGATATGAAAACACTCTTTGGTGATCCTAAGAATTCATAGTAATTTTTTTGGTTGACATAAAATTTACAGAAATATTATTAATTTTGCTAACATAGCTGAAAACAGACATAGCTACATTATTTTTAAAATATCCAGTCTTTTCTATTCAGTGTTTAGAACAGAGTAAAGATCAGTTCAACAGAGCTTGTTTTAATACAAAAATGGTTTCTAGGCACAGTTTAAAACTTAACAATAAATGTAACCAAATATGAAAATATATTCTACAACTCATCAAGATCATTTTGTGTTAGAAACAGAACTCCTTCTGGATCGTCAAGTGGAGGTACATCATCACTGGATCTGCTACTTTTTCTTCTTTGTTCTCAAAAGTAATTGCCTGGTTAACATTTGGTTTCATGTTTGATGTATCTGAATAGGTGATGTCCTCTTCCTCATAATCATCAATGTCATCTGTAGACACCTGAATCCTTGATCCTATATCTTCAAGTTCCTGCAGTTGCTGCTTCATATTCTGAAAGATAAAAATGTAAAAATGAATTAATAAACAAAACCTACAACAGCTGGAATTTAAATAAATAGCAAACACTGTGAATAAAATACTTTAAAATATTTCTACAAATATAATTTAGTGACATAAACTACTAACTTGTATGTCATAAAGAAATGTGCTGGTTTGTTCATTCATCTGTTTCAATCTTTCTTTCATGTCCTTTACTCTTTTCTGAAAGTAAAAATCATAAATCATATTATCAGTTTTAATTTTTATTCTTTTTATTTCAATATTACTAAATAAAGGCATTTTCTTTCAGTCACATGGCAACACACTGACCAGGCAAATTCATTTTATTACTTTCTTGACAGACCTATACTAATCACATTTGTTTTAACAAAATAGATAAACTAAACTGTAGATCCATATTCATGAAGGTTTAGAAAGACTGAAACTAAATGAAGGGGAGTAATTCATGCAGTATAATTTCCTAATGCAGTTATTTCTTATAAAAACATGACATATCCAAATAATCTGAAACAGAAATAAAGAAAAAGATAAAATGTTATACTTTTGAAAATCTTCTTTTTTCTTCAACGGCTTCTTTGTCCTCAGAAGTAACTTCCATCACTTCCATGGTAACTATTAAAAAATATATATCTACTTAAAAATGGATAATATGGTATTCATCTATTAAAACTGTGTGTGTGTGTGTGTGTGTGTGTGTGTGCACGCGTGCATGCATGCGTGTTTGTTTGTGTGTGCTAAACTGTTGATGTATGAAAACTACAATTTAAATGAAGTTATTGTATATAAATAATTCTGTATGTTGTGCTGAATGGAAAACCTTTACTTGTTTAAATTAAATGTAAATAAAAACTGATTTAAAAACATATCATACCAGGATCAACGTTATTTGACAACAAATGCTTTTCATATTTTGACCTGAAATATAATTAAATAAAAATACATACATACTTAATAATAATTTTTAAAAATATATATTTATATGTAATATAGTTTTATATTTAAGACAAGTGATTTTTCCATTTGTACATTTATTTCCAGAAACACAACATATTACTTAAATAGAAAAACATATATCTTTGACTAGAACAAAAGAAATAAATTAACTTGAAAACCTCAGAGGAATTTATCACATTTTCCTCATTAAATGTGGATTCAAAAGTATTAACTTATTTTTAACCTCTTAGTTCAAAATAGTTATTATGTACTGATAATCTATTTTTTACTTCATATAATTCACTGACCATATTATATTCAGATACATGTTAACAACAGTAATAAACTTACACTTGGTTTTCTAAATTCAAATTCTTCTCAGTAACTTCATCCATTTGAACTTTAAAAAATACAAAGTCTTTAAAGTTTTGAAATGTACAGATGACAGGTCAGTTCAGCCTGACATCAAAATATAAGCAAAGAAGAAATTTCTGAAAATAATTTTTTAAAATCTTTTGATAATGCGTCGTTGTATTTGTTTTTTTTTATTAGATTAGTAATTATTATATTTGGCTATTTTGATTTTATCTTTATTACCCTTTTAATTTCATATTAAATGTTGGTAATGCATATTTTAAGAATTGCTTTTTAAATTTTGGTTGTTTATACTTTTTCATATCCTGGTTACACTCAAGAAATTAATACACTAAGATTAACATTTATAAAATTAGATGTAAGTTAATCAACTTACATACTTAAAAACTCTACCTTTATGAAGCTCTGCCCGTTTTTCCAATAGTTTTCTCATCTCTTCAAGCCTTGCCTGAAAAAAATTTGTATCAACTCTTAATAGATATACATTAAAAAAGTATTTCTCTAACTTATCATATCAGTAAATGAAATGAGATACTGCAATTTTGTTTTAATAGAAAAGATATTTTAAAAAGAAAATGAAATGTATATACCTCAGCCTCTGCAACTGTTTCTTCCAATGTCTGCTGCATACGGCGATGATCTTCATCAAGTTTCTGAAGACTCTCACGTAATGCAGACTTCTCATCACATGATCTTGAAAGTGTATTCAAATTTTAAAAAAAAAAAAAAGTCAGCCAAAAATTAAATAATTTTATTAATTAAAAAAAGGAAGATTCAAAAAATTGCACAATGGTGATAATTGTAATGTCAAACTAAAATAAGTAACCTAATTTGTAATAGGAACAAAAGCAAAACAAATTAAATAAATAGTTGTACAATATCATTTAGAGAAAGAAAATAAATTAGCTTTATTTCCATTTTTATTTAATTCAATGTTCTTAAGAGATATTTTGTTAATTTTATTCAAGAAGTTTGTGTTATTATTCATTAAATAATGTTTATCACATTTTTGTTGCTTCACCTGTTGGTATGATATACAATATAAAACTATGCCAAACAAATCAGGGGGACAAGCAAAAATTACTTGACTTTTTTCCATAAGATGTTTTGTCAATATTTAATTTGTTACTTGGAAAATATCAACAATAATTTAATGTATACTTGTATGTGGTCAAGCAAAACAACAGTGGTAACAAATTTATTTTAAATTTTAATACCAGAAATTTCTCACAGGCTGAGTAATAAAAATCTTGAGAAAATCATGACAAAAAGTAAGTGTAATAATACAGAAATACTGCTATTTGTTCTAACATCAGTTTTCCAAACTTTCAGCAGGTATGTGTTAAAATATCTTTAATTATTAATCAGTAATGATAATAAGAAAGTAATCCATATGTCTTAAATTCCTCTTATCAGTTAGCAGCTATATACACCTTCCTTAACAAAACTGTCACAATGGCTATAGATTATAGCCTCAGTTCTGAGTTTTTAAACTACGGTATATATGAAAACATGGTTTTAAGTTTCTAAGCTTTTGATCAGTGCTGACAAAATTATTGATTAAAGAAATCTTTTATCTGGTGAATTGTAAAAAAAATCACATGCTTACATTGCTTAAAATTATTTAGCTAACAAGTGCAAATAATAAAATGTTTATAGATTTAAATTTTGTGGTCAATAATAATTATGTCTGCTACAACAAAGCTTTGTGATAAGTGATATGAGTTTGGGTTTAGGCATTAAGTAATTATATATATATATATACACACACACACACTAAGTTTACAATATATCTAATCATACTTAAAAAACAAAAACAAAAAAAAACCAGTATATTATTATAATATTTATATTTTTTTATACTCTGATAGTTTTGATCTAGGTTACATTTTCCAAAGTATATTAAAAAAGTGAAAGACTGATACAACTATTACTATTGCCCACTATTCAGTGGTGAAGCAACAGCGTGAGGCATGATTGTTTACATGATCAGTTACCACCAGCACTCTGATCAGTGTTGCACAAATCACATTACTGTATAGTGTATTACAGATCCGTAACTATTCGTAAAACGTGTATAATAATAATGTAATTATGTGACGCTCTAAGTTAGTAAGTAGGTTTCCCTCCTAATTGACTGTTTGGTGTATAATCATGAATACGATTGAATCATAATGAGTGCGTTGTTAATTAAAATATTTCCCTTCATTCCTTTCTTAGTCTGTTATTATCAATATGTAACATGAACCGTTATCATGTCACTCTCACAATTTTTGCCTGTGACTGAGGTTTTAGATAGTTACTACGAAACCATTATGTAATACGTTGCTTAAACTATATTGTTTATAATTTTTAATACGTTGTATATTTAAAATGAAAGAAAGCGAATATTGTATAATAAACATAACAGTTATGAATTCATGCTATTCATTTTAGAAAAAATTCGTACCTATTTAAGCTAGTACCAGCACTGGAGGCCTTAATTTTACGATTTGTTTTTCTTTTTGATGGGCCATACAGGTCAAGTTTTGGAACAGTTCTTTCGGTCTCAGGATCATAATTAACATTTTTCTTTTTAGTAATACTTTTCGCAGCCATTGTCTCAGTTTAGGAAAAAGAGAAAATGAATACTTCAGAAATTTAATTATCTTGACTACGAGAACTTGAAAATTTGCGCGACCACGGAAGTAAACAGTTTTAGACCGTGTCCTGTGCCAAACGTTACGCCAATGAATAGCGAAAAATAACGACCAAATTTTAATCTATTGAAACAATTAACCTTCAATTCCTTAGATCAGCAGCATTCTGAGCCCATATAAAATTTTATATCATATAGTTACTTTTATTTTTTTGTTTTGAGACTAGGAATTAATATAATTATTTAAATATTCTTGATATCTCTCTCTTATGATGTTGATGATATTTTAAATTTTAAATATACCTCTCTCAGTCTCTGGCCCCAATGTTGGCATAAAATATTAACGGGCATGAAACAAAACACAAATGATATGTACAGTAAACCTTCAGTCACTATAGATGAGTAGAGGATTCTTTTAAGATTTTATAGTAAAAAATGTAAGATTATCAAGTCTTCAAGCACTTTTTGGTACCTTGTATTTTTGTGACATGATTACATTTAAATTATAGACAAAACACGCACAGACAAAAAAAAAAAAAAAAAAAAATAATAATAATAAAAAAAATGATAACTGAATTTTATTTTTTTGTAGATTTTAAAATTTATTTTCTTTCACAGTTACAGCATTTAGAGTTGACATTATAATACCAATAACAAGCAAATCAACCTCGAATATAAATAGGAATCAACAGCTTAAGTATAATAAAAGTAAGCCAAAAAAATATATCCTTATCCTTTTTTTTTTTTTTTTTTTTTTTTTTTTTTTTCATTTTGTTCAGTTGCCTTTTTGTCATATCTTCCTTTTCTAAATATTGGATTAAAATAAAAAGAATGTTAACATGGTGAAAATTCTTTATAAGAAAAATATTAAATTGTCTTCATAAAATGTAAAGCTGCAATCAACTTTTCTTTTTTTTTTTTCTTTTTTTTAAATTACTTAATATATTGTCAGTTATGATTGATTTATTTTAATTAGGAAAGATGCATAAAACTTCAAGTAGAAAGATTCGTTATATGAAAATTTGTTACGTTTCTAGTAACAAATAAATAATTGTAATAAATGTATATACTTGTGCATGAATATGTGCCTGTGCAGTTGTGTGTGTATGTATGTGAAGTAGGTAGAGAGGCATGTTCTGTCTATACAGAACATGACTCAGCAGATTAGCTAAAACTTGAATAATCTAGAACATGAATTCTATTTGTGGACGGAAAGAACTGTTGCATAAGTCATCTGGAAATGCATAGGTGCAATATATGAAGACAGAAAAAACATCTCATTTTGTTTTGTTCTAGTTAGAATAAAATTAAAATTAAATAAAATTTGAGTTTATATTTTGTTATATTTGTTAATTTTAAACTAATACTAATATTCTAATATTATTTCTAGATTAAATTATAAGTTTTAAAATAATAAACCTTTGTGTTTTTTTTTTTTTTTTTAAATAATAATAATAAATATGGTAAGATCTACTGAAAAATAAAGTATAAATAGTATATAAAATAGGAATTAAAAAAATGTCTAAATGCATTATTTTTCAATATTTCCCAGTGTTATCTGAAGAACACAAAAACATGGAACAGTAAAGTTATTAAATACCTCAACCTCTTTATCCCGTTATTGTCTTAGACAATAACAAACAAACCAATAGATACAAAAATATAATTTAGGTGTTCAGTCTGTCTTAACCTGACAACAGAGTAAAATAAAAATAATAAAGAAATAACTAATAAATAATTGAAAAATATTTGTGTAATGCTGAAAATTGTGTTCTTATAATTTTATTACAAATCTTAAAAGTGAAAAAATAATAAAACGATTCCACCAACCATTAAATGCTAAAACACATTTAAGGAGGATTTCATTGATCTGTTTTACCATGGAATGTTTTCATTCCTTTGCTTATTATCTGATGTAATTTACCTTACTTTCAAATTCAGCTAAATTAGATAGCTGACAGAACAGCTTCTGTATAAAGTATGTTCAGTAAAGTGTCAAAGTGTTATTATCAAATAACTAAATCCTATCACAGTCATACCAATAAATATATTAATACTATACAACACAATCCAAAATACATCAATGCAACAAACAATAATTATCAGTATCATGCTCTTCCAAACATTCAGTCAGTATTCAAAGCATGGACATTTTAATTTTTTTTAATTTTAACTATACATTTAAGCAGTTTAAAAAACTTCTCCTTTGATTTTAAATGTAACTCTTACATTTTAAATTCTTTTATAAACTATCCATATTTAATGGCTTGTGTTTAACGCTAAAACTGAAATTAATCCAATCAGTTTCTTTAAGCTTCCCAGTAAATACAATCTGTGATCATGCATGTAAATGTAATCTTAAAAACACTTAAACATAATTTAGAAATTGATATCATTTTCAAATACAAATATTATTTAAAACATGGCACAAAGAAATAACTGAACACAAAAATTAATTTTAACATTTTTAAGAGTTGAAATGATTGTTCAGTCATCTGGGATGCTATAATTTGGATAGTTCATTTCATTATTTGGTTTATTACATTTATAACAGTATATTTTAATATTCACCATTAGTTAATTTATTATTGTTGTTATTTTGTTTCTTTAACTGTCAATATTTCAAAACTTTCATGAATGTCTAATAAACAGGAATCAAAACAAGATGACAGTATTTTTTAATAATAGGTTGTTTTAAAAATAATTTAAATAATAGATCTAATTATAATAAAACTAAGACTGGCAATTATGTTGATAGTAATAAAATAATAGTAATTATTTTTAAAATGAGACATTTAAATTTCAACTGTATATGGTAATTATCTTTCACTACATGCTATAGTCATTGCAAAAATCTTTAAAAGAACATTTATTCTTCATTATTATAATGCATTTCTGTGAGATTGTTCATATAACAAAAATAAATGAAATTATTTTCATTTCAATCTAATAACAAAGTGAAGAATTATGAGATCTTTATAAAATTAAAATATATGGAATACCACAAATAACCTTTTGAGATAAAGATAAACTGAAAAAACAAATTAATTATTAACAAATATCTGCACACAAAATGTTCTAGTTGGAATTCTTCTGAGGTAAAATAAAATCCATCACCTCAAGTCATATCAGTAAGGTTAGTAAAACCAGCAAAATTTATATCATTGCTGTATAAATAAAATTGGACCCATTCCCATGCACAATATTTAGCACAAACATTAAATGATTTTTGAACATTATGGCATTTGATATCTTCTTAACTGTTGAACATTAGGTAATGTTTTCAGTATTTTTCAGTATGCTGGTCTGTGTTTGTATCTTCAATTATTTTCACATCAACAGAGGACAATTCTGTGTTCAGTTGTTGCATTCGAGCTTTTTCTTTTTCCTCCTAAAAATTAATAGAGATACAAGTAAATTTTAAAGCAGAAGTTTAAACCTATTCTTAATATATTTATTCTATTGATGTGATTATTGGTTTTATTTAAATATTTTGTTGTATACTTAAATAAACATGAATGTATGACTAAATCTAAATGTTATGAAAACAACTGTTGTACCTCTTCCTTTAATCTGTAGTATTCATCAATTGCATACTGGTATTTAGGTGATGTAATACCTAAAAACCAGGCAAGTTTCTCACCACAGAAATCTGCAGCTAAAAATAGATGGAACAGAAACATTTATTAAGTTGTCCTTTTATGATGACTTATCTAGAGATTAAAACATTTACACATCAATACATATGTTTCTGAATGCTTACATAGTTATTTCGGTTTTCAAAATGTGAAAGAGGAAAGGTACTGCTGCTATGCTAGTCTTATCAGTTATATATGTGAACCATATCATAGGAAAATACATGCACTATCCTTTAATAAACCAGGCATGGGCTGTAAAAGAAATGAAATCTTCACAATAAACTGAACATATATCTGTACAGAGAAAAGCAAAACAGATTTCTGTTTTTTTGTTGAAGATTAATTTAGATTATTATTACTATTTTTTTTATTATTATTACTAAAATTTTTTTACCTGTGTGATATTAGTGATATAAAACAAAACTTTCAGTGGATCTCAATATCATGAATTTATAACATATTTTAATAACATTTGATCAAAGAACACAGGTACCTGAAAATGTTTTGCTAGCTGCTGTTGTTATATAATACCAGCACCAAGGAAGCCAGGTTAATGTTTTCTGCAATAATGTTAAAAGGTATGCAAAATTTTAAGAAAGATTTATTTTAATATTTTTATGTATACATATAGAGTTTAATTTAGTTTCTAATGTATTGATTTCATAATAATTAGCTAAAAACTATTATGACAGAAATTTGAAAATGTTCCCTGACCTAAGTAATATTAAATCATAAAAAGGAAAAAGAAACACTTGGAAATTTCTTTTTATAACTACTATTACTACTGAACTACATGGATCTTTTTACATAATTATAAAAAAAAAAAATTAAATGTACACATACACATATTAATAATGGTTTATTTTTAAAATAATAATAATAATGTCATTATTTTATTGTACATTGTTTAATCAGTTAATATACTTACTGGATCCACAGGTGGTTGAGATGGTGGACTGTTAGTTTCATCTTCTTCATCACTAGAATACTCTTCCAAAATACCATCACTAAAATGCAAAATTCGTTTGGGCTGTTTCTTCTTCGGTGGAGCATCTAATAATATATTTGTGAATTCTGGGGCATCGCCAGAAGCCTTAACCGTTTAGGAAAAAGAAAAGAAAAAAGAATGAAATTTAAATAGTTTATTTTATTTTGAACTCATACTTTTACCATTAACTAAAATTTATTTCAAGTAAGTAACATTTTATAATATCTAATTATAAATCAACGTTTTGGCATAAATTTACATTAACAAATTATAACAGTGTTTAGAAAATACCTGCTTTGTTTGTCCTATTTCCGACATTTTACAGTGAAGACTTAACAGAGGAAAATGTATTATTTACTTCGTGATTACAGTTCCAGTAAAGTCAAATGAATTGAGTATTATAATTTAAAGTAAATCACTTTTAACAGTAATACAAAAATGAATCTATAATATTAAAGTTAACAATATTAATATTTTTATTTAGCACATAAATATAACTTTATTTTTCTTTCTTTTTTATTTAGTTTTCTCAATTATCTCCCTTTACACTACTCTTTTCAAAACAGAAATTATATATATAAAAAAAAAAAAAACATCAACGGTTAGCAGACAACAAAAATATTGTGAAGGTTTATTTATATCATTAAATTTTTTTTATAAAACTAGTTTTTCTTTGTCAGAGGAAATGGGATTTGTGCACTTCGCTTTTATGTTATTTCTGGCAATTGCAATAATTTTTGCTTGTGTTGTCGATATTTTTGTACCTATTCCAAATAATACAGTAAATAGAGAACCTAGAGAACAATCAGAATCTCTTACAATTGGACCTGATTATGAAAATATCTTTTGGCTTGTACAGGTGAATTATTTAATCGTTTTTGACGTATATATTTAAGGAATTGGCAGAGTTTTGGAGTATTGTTCATTGATCATAAAAGTAAATGATAATGATTTTTTATTATTTATTTATTTATTTATGATTATTATTATTATTATTATTATTATTATTATTATTATTATTATTATTTTAAATACCATATTACATTCTAAATACGTTAAGGAAAGTAATTTATATTTGTGATTAATTCATGCCTATTAAAGATTTATTTATTTATTTTTTATTTATATTATTACTAGTATAAATAATTATTATTTATCGTGAATCAGAGTGTGATATGGCTGATTTGTATTTGTTAATAAGTGAATCAGTTAATTAATCATGATAATTTATTCCAAAATCCATTTGAGAAAAATACCAGTTTGGCATGTTGTATAGAAATTATGGAAAACTGTAATTATGTATTTTTGTAATAACAGCATGTTAACATGTGTGCAATATTCATTTTAGATTTCAGATCTCCATATTAGTAAATTTAAAGACCGAAAGAGAGGACCAGATTTAATAAATTTGTGTCGTGACTTTCTCAGTGTTATCAAACCACAGCTGATTATTGTTACAGGTAAATAATATTGAACTGCTGAACAGTGTGTGTGTGTGTGTGTGTGTGTGTGTGTGTGTGTGTGTGTGTGTGAGAGAGCAAGAGAGTGAGAATAATATTGTGGTGAAATGGCTGTTAAATACATTTTTATTTACTGTTAAACATATTTAATTAGCTTTAGTAAATGAGAAATTGTATATAATTTATATTTCACAGTCGTTTGTTGTTCTGTCAAACTAACATGTTGGTTTATCTTGTGTAGGTGATTTAGTAGACGCTAAAACACCTGACTCAACTGGTTCTATGCAATATATTGAAGAATGGCAGGAATACAACAAAATTTTGATGTCATGCAACAAATACACACATTCTCAATGGTTAGATCTGAGAGGAAACCATGGTAACACATTACAGATAACCTTTAAAATTAAAATTGACTAGTCACAAATGAATATTGATTTCTTTATTTTCTTTTAAGCAAACTTTTATTTTCTAGACTCACATGAGTTGAAGTAGGTTCTCCAACACCATAAAGCTAATGAACTGTCTTGATTCTATGGGCTTTTCCTCACAAAAAACAGAAATATAATTTGAAAATATAGTTTTATTATTTAATTTTCCTGAGATTAATACTAAGAAGATGTTGTTCTCATATTTGCAGATTCATTTGATGTTCCTGATTTACGAAGTCGACAAAATTATTACAGGTAGATTATTAGCTCGTTAATAATTCCTTTCCTTTTAGAACAAAACAAATATAATGTTATTGTATGGTATATTCTTTTTAAATGTTTAACATCATTAGAAGTTAATTTTTGTTAACCAAAAATAGGATAATTTGACAGATTTTTATAGTATTAGACTGATATGTAATACTTTTCTAATATTTTTTTATTATTATTATAATTTTTTTTATCCATTTGTGTCATTTGTAATGCGAATAAATTATGTTTAAATTGCAGGCAGTTTTCAGTGCAAGGTAATGAGCATATGACATCTTATGTGCATCACTATACCACCTACTTTGGAAAATATTCATTTATAGCTGTAGATGCTTGTCCTGATCCAGGACCTAAACGACCATTTAACTTCTTTGGTCAGCTCAATGAAGTAAGTATAGCATGGTGAAAAAATTAAAAGGTGTATCTTAACAGTATATGAAATAAAGAGAGTAAAAAATCTTTTTCTTTAAGTTGAGGTTTTTGGATAAACATATTCATGTTTTTTAATTTTGAATGGTTTGATATCCATAATTCTTGTGAAGTTGTTAACATTTATATAATAGATTGAATATAAAAATAATTTTAAATATTTCTCTCTGTAACATGTTTGCTAAGAACAAAAAATTAAATCTATTCTACCATTTACTTTATTTTTAATTACTGATCTAAAAGTCAGATATCTAAACATTTTATTGAGAATCTTCAATAAACATACATATTTTGTTGTAATCATGGAAAAGGACAGAGTTCAACAGCTAATAAGATATTCTGAGCAAAGTGAGAACAGCAATATGACAATATGGTTTGGCCATTACCCAACATCATTCATTGTACAAGACCCACCTGGAATCAGGCATATTATGAGGTAAAACAAAACAAAAAACAACAGCAAACAATACAGTTATTTATTTTGGAATTAGTTTAATGCCAACAGTTGAATTGATTTTATGAATTTTTATTCTGTTCATAGCATATTCATAATTGTTTATTTTGTTTTATCCATTGGTAGATTATAATTATGATTCATTTACATAATCTTCACTTTTTAAAGTATGAAACATAATTCTAGTACAGTATTACTCTGCATGGTAGCTAGGGTTCAGTTTTCCTTTTATGTGTTTTTAATTAATGAATAGTTTTATTTTACCTATGAAAATGATTTATCATGAAAAAGTTAAATAGTATTATTAATTTATTTGTTCAGTTTATTGTTTTAAAACACACACACACACACACACACACCACACACGTGCGCATATATACATTTATACATATGCATACACATTGTATATTTAACACTTTTTTTCATTCTTGTTAGATCCCATAATTTGAATGTATGCTGATATCATGTAATTTGGGAAATTGGTTATGTTACATCAAATAGATTTCTCCATATATACCATTATTATAGTTTTTATCTTTTGATTTTTTAGGAATGGAATCGTTTATCTCTGTGGTCATCTACACACCCTGGGTGGATTTGTAACTAACATGTACACCAGACAAAAAACTGGCACTCTAGAATTAGAATTGGGAGATTGGCGTGATAACAGAATGTAAGATGTTTATACATACACAGACACACACAATCAGTGATTCATGCACACAAACAAACACACATGCAAAATGCAGAAAGAAAAGGTTTTGACTAATGTTGTAATTTGCATGAAAAATCTAAAAGTTTTGAAGTAAATAAATTTACATATCTTTTCAGGTTTCGGATTTTGGCTGTGGATTATGATCTGCTGTCCTTTGTTGATGTACGTCTTGGAGACTGGCCAGTTATTTTGATTACTAATCCCAAGAATGCCCAATATATGACTCCATTTGAACCTCTAAATAGAATCCCTATGTCTACTCATGTAAGGTTAGTGTTCTTGAACAACTATATCATATTTTACTTCGAAAGTTATGAATATTGTTACATTTGTTTTTAATATTCTTGTACACTTTACTATATTGATAAATATATTTTTGGAGAGACAACTAAAAAACAACAACCAAAAATACTTAACAAATAAAATATTTCAATATGTGTTTCTATGTCTATATGACATTAATATATATATTTATTTATTAACTCCTACCATCATTTTAATATTTAAATAATCAATAGTCCAGTGCTGATAAATGTGTGTGTATGTCTTATATTATATTATGCATCTTTTTTCCTTCTTTACCTTGTGTTTTTTAAAATTATTTTACAGGATTCTTGTCTTTCATCAGCTGGAGATAACGTCTGTATCAGTTTATATTGATGATGACTTTCTTGGAGAGGCAAAACATGTAAATGGGCCCCTGTATGTTATTTCATGGAATCCAGACATACTTTCCACAGGTCTTCATAAAATTGAAGTAGTAGTTATGGTAATATTTTTATTTATCTATTAACCTGGCATTTGGTTATAATAAGACTTATGATGTGATTGTAACTAGATTTCATGCAGTAATACATAAATAAGGATTTTTTTCTATGATTTGTTCACCAAACAATGGTATGAAACATGAAGTGGTAATATATTGTTTCCACAATCTATGGCTAAAAATTATTATTTTAGACCTTTTTTAATTATTAAGACACACAAAAGCCAAAAAAAATTTAAAATGTATTTATTTATTTTTTGGTTGGTTTTTGCAGGATGTTAACGGCATAACTAAATCAACTTTACAGCAGTTCTCAGTAGATGGGACTGAAGCAGAATTTCCACTAATTCCACGTCTCCTTCTGATGGTTAATATATTTACAGCTGTAAGTTTTGGGATAATCATTTTAAATTCATTTTAAATTATTCGGTATGCTTTAGATGAACAGTTATGATATTGATATAAGTGCAGAAACTTTTTGCCACACTTCATGAGTTGCTATTAATGAATAGGAATCAGTTGCTTTTATATTTTCATAGATGAAAAAATATTTTTATCATGGCCAATAATATGCCATATGTGCTGGGTTGTCAAATAGACAGCAGGCACAGCAATGATTGTTTATTTTATCCCTTACAACTCTATGAAGCCCATTTCTATTTAATAATAATAGTAAAACTAAAAAGATTCCTAACTAACATAATAAATTATAGTAAAATAAAACATTACTTTTATTGCAGGGAAAGTTTCTTTATGCTCTGTTGGTGTTTTCTTATATTTTGCTTCTTGGATTTTTAAGACAATCAACAAATATAAGAAACTTCTTTTTAGAAGGTGAGAATTTTATGACTGGCTTTATTTAGTTCTCAAAATGTGATAACCTATAAATTTTAGATATATTTGTGTGTTTTTTTTTTTTTTTTTTTTAAATGAATATCTATGCAGTGTTTTCAGATTGACTGTATGGTTAATGAAATGTTTATATCTGTAGGTGAAGGTATTTTACATTACTTGATCAACAGATGGATGTGGAAACTGTGGTTGACAGCTAGGCTAAACTGTGACTTATTACTCCCTTCTAGGATGTGTTCTGTACATTACATTTGGTAAGATCTAAGTTTGAAATGAACAGATTTTTTCAGGATTTTAACAAATAAATAATGTTAACAATATGCTTTTGTTGGTCAAGTTTTAACTGATAAAAAGTAGAGCTTAACTATAGTCTTACTTTTAATGTTATTATTGTTATGTTTACTATTTGTTTCAGAAATCTGAATTCTTCATTTATTTATATCTTAATCAATACAACACAGGTTGATGTGGTCAATGAGTATGTGTTTATCTGTGCTATGATTTGGCTAGATGTCATTATTTTGTGTGTCTGGGTAGGTTTGTGTTTTGAAATATGAAATTTGAAAAATATAATACAACAGATGTAATGCCTTTATGTTATATTTTATTTGTTAACAGGTCCCTGGTTTGCTGGAGAAATGTTGGAAGGACACACTGGAGTAGTGTTTGTTTGGGGAATCTTTGTAAAAGGAACATTCATGCCTGGTAGCCATACTTATTTCTATGGGATTTTTCAGGTACTTTAATACACTAATTTTAAATAATATGAATATATTATTATGGATATATATATATATATATATCTATTTAGATATCGATATAAATATAGATATAGATAGATAGATACAGATACAGATACAGATATATATATATATATATATATATATATGTATTAATGTATATACATATACAGATACAGATGTGTGTGTGTGTGTGTGTGCATGCGTGTGGTTGAAATGTGTCTTTAATTTTGTAAAAAAATCATGTATATATTTTTTTCTTTTCCAGATGATAACTTTTAACATACCTCTTCTACTGCTTGTTAGTAATACTATAGATTTTCTGTATATTGCCAAAGGCAATGTCAGATTGATTAGAGTAAGGAAAATATGCAAACTGCACAAACTTCTCCAGTTAGACCTGCCTTTTTTGATGATGTTGGTATTTCAAGCATACATCACCTTGACAGAGTTTCCCAGAGCTTATGGGACAAAAGCTTTAGTTCTTGGACCTGTGAGAACTGGATCCTTAATATTTGCTGTTATTTTGCACTACTCATTATTCCGCCAGCCACAGAACAACCCCAAATATTTGATCTACAAATAGAATTGAAATTTTTTTCATTTTCACTGTTTGAGATATTTATCCACAAAATGTTTTGTCTTGCCTATTTCTGGATATTTTCCTCACCACACATTCCACAACCATTATTGAATCTATGGAGTAATTTGTAACTGATACCAAATGATCAGTTTACATTAATCATTTTGTAATATGTTGTCATCTGTGGAACTTTTGTGACTGGTAAGTTTATTAAATTGTGGAATAGTCTTTGGAATATTATTCAGTTGTTTAAAACAATTATCATTATTTGTGCCATAAACATAAAGATTAACTCTTTCTGTGAAAGGATTTCAATCCATGCAACAGGTTAGGAATATGTACAAGTAACAAAAGCAAAAATAGTCTTCCATTCCCATTGATTAACCCCATTTACTCCATAATTTAATTGTTGATTGTTTTAATATATTCACAATATTCTCCAACAAACTGTGATGCATTATTGTTCAGTTTTAGTCAAAATATGATGTTGTTTGTTTGGTAATGTTTTAATTACTGTGGTATGTTAACTAGTTAGTTTAATATAGTGTGTGTATTTGAGATTGTTGTCATTCATATTACATCTACTGATAAGCTAGCATTGAAACACAAAAAAACAAGACAGTGATCATAAAAATGTGTTTTTTTCACCTCTATAAATATTTAAAGTTGCTCAAAAAGCTCATTTTTAACCATACATTATGGGGTAAATCAAATAGTTGACACATTTCATGAAGATTAAATTTCATTTATAACTTTCCTAGTATCATTAAATAATTTTAAAATGTTACTGATTTTTTAATAGCAAACAATAGTTTATAAAAATTCTGTGTCACAGTTAATGTCAGTAATACACAATATATATTTCTCATTTAGGAAATGGAATGTACATAATAATCAAAACAGATTTATAAATATTTTTTTCAGGATATATATAAGAAAACATAACATCTTCATTTCATTTAGTCTCAGCCTGTGTGTTGTTGTTACTTTGCTAACAAAATAACTGTTTTCAGTATTTATGTACCTTCTTTATGGCCCTTTGAAAATGTATTTTAAAAAAAAGGAGTAAGCAGAGACGATTGTAGGATAAGAACTTATCAAATGTTTTAAATTTGAAATTTTACAACAATACACCAAATAAGTAAATTTAAAAAAAATATATATATTGTAAGTTAGAAAAAATATAGAAAAGAAAAAAATGTCAGTTAAATTTCTGGTAACATCTTTTCATTTGAATTTTTAGTCAAAGTTGAAGTACATGTATACATACATATATGTATGCTGATAATTATTTTAAAACAAACATTAGAAGTGACACACATTTCCTGTTATTGTTAATATTTAAATTCTGCTGTACTCTTGAACTATTAAATAGCATTACTGTATTAATGACAGACCTAGTGAAATGTCCTACATTTAACCTTCAGAAAAATTAGAACACACCAGCTTAGATCAGTTTCTAACACTAAACTTGTTTTATCATCTGGTATGCATCAGTTAATTAGTTAACAGTTTTAGAGAGTTGGTTTTGGTTTTGAGAAGCAGTTTTAAAACTAGTGTGATATATCACTATGTAAATTATACTTTGTTTTTCTTTCTATTTATTTGGATATTGATATTAGTTTATGAACTGCCTACAAAGTCTTTTAAGTACTAATTTAATAACTGAAGGAATTATTATTTAAGTTATAGCATAAAATGTCCTACAATTGTTTTATTTGTTTAATTTAATTTTTACTAAGTGAATAAAAAAAAAAAAAAAAAAAACCCACTTTGTTATTATGCTTTTCTTTAATATTTATTTACAAATAACAGAATAAGTCAGCTTTAAATGCTTAATAAACTTTATTGAAAAATATACAGAAATTGCCATGTCAGTCTTGTGACAAAAATTAATTTGTGGTTTTTTATATGATGTCATCAAAAAGATGAGATCTAGCATTAACCATTGTCAGTTCAAAGAGGTGCTTTACAACCTGTACATATAATTTTGTTCATAAATAAATGAACACAAATAAATATCAACTTCCAGTTGCTGAACAAACAAATTATTTTCTTTGAAGCAGAAAAAAACACTTTCATACAAGGTCTCCAACATTCTTCAAAAAATAAATAACAAGACTTCTTATTGTAAGAAACCTTAATTACAGTAGTTTAAATGTAAGAAATTGTTCTGTAATTGAGATAACTACTGTCCAATTATGAAAGATTCACAGCTGAAAATCCTGCCATGTCACTGCTACCCCTTCCTGCAGATGTGAGCAAAGATGTTCTTATGTTTTCAGATATTCTAGATGGAGGTGGCACCACACCAACAAAAGAATTTACTGATGATGTTTTAAATTGGGCTGGCTGAAATGCTGATAATGATTTGTCTATAGGAGACTGAGCCCTTGTACTTAAAACTGGAATCTGACTTGGGTAACCAAATGCAGAGGAACTTGCCATGGCATAAGCTGAAGCCCTTGTCCAGTCATCTTTGAATACTTGGATTGTGAGAAGTGAAACAAGACTAGACAGGCGACTGAATACATGTGCAAGAACCAGTTGTTCATCTGCATCTCTCCTCACTCTAACTTGCAGCGATCCAGCCTGAAAAAAACGCACAAAATATTCTAGTAAAACAAGTTACTGTAGACACAGAATTAATTATGTCTAATCAATAATTCTTTAACATTTTGACTAAATAATGCATAACAAATTACCAAAGTGCCAAATGAAAGTGTCCAAAAGTGTTCATTTCTGAATTCCAGTACACCATCAAGAGTTGAAGCTTCTCTTAGGACTTTATCAAGCTGTCCCAGAATGTGAGAAGGTGCTGTCTAAAAAAGAAAAGAAAAACAAAAGGAAAAAAAAAAAGAAAATTAATAAATTACAAATAAAAATAATGTACCTAAAATGATATTAGAATATGAAAAAAAAACCCACAACAACAACAACAATAGAAATTAAGTTTTCACATTACATCACCATCCCTAGTTTGAAACTAAAACAAATGATTTACCTGTAAGAGTATTTTTCCAGTATAAATTGTCATGGGAAATAGAGTACCACATGTCATTATGGCTATACAAACAGCAACCCATGTGTCTGCAGAGTAGTACATCCTGTAAAGAAATTTTTGTTGTTGTTTTTTTTTACTTCAAGTTAACTTTTTAGAAAAAAACAAAAATAAACAAGCACTAATAAATTTTAAAATTGGATGTACTGAAAATCAATATAAAATACATCTTCTTTTAGTACTATAAAATTGATGATTATAAGAACTAACATATAACCTGTTATCAATTTAATTAATAGATATAGCATTCTATAATATATATATACTCATTTAAAAATATTAAAATCTTACTTGGTATCTATGAGAACATGTGCTATAAATAATGAAATTCCTCCAGCAAAAGCAATGATCACAAATGGGTTGAGTCTTGGTAATAATATTTTGCTTAGCCCAGGAATAACATGACAGAGGCTGAAAGAAAATAGTGGTTAGTTTGCAGGGTTTTTTTTCATACTTAAAAACTTGCTGAAACATTAAATTATAACTTGTAAAATAATTAAGTTAGATTATTGATAACCTGTCTTAACAGAGGTCTTATCCAAGGAAATATTACTGAGTAAAACAGTATTTTATTGTAAATTTTAATATATAATTTTGTCCTTAATTAATTTATTTATTATTTTTATTGAAACCAGTGACTTACAATTTTTCTTAGACACCCATTTCTCTAGATTACAACTATTAGCTGAATTTAATTTCACAGACAATTACTGGATTTATTTTTGTGGTTATGAAAAAATAAAAATAATGAAAGAAGGGAATGTCTACCTTTCACTCATATCTGTCATATGTTCTTGTAACCAGCTGGAACTGGAAGCCTCCACTACATGATTCACTGCTCGATTCTTCACACCAAATGTTACAATGAGATGAACAAAGCAGGCCAAGAAAGTTCCAAGCAGAAGACGTCCTCTACAATATGTATAAAATAAAATTTTGAGTCAGAGAGAGAAATGAATTGTAGATGACAAGAAACAAAAACTGAATAAACCTATTTGAATATGGTTTTAGTTGTACCTGATTATTGGTATTTATATATGGTTAACTAAGTGCTTTGAAATAAGGATCGTAAATACAATATTTATCAAAATGGAAAATTAAGTTTTATTCCATAAATAGACAATTAAAACTTACGTATGCACCTCCTTCTGCTGAAGAAGGCAGGCAACACTGAAAAATTAAAATATTATTAAAATAATTTATGTACATGTCTATTAAAATAACACTTGGAGAATAGATTTCAATACTTTTTACAAATTTTACATTTTCATTTTGCTACTTTTGTGTAAATTAGCTATCATTTAAAATAAAAAAACTTTTTAATCCAAATGCTTGATATAAAATTTTGTAATTTGTTTTTCATGTCATAAGAAAAATAGTTCTTATTGTAAATTAATAAAGATGCATAATTACATTTCTGAAAAAGTTTAGATCAATATATTTTTGATGGAAAAATAGAAAACTCTGAGATTAAAAAATATTACTGTTGGAAGTAATATAGTAATAAGTAATAATTATAAGCAGATTAACTGATAGATTCACATACCTCTCTTTGATAATAAAGAAAGCTCCTAACTGAGCTAGCATGGTACTTGCAAAAACAGCCAAAACTTCAAAACGTTCGTAACTGAATTTAAAATAAATACATAATTAAATAATATGCAGTTAGTTCCTTCTAATTTTCCTGTAAAATACTGTGTGTCTACCACAACTTACTATGAATCCACATGTCCATGGTCAATGTATTTTAATGAAAACCTTTACAGTAATCTCTAAAGTGTCAGACTGATACCAGGGCATATCAAACATTTTCATACAAGATGATAAATGACTGTGGCTGTAATTATATCTACTGTCAGATATGTTATGTAATTTGTACAAACCAAACTATATTTAATATGTGGAAGATTTTCTCACCCAAATGAATAAGCAGGCGATGGATGTTGCCTTTGGACCCACAAAGTTAGAAGACATGTTAAAAGACTGAAAGAAAAAAGTTAAGACACTATTCAGACAATCATACCATTTAAATATTTTAATAAAATTTACTCTTTCACGTTAACTTATTACTTTCAGTTAATTTAAACCAATTTGCATTTATAACAAAGAATAAAAATAATATTAATAAATTTGGTAAATTATACTATTAATAATAATTTTTAATACTAATTTATCACATTTTCAAACATTACAAAAATGTTTTTTACAGCATCACTATTATTAATAAGTAATTTGTTAATTTTCTTTTTATCCATATCAATCACTGATAGTAACCTACCTTAATATATCAAATATAGTAAGATATGTGTATGCAGTTAGAGCTGAAAAAGAAATAAAATATTTTTTACAGAATGGCAATTACAAATTCAGAGTTAAGACTTAAGTGAAAGACAGTGCAGAAATTGATATCAGATAAAAAAGAAAATGTCAGCATCTAAGATATTCTATCTAGCTCAAATTGCCTGTATTTTCTGGTGTATGTAAAACAAGAAGTACAGAAACAAAAGTTTTTCAGATCTTTGTTCACACAGTCAAACATCTAATTTAACCTGAGACTGTCAGAAATTTATAAATACCGGTAAAAACAAAAATTCTTGCTTACCCATGCTGTTTGAAGAATGACACCATGTCAGAAGAGTGGCTGTACAAATAACATTAAACACAAGAAACATCATGATCTTCTTGCCCTGAAACAATATATTAACACATCCTTTAAAATCTTTACAGTTGTATTAATAATGATAACATCATGTAATGAATAAAACCTCGTGGTCTACCTAGTTTACTTCTGTGCCTTTCCCATAAATCCCACTGACCATCTAAAATATAAAACACATATTTCTTGGCAGTTTTTAAATATTTTACAGTACAACTTCTTGTCAAAGTGAACCATTCTTTCAATTCTTCAGTGCAACAACATGGGCATGGCTGTATTTTCATAATTACACAATACTTCAATGGAATGATGTCAGTGTTATGTTAATAGGTATATCTATTGTCCCTTTTAAACAAGAAATGCCACAGCAAGATATATTATATAAATAAAAAATCCAAAGAGCAGGAGCTTAACGGCCATGGAGTATGTGCTGAATGTGTAAAGATATCCAGTTTTTTATATTTCATAGTTCCAGTAACTATAGTTTTGATTAGTTGATGGCCATAATATAGCTGCAGTAACCTCATTGACTTCTGTGAAGACTTGATAAAAATTAACTTGCCTTGGTGCCCCAACATTTATGATTAAACCCCAAAATTTGAAGCCTGTGTATACATTTACAAATATGAAAGATATATATATATATATATAGTAAACCTCGTGTAAGTCGTCTGCGTTTAAGTCATTAAAGTGCATAAGTCATCACCTTAGCAAAAGTCCCAATACTGTGTAATGTTTCCAATGAAATATCCCTCTCTAAGTCATCAAATCTAAGTTCATTTCTAGCTCTAAGTCATCAGTGGGAACTCCCTCAAAACAGTCTCGCACAATTTACCCACTAACACATGCTACAGGCATGGATGTAGATGGGCACTGTGCATTGGGATACTGATATGAACATACCAAAACTTACAAGGAAAAGTATGAAATAATTAAGTATTGAGAAGCAATTTGTGGCAAGAAAAAGTGTCAGATGGCAGTGAGATTCAAGATTCCCAGCACAACATTAAATGACATTTTAAAAAAGAAATCAAAACTGATCTAGGCCATCGAGAACAGTTAGCATTCAGATTCAAGTAAAGATGGTACAAAATGCACCAAGCACGTAACATTTGAAGATGTTGACTCCACATTAATTAAATGGTTTTGACAAATGGCTGCTAGACCTGAAATTCATATTGATGGAGAAATGCTACTTCATAAAGCATGAGGCTTTGTTAAGCTGCTTGGTCATGAGGACAGTTTAAAACTGAATGACAGTTGGACTGATCATTTTAAGGAAAAATGGGGAATTGGAAAAGTGCTTAAAGGGGGTGAATCTGTGGCCGTTAATACAGCAGTAGTTGAATGAAAAACAGAAAAACTGAAGGATATTCTCCAGAGATATGAATCACAGCACACATATAACACCAATGAAAGCGGATCATTGTGGCTGCTTCTACTAGAGAACACGCTAGAATAAGTTGCTATTTTGCCAACTTACATTTACAAGTAGTCATTATGATGAGTTATGCGTAAGTCATCATTAGTGACAACTTAGGCAAGGTTTATTGTATATATATATATATATTATTATTTTTTAAGATTGAACTTAAAACTTACTTCTTTAAGTTGTAATATCTGTGAGATTTCCCGTAACACTGTGTTTGAGAGAGTTTTGTTTCCATGGATAAATGGGTAGATGGGACCCTGGAAAGAAAGGTATAAAAAATAGCCATATAATGATGGGGGAAATATTATTAGTTGGGGAAAGCAAAAATATTAAAATTTAAATTAAAACAATTATACATATTGATGAAAAATTTATACACCTGTAAATTGTTATTATTATTATTATTATTATTTTTATTTTAATTAAACCTTTAGAAAGGTATTTAAAAACTATTTTTTAATATATGTATTTAAAAAAAAAAAAAAAAAAATATACAGATGTATGTTCAGAAATGATATATAAGTATGACTGTAAATTAGTGTAATGTGATGCATGAACTGATAAAGAAAAGAAAGATAAAATAAATTAATAAAATATAAATACTTTCTGCTTTGTAACAGCAACTTGTTTTCAGTAATTAACAATTTATTACATTTGGTGATGATAGTACTGAACTGTAATACCAACATAATAATGTTGTATCTATAAGAAAAAGAAACTATGGATGGGAGATATCTTTTAGATTTCATTAAGTTACTAGTTAGAAAGAAAAGAAGAAGAAAAAATGACAACAGCAATAAAATATATAAAAACTCACGGAGGTGTTATAATGTGTCCCATCTTTCCTGTCATCTGAAAATAAATACATTATACAGCAAATGACGGAAATGTATATACAGTAATTTTAAGTAATTATGGCAAAATAAGTTCGGATAATGATAATCTATCATTATGAATAATAATATTAATAATAATACCACTATCAGTGTTATGTGTAGCATAATTATTATTGAAAAAGTGCAGACAATAAAGTAAAGTACAGTGAAAATAAATCGATCAATAAATAATGGTATAAAAGCTTGTGCAATCATTAAGTCAATAACTGAGTCGTTGACAGTGATGACAGAACCGACTGATGACAAACGTCACATTCACAGACTCAATCAGTCTCATTGAACACGGATAATAACCTGTAAGCTGAGATCTCTGTTTTTATTGTTACCTTTCATAAATAAAAATTACTTACCCTCAACTTTTAGAGATACACTGCTGCTTATCAAATCCGGCATTGAGTGATAATTTGCCATTTCAGTGTGTTTTAAGACAGTATTAATTTTGTTCTTTTCATCGTGGCAAACAACGGAAGTAATTTGTTAAAGATATAAGCGAATATTAAACAAATAGAAAAATGTAACTTTTGATAGTCCTGGAAAAGGACTTCAAATATATAAATTGTACATATGGACAATAAAGCGATATCGATTATTAAATAGTTTGTAATAAAATAATAAATAAATTATTATTGTCGCTTTAAGAAGGATTGTCCTATGCCAAAATTATGTTCTTCAAAAATTATTTTCAGTTTTAACAGAAGGAGTTATTGCCCCTGTTCACGTGTGTTTTGGTTGACATTAGTAAGATAACTTTCATGTTCACTAAAACCGTAAAGGCAACTAAGCACGGATTTGTGTATCTGTTTCGTTAAACGTAATTATCATGGTTTTTTTAAATTTATTTTTTTATTTTTTATCCTGATAGAACAGTAAATTATTAATTTCCCAACGTCATCCTTTGAGTTTGAGAACAGAATCTGAATGTGTAAATCACTAAATGTAATTTATATTCAATGACGTTTGTGTTTCTCTGTATTCACGTATTAATAAACTATTGATAGGCATTAAATTTAGGTTGATACGATAATCTAAGATTCAGGATATGAGTAATTTTCAGATTTACATACAACTTCATTCAGTAATTCGCAATTTTTTATTGTTATTTTTATTTATTTATTTATTTATTTATTTATTTATTTATTTATTTATTTATTTATTTATTTAACAGAATTATCAGAGAACTCAATTATTTGATTATATGTTGCAGTTCTAGATGTTGAAGAAACCAAAGAAAAGTGGACTTAGTTTTTTGGTTACAGGCATTAAAGTAGCTGTTGTTGCAGAATTAGCATTTGTTGCTATTAGCTATTATGTCTGGTCCAGAATGAACAGATCTAGAGGTAATACCAGATATCAAATGGATAATATCCAGTATGCTTGAGTTACCTTTATCCTTTTATTTGTCATAATGCGTACACACTTTTCTGCTGAGTTTTGTCATGGAAACATTTATTATTTCCATTTAAAAAGCCATCTTATTATCAAAATATTGACCAGTATGAATTATGAATGTTTTGTGTCCTTGATTCATGATTTGAATATCATATCATATTAATCAGAAACATAATATATCTTTCTAAGCACTTTAGGGATGAATAATAATGTTTGTCTATTAAAATTATTCTTAATGTCCTATAGTAAGACTTCTTTTTATTTGCTACTGATATACTGTTAGTTGTCTACCAAATCTTCTTTTACATTTATTTCAGAATTTCGCTTCAAAATGTATAATAGTTTTCCATCCATTCTTAAAGGTAATTGTTTTTCTTTAGTCTGATCTTTAAATGCTACAGCATTGTATATTTACAAAAATTCTTGATGGAAGATCAACTTGTAATAATGTACAAATAACCAAATACATGTTGACAATGCATTATTTTTCCATACAGCATCACTTGTGTAAATAATACAGGAATATATATCTCAGTCTGTATGTGTTTTGGTTATGGATATAATATTGTTTAATTTTTATTATTAATATTATTATTTTAATTAAGTAATTAATTAATTTATTTATATTGTTTAGGATACTACTGGTCAGGGGAAACTCTGGGTGGACTGGAGATCAAGAAGGCAGACTATGAAGCTTGGGGAATAGAAGAAAGTAACTGAAAAAGAAAGAAAGAATTTTGTTTTTCAAATAAGACTATAAAAATAAAAGAGTGTAACCATGATCACATTATATATGTTAAAAAGTATTGTGTTTTTAATTGTCATTTGAAATGATAATGAGAAGTAATGTAATACTACTGTGATTAGACACAGCAACATCATAAAGGCAGCAGTGTTTTATTTTTACTTAGACATAATCTTTGATAAGTAAATAATTATTCCTAAGATTCTTTTTAATTTTTAGATATAAAATTAAACAAGTTTTCTCATAAATAAGAGATACATGTTTTTAAAATTATTTTTATTTTTAAAAAAAAAGTAATAAAAATCTGTTTGATTTTTCATTGTTGATTTCAGTTTATATTTTCATGTTAATGTAACATGTATCAGTTAAAAGTGTCAAGAATATATTACTGAGGTAGATAACTGGATTGTTTTCTAAAGATTATGTATATGTAATAGCTCTCTAATAGCATTTTCACTTGAGATATAAACTAAAATGGATATTAATCAGATAAAATGATAAAATTTCTCATAATTATTTAGGAAAATGTCACCAAGGTTTTAGTTATCTTGGTGATATAAAATATGTGACCAAGATGAGTTTAACATTACAAATGACAGTTTATGTTTCTTTTTATTAAATCATGATAATCAAAATACATTATTTGAAGAAACAGTTTAAAATGGTAAATAAATATTTTTTTATCTGACATCTGGTTTACCAGTATATGTAATTAATTATCTTTCTCTGCTACAGATTTCATTCTTAAATGAAAACAAAACATTAAAAGAAGGTTAAGATAAACATCATACAAATACAGGTTTGTTATTGATTTTCCAGAAACTGATGGTCCAGAACATTTCCTTTAGGACTTGGCATTTTTAATTATTGTTTAATTAATAATCTGATTTTATTAAAGCGTCCTGTACTAATAAACTTTTACGATTTATACTAATTTTGTTTTACTATTTAATTTATATTTAACATTATTTGTTTATGTGTCTAGCACATCATGGTGTTTTATAGACAGAGAGGTATATAACTGCTAATGGGTCTATTGTTGAAATATTAATTGGCCACTTTTGGTTTGAAAAAACTAATTTTCAGTAAAGTTTTTGGAACTGGTTGTGGAAGATCACTGGTGTACCTGTGTTTATAAATATGATTTTAGTAAACTTACTGAACTGTTATTTCATTTTTATTAATTTGATTATGAGTTTAAAAACAAAACTTCTCCATAATCCAAAATTAGCCATTTTTGTTTCAGAAGAGATTTAACAAAAATCAATAATTCCATGCCAGCAGAAAATGTAAAATATTTTTTTCATTATGTTTTGAAATATGATTTGTTAAAGGTTTTGACCAGATTTTTAGCTATGCAACAAAAGCATTAATGTTCATATAATTATATTAATTGTATGTGCATCTGTGTATGTATACATTATTTTCATAAAGCGGTGTATGAAGGATGTATGAAATATACAAACTTGATCTTGTATTTGTTTTTGCTTATACTGAAATAAAAGAAATAAATAGGGAGATACTAGGTTTATGTTTTTCTGATAATAACAAATATACAAAAATTATTATTATTCTTTACTTGTATATTTATGTACATCTTTTTAAACTAAATAAAGTACCATCTTTAAAAATGTTTGTGTAACACCAGCGCAATAAGAAAAAAGAAAATTTGCTTTCAGTATATTTGTTTTGAAGCTGGGACAAAAATCCTTTTCAGACTGAGTTACCGGGTTTTGGGTATTTTCTTCATTTCTTTCATAAAAGCTTTGTTTTATACTAATTACAGTAATAAATGAATTTTAAGTAATCTTTTATCAAAGAATGTTAATTTTATCGTTGTACATTTAGGTTATGATAATTTGATTTTAAATCAAAATAATAAAACCACTGACACCAAATTTAATATTAATTTTTTCTTTCAAATTGAGATTTCTTTCCAGATCATGCAACACGTAATTTAATGCATCTGTCCAGGAAAAGTAAAATATCTAAAATATTAATAAATTATGTTCAACATAATCCCTGATATCAGTCTCGAATTTGAAGATTTTGATTATTAATTTAAAACGACGATTTGTGGTTGGTTCCCTTGTTTTTTAAATTAATTTTGCATGAAATATCGAATACTAATTAGATTAGTCAATCTAGGATATGGTTGTACACAAACTACTAATAGTGTCTTTCTTCCAAAGAATAATTTAAAAAAAAAAAAACGATTAGGTCTTCAATTAACTCAAGGTATAAACGTAAAAGAGTAAATTAATAATAATAACGACCCAAACTATTGCAATACAAACAGTTTTGTTTTCAGCCAGTTGAAAATAATTAAGTTATATATGTATGCATGAACAATCGTATTTATCCATTAAAACTAGTATGGAACTTCATACCTTTGTCTTCGGCAGCATTTATGTATTTATTTATTTACTTATAGTTTTATTTTTGTTATTCCACAGATATTTATTTATATTTTCTTATATGTCGTTTTGCTTACTCGGGTTAAATGACTAAAAGCGGCGCTAATAGAGAACGTTGTTAGTAAACACTTGGAAATAAAAAAAAATTTTCGTCTTTATTTATACACGCACTACTGTCGGCATTTCTTTTTCTGAGAGTTTTGTTTGCAAGTTAGCACTGACTGAAGTGCAGGTAGCCTTCGCGATGTTTAGTTTTCCACATTTTGAATGTATTTCTCTCCAACATTTAGAGTGGTTTTATTTTGGTTGTCAATTGTACTTTGTAGCAGTGAGAGTGAAGATGTCTTTTGGAGTGTTGGACTGTTTTTAATAGAAAAGAAGAAAAGGATAGAGTTTCATTCATTTTGTCGTTTCCTTTGAAAATAAGAAAGTACTTATCAATGATTTGTAACGTTTTCTTATATTAAAATACGATGTTTTCATTTCGTATCGCTAAAACTACCTTTTTTTCTAATCCTGCACATCACCACCAACGTCATCATCAACCAAATTTTTCTTCTTTTTATATACAAAATTATATACGTTGTACCGACAAATGGAAAACAAACCAAATTTGTTTAATTTGATCTTCTAATATAAACCATACAATATCCTTATTCTTTCGTTGACATATTCTTTTATGGTGGTTTTTTTTTTTTTAAATTATATTTTAAAATTATTTTTATTTTTATTTTTTACTGACGTGAAATTGAGAAAAAAAAAATGACTGTGCATTTATTATGTTAGCGTGCTACAAAGGTTGGCTAATTGACAGGAGAAAACAAATGGGAGGGATAACCTCTTGAAGAAAACAACGAAGTAAACAATTACTTGAACTTATAAAAAATATATTCACATCTAAACATATTTGTAACATTGGTTGTTAGGTATAATGATATAATGTAAAGAAGCTGCCGACACTTCTTGCATTACTATCAATGGATTATTAATATGCACTTTCCTACGAAACAAAACAAGCTACGCAGTAGCTAGAATGTGAAATAACACAAAGGGCTCATCTCGCTTCAGAACATCGCTAGATACACTGAACTACAGCGAATTCTCAAAATGTATATTTTAGACTATTTGTTTGCATTATTACATATTTTCTTTTTTTTCCTTCTTAATGAATAAACCGGCTGCAGTAATAAACATTAATGTTTAAAGTGACGGTTCAAAGAGAAATTTATTATTTCATGCTAAATGTCAGTACGAAAGGTAAACCACAACGAAAATGGAAAAAAAATCATAAATAAATAATATCAGTGAACGAATAACACTTGTATTTCTTCAATAACAACATTACAGACTGTTTATTTCTGTGTGCGTTTCATTCGAGACTTTATGAGCGTTTATATGATGTTTTGTTTTTCTCTGTGTGTGTAAATGTCTGTTTTGTCCTTAGTGTCAAGGTATTTCTGCATATTTATGCATGTATGTGTGTGAATGTGTCTATTTGTGTGTGCACACGCGCGGACATGTGTTGTGTGTGATATGCATTTCGGTGTTTTTATGTTTTAACCTTTCTGCGTATTTCTGTGCCTTTTACATTTGCTTGTTTGAATAACATGATGCTGTTTTCTCTTAATGTTAATGTTTGAAAGGTTATAGCTATAAGTTTTCTCTTTATCTTATTATGCTTTAGAGTTCTTTGAAATAAAGTTACAATTATTATTGCTGTATTATTTTATATGTTTGGTTTATATATATATTTTACAAAACATGCAAATGTCAACGGAAGGACAAACGGCAGATTGAAGCCGCTACATGCGCATGTCTTGTGATTAGGGAACTGAAAGATGTTTGCAGCTAATTACTTTCTGCAAGAGAAGCCGAATATTTAAATTGTTTTTTTACGGATTAACGTTTCCGTCGGAATTTATAAAATGTAACCCAATTAAACTATAAGGTCAAGGCAACAGCAACAACAACAACAACAACAACACGTATAACTA
>CM022665.1:28956945-29006945 GCA_012295275.1 Chrysomallon squamiferum | reverse complement strand
CTTTATCTTTGAAAAAACAAAATAATAATAATAATAATAATAACTTAATTCTTCTGATTAATTTGACAAAATTGCTAAATGAAAAGCAGTTTATCTATTGTCACGTTAATAGCCGTATACATTAATTTTCACCAGGTTTTACGACACACAGAAACTGAAGTATTTTGATGAAAGCAGTTCTGAAACGCGACGTAAAAATATATAACTAACACAATGGACTAAAAGATAATCCAGCCTCCCACTTGTTTAGCGTTTTCTGTGTACTTCTTTGTCATTACTCGTACACAAAACTTTTTCACGCTATTCAGAATTGCTGACACAATTTACGTCTAGTCAGCTCACATGGATTTAAAGCATTCTGATCGATTTGGAAACCATTTCATTCTGGACGGAGGTGTCCTGTTGTTCTTTTCAAATAGTAACAACGTGGCGGGGACAAAATGTTGCGACAATAATGGCCTAGTTATTAGTGGTTCTTCACATCTGGTCTCGTTATTTAGCAATTGTGAACAATCAAATGGAATTTCGACTTTTATAAAATGAAAAGAAATCGTAACAATCTGCATCGTCATAGATTTTAATAAACGGATTATCTTTGTAGGCATATATAATTTTTTTTTTTTTTTTTTTTAAATATTTGTTTACACACGTATAAATGCACAAAGAGAGAGATAAAGGATTATTTTTGTCTTGTTATGTCACAGTAGATCTTTATTTATTTATAAAATTTCCATGAAAAGCAAACCACTGTGCTACAGAAATTCGGCCATACTTCCAGTTTGTTTAGCA
Organism: Chrysomallon squamiferum; assembly: GCA_012295275.1. Lineage (NCBI taxonomy): Eukaryota > Metazoa > Mollusca > Gastropoda > Neomphalida > Peltospiridae > Chrysomallon > Chrysomallon squamiferum. The sequence continues at coordinate 29,006,156 of CM022665.1, read as the reverse complement.
AGTTAAATGAAATAAATTTTCGACGATTTACAGAAATAACTGATCCTATCAACAAAAGATAGGACAGTAATGTAAAGTGACAGTGTTTAATAAATATAGCATTGCTTTTCAACGAATCTGATTTAAAACAATGCATAGCTATTTATTTGTATATAATGTGTACTAGTGTGTAAATATGTATGCATTCGTGTATAATAAATATGTATGTGTGTGTGTGTGTGAGAAATAAAGAGAAACAGAAAGGCTTAAAAACAGGTATACAGAGACAGCATACTGTCCCATGCTAACATACTCGCACCCAGAAATATTCCTCTTTTCTAACGTTAATCATTTACCTCCACGTAAACATTTTCATCACGTTCATTAATAAGCAGTTACAAACAAACATTACCGAAACGTGACATTAAGTTTCGTCGGTCAGGCCAATACCAATCAGAGACCGGTCTTTGAAAAGATATTATTATTATTATTATTTATATATTTTTTTCTTCGTCAAGGACATTTCCTACGAACACGTACAAACATCCTGAGTGAGGATCGATGTGTCTTTAGAAACACATTACTTCACAACAACTCGCTTCACTGAATGTTTATGTCAGAACACAAAGGTAGACGTAGCCCCGTCAGACTGGTAAATAAAAGAAAAAATTTATGTTGAAAAGCTTTCGTAATTGTTGTTTTGACCTCAGAGTACATACTTAGTGATCTCAAACTGTTCGAATTGTTTTATTATTTTTTTAAAAATTTTGTGTGGGATATGGAGGCTGGTGTTGTTGGTGGTAATTTTTATTTTTGTCATTTTAAAAGAGGAAAACATGGATATACGTAGTCAGAAAAACTGAAAAGAAAATTACTCTTTTCCTGTAACATTGTTGTATAATCGTCACTACATTTTGTTCAGAAATAGAATACATGGTCATTAGGTATGTACGCATAGTAATGGCGTATGTATACTTCACTGCTGCTATATAAATATTTCTCATAACAGTATTAACCTCTGCAGACTGACATTCTGATTGAATGACTGTTTCTTGACAACACATCAACACTATATTACGTATATTATGTTATTAGTATCAAATCGTGTGATAATGTAATGATGGTATCGAACGGAAAGTCCGTTGTCACCACATTATGAAAAACAACTGGATTAGCAAATAAGAATCTTTTTTAATGTACTTTCATGTTATCACAAAAGAACATTTAATACGTTTGCTTGTTCTTCTTTTAAACCATTGATTCAGTTTGCTGTAGTATTTATTCTTAGAATTTATTTCCTATTCGTTGTCTTACTGTTTTTCGACATAATGCATTAAAATACTGGGGTTATATGACTAACAGTATTTGCAGATGTATTTGGTTTTATTATTATTATTATTATTATTATTAATGTTGTTACTACTACTACTACTACATTAATACGCAGTGAAATAATATTTAAAAAGGATTATTTAGTTTATGGTAAAGTACATCCGATAGACACATTTCTGGCAACAACAGAAACAATATGTTTTTGTGAACTCGACTGCATAATATCCATAACACACCTCACAGACACCTGGCTTTTCATAATAAAAGAAAATTAAAATAAATTTGTAACAATTGCCTCTCAGGTAATTTCAGTTATTGAAGCATGTTAATGCTTCTTATATTTCAAACAGTCCTGCTCCAATTCGTCTACTCACCATGATCATACAAACAAAAAGACTTGACGATAATTTAAAATTGAAAATGTCGTCCATTGTCTAAAGCATGTGATTACGCCGACCGGTTTCGAACAAGATGTTGCTAGTTATTTCCGCTACATTGGTGCTCACTACAGGAGCTATCTTGGGGCGTTCACAGCGTTTCCTTAAACTGCAGTTGTTAAGAAAGAAAGCTTAATGGTCCAGCTATTAAAATATTATGTAGCTGAATTGCTCGTCATATCTCATACATAGCCTTATTTGTCACAGCAAGAAATTATCTATGTTGTACAAGAAAATCAACGCTGCAGCTATATTGTGTCCAGCATAATTAAAGCTAATATGAGTCTCGTACTAAAAAAACCCCTCCAAAACAACAAACAAAAACGACAACAACAACAACATCTACAAACAAAACCCCCCAAAAACCAACAACAAAAAAACAATAAGCAAACAACGACAACAGTAACAACAAACAAATATTCTAATGAACATTATTTTATTTTATTTATTTGCATATTATTATTATTATTATTATTGTTATCGTTATTGTTATTATTATTATTAATATTATTGTTTGTTTGTTTGTTTTTTTGTTTGTTAACTTAATTTATTTACTTACTTACTTACTTTTTTTTAAATTAATATTATTTTATTTATTTTATTTTTTTATTTTTCGAGGTTTCTCAAGTGTTAATAATACATCTAACGATATTTTAGGACATTTCAGTGAGGAAGAAGAAGGGGTGGAGTGTCCTGCTGAAGGGTTTCTGTAATACTGAACTGTTCGAGAGCGCAGAACAAATAATCATCTTAGTACCAGTATTTCGATCTGGTTTAAAATGTAAATAATTATAAATATAAATATGTCCTTTAATTTTTAAAGATTAGACTTTTCAAATTAAAATACATTAAAAAGCAATAATGTAACAGTTAATAAGGCAGAAAACGACAGCTGGAAATAACAAAGATTAACTCAACAAAACAGCATGTACTGTAACAACAAAAAATATCAAAATATAACAACGTGACAGAATTTATTATATTGGCATGAGACAGCATAATGCAAAATAATTAAATAAAACATACAGTTACACCTAACAAGATATAACTTAAATAATATTCATAGTCCGTATCAATGTTAATGTCATAACGCACTCGTGTTCCAGGTCAACTCCACCCTCATTTTACGACCCACGAAAACAATAAAATATTAACAAAGAAAAGAAAAAGAAATCAGCATTATTAAGTATTGAATTTTTACTGTAATGGTTTTGTAATAAAGTTTAATTCGGTTGGATAGCGATTTAACCGTATACATAATACATTCAATAACATTACCACGACAACTTGCCGAATACTGGCCCGCAGTTTAAACATATTAAACATTGTGCGAGTATCAAAGCAGATAACAACTGAAAGTACAAGATGTTGCACTGTACAAACAATTGAAACTCGTACGATAACGCACTTAAGTGAACTCGTTCCAGTGATAAATGCTAACTGTTACGGTAGTTTGTTCAGTGAAAATAAGTCGTTTAAAGAAAGAAGTATCTGCACATCAATTACGTATAAGTGAATCTTGACGATTAATAAAGAAACATTAAGGCTAAATGCTATAATTGTACTTAAGGTGAAGCGTAAATTGAAGAATTTGTCTTTCTGTTTTGATGAAGCGACAGAAAATCTGTTAAAATATTTATTACGTGGTTGCTAACACACCAGGCTGGCTGTATATGAATCATTCAGAGTTGACATAAGATAGGCTGTACGTTAAGTCCTCCTGGACACTCCATTTAACATTTATAGAGCTAATTTTAAAAATGAAATGATCTTTACCTGAACGACATATTATTAAATCAGGTAGGATATCTGCTGAGAATAACAAATGTAAATAGGATGAAAAAACAACAACAACAACAACAAGAAAAAAATCTCCTTTTACAGTAGAGTGTGCTGTTAATAATAAATATACCCGTTACAAATTACATGCATACAAAAGTACACACACAAGTCAGAACTAACTACAAAACTTTAACTGATACTGTCATCAGACAGTCGGAACTATTTTGCTGAACCTGTGTTAATATAAGGATCGAATCACATCTATTATCCAGGAAGCTGTTAACATACAGACGTAATCCGATACTAGAATACAGATAAGTGCGGATATTTTTTCCTCTTATAAACGAAATGCATGCATTTTACAACACGCGCGAATGTCAACGGAAGGACAACGGCAGACTGAAGCCGGTAGAAGAGCATGTCTTGTGATTAGGAAATTAAAAGACGTTTGCAGCTGATGACTTTTTTGCAAGAGAAGCCGAACATTTAAATTGTCTTTATATAGCTGTTGGAAATTTTATAACTTGTGTTCAGATACCATTTCTCTTTCCCCCCCCCCTGCTTACCAATCATTCAAAGCAGCATGTGTGAAGGGGAGCATGATCAGTCCTGCCTAGCGTTCCATTTGGAAAATATTCTGCCCCACCCGTGGTCAACTGCACGGTTACGGAAGCTGTAGCATGTGTTTTATTATCTCAGTCAAAGGTCTTTTTTTCTCTCACTCTTTCTGTGTTTCTTACCTTAATATACATACACATTCTTTGTTTTCTGAGTTTATTATCATCATCATCATCATCATCACATGTTGAAAGAATATTCTAATAGTGATCAGAGATTTCTGTCCATCATGTACCTTCATCGGCTTCGTTATTAATTCAAACCATAACAGTAATTATCAATGTCCCTTTGACACTTCCTACGTCATTCATGGCTTACTTGTATAATTCATCATCGTAAAAAGGAAGTATATATATATATATAAAAAAAAATCCTTGATGAAATAACCTTTAAGAATAAATTAACGATGGTTACCTTGAAGGTTTGGGTGAATTACTTCAGATGAACTATGCCTTCGACATACTTGACCTTTGATACTCTGGTCCGAACCAGGAAGCGCTTCCGGTTCATTTGGAGATAAGAAAACATGAAATGACAACATGAAGAAAATATCATTTGATCGCAATGATAGTGCAGATATTTGTGCACTGATTATTTAAAATGGTAATAATACTTTGATAAGAATCTCGGTTCGATCTATCACATAATGCTACAAAATGACTATGATGAAGTATTATCAAACCACTATTTCTGTATTTTAAACTCATTACTAAAAAAGAAAGTGAATTGTTATCGTTAATTTAGCTTACTCTTATTAGTCTGCGTACACTGACTTTATGATTTAAAAAATAAATAAATAAATGAATAAACTCGGATGATATTAAATAGAAAGTATTAGTTTGCAGGAAGAAATGGCAGTTTACGAATTAATTATTCAACAATGCTGTTAAAATTCATCCTCAGAGACAGCAGAATAAAAAAAACATTTGTTTCATGTATATTTGTATATATATATATATATATATATATATATATATTAAGCCTTTAGTGATGCGGATTACATGATTACTGCCTCTGGAAAATATGTTAGTTTTTAAAAATATCTAAACTGTATAATGTAATTTGTATCTAAAATAATAATTTTCTATATCTAATGTTATATATTCTGCATATCATTTAGAATCAGTCTATTATTACCCATTCGTTGAAAGCTGTTATATATTTTTTGACATGCATACTGTTTAATTATGCCTGTTATGGCCTTAGCTTCTCATTTCGCAGGAGAGTTCTAAGGAGACAGATTATAATGTTGTAAATTATAAAGTAATACGCTTTTGCACACCTTGCTGTAAATTAGATACTGATTTGAAATATTATATACTACTTTTTTTTTTCTTAAGTAACTGGTCGCATTTGAAAATGTCAGTGTTAAAGACCGTTACTAACGCTGCGGATCAAACCTGTATTAGAGCATTAACATTGCATGTCTCACAGCAACTAATTAGTCGAGGACAAGCCGCACTAATTGATGGTTCGCATGTCCTGGATGTGAAATACAAGTAATTTAATTGGCGGTAAACATGTAAATGAGAGAGAGACGGACACACACACACACCCTGAAAGAGAGAGAGAGAGAGAGAGAGAGAGAGAGAGAGAGAGAGAGAGAGAGAGAGAGAGAGAGAGAGAGAGAGAGAGAGAGAGAGAAACAGAGACACACACATACACACAGAAAGACACAGAGACAGAGAGAGAGACACAGACAAAGAAATATACAGAGACAGACAGACAGACAGACAGTAAGACAATCAGACAGACAGACAGACAGACAGACAGACAGACAGACAGACAGACAGACAGACAGACAGACAAAGAGCCTGAAAAAAGGTTAACGTGTAATTTGAAAAGTTTAAGTTTATTTGTGCTTTCATTTCTAAGGATAACTCAAATGATTTATTAAATATGAACAGAGACAGTAAGCAGGAACTGTTTGTGTCTGTGTGTGCAAACAGTAGCTTACTGCGACTGTTGAAATTTGCAAAATGTGGTTATTATTTTTATGTATTTATTTGTAGTCATTTTCATTAATTTTTTCTTTTCTATTTCTATTTATTATTACTTTAAATTATTATTATTATTATTATTATTGCTATTATTATTATTATTATTATTACTATTATTATTATTATTATTATTGCTATTATTATTATTATTACTATTACTATTATTATTATTATATTATTATTATTATTATTACTACTACTATTATTATTATTATTATTATTATTATTATTATTATTAAATTTGTTACTTTGAGAAGCAGAATAACAGAAGACGAAACAACATCCTGTTTTTGTACAACAGATAAAATGAAAAAAAAAAAAAAAAAAAAAAAATTCCGCCAGTAAAAGAAGCCACCCCTAAGGGTAAATACAGACATACATGTTATAAGTGTGTTAATAAGTTGAACAACGACTCGCTAACCCACCCATTGCGAGTACAAACATTAATGGGCGTTTCCTACACACGCTGACCATCCACATGTTCAGTTCTTAACTAAACTTGCAGTAACATAATTATAGGCCAATAGCACATAACCTCATTTTATCTAACAATGCGGCTTGGCCGAGGGTGTTATATAATGGTATGGAATTAAGGTGGCCTGGCTACCAGATATAGATTGATGTGGGAAACGGGTCAAGACAGCACATAATCTCTCGACAGACTCTGATATAACTGAATTTAGTCTCAGAAGTTTAGGGTGAAAGAACTGTACGGGGTTTTTTGGGGTCAAATGATTTGATACTTATTATTAGAACATGGATGGTACGTACGTTATGAGCATGTAGTAATGTCACGTGACAATGATTTTTACGAGAACAATCAAAATTGGACCATGTGTTCCAGGTGAGAGTCGGTGTTTTTCATATCTAGATTAGTGTTAGTCATTTAATAATAAATAAATAAATAAATAAATAAATAAATAAATAAATAAATTAAATTAATTTGAGTTAACTGCAATGTTTATGTTATTAATTATATTAATATTACTTTTGTATGTGTGTTTTATATACTGATATTGTTGACGAAATATTTATTTCATTTGTAGCTACTGTACTATATAGGTATCGTTAAACTTTGTACGAAAAAACTGTTTATACATATTTATCATTATTATTAATATTAATTTTATTTTTTATTTTTTATTTTTTTAAATTTCTTATCAAAGACAATCGTTTCCAACCTTTGCTCACTAGTCGTTTTGAATAAATGATTTAAAAGAATAAATTTAATACTTGGTTTGAAATTTTGTGCGTGCCTGCGTTCTTGTGTGCGTGTATGTATGTCATCATACCATTCATTCTCGCACGTGCATACGTACTATTCTGACACAATGCCATTTTTATATAAATGGTTATTTTGTTACGGGAAACATCAACCTTTGCTAATGATAAAAGCATGCCAGTAACATAGCAAAGATCTTTTTGTAAATTTTTATATTTCATTGTAGGAAACAATAGCCACCAAGCTATGACTAATAATTCTTTATTTTTTATTTATTTTGTTATCATACTTTATTATTAACAAAGATTGAGTTTCCATGTAAAAATAAAACAGTGGTAAAGAATCATGCAAAGTGTATTTAGTGTACTTTTATTGTCCATTAAAAGCTGATTCTCACAAAGTTTTATTTCACAGCCATTATCTGGTGGTGTTGTTTTTTAACTTTAAGAAAGATTAGCAATTAAATTATCTTACTGTTTTATTACTTTTTTTTATGTGTGTGTGTGTGTTTGTATGTATGTGTAATGTTCTTAATAAAGGATAATTAAATAAAATATTTTTTAATATTCTTGTTTATTTTCGTTCATTAAACGCGCATTTGTGATAAACTTTACAATGACTAATAACGTAGTTAATTTGTGTGTAATGTGTAATGTCAACCCGTCAGTGATTTCAATCATAAAAACATTAGAAATGTTGAGAGTCCATTTCTTCATGGTTTTCTAAACTGCATCAGATTATTATTATTATTTTGCCACCACTGTCATAATTACCATCACTACCACCATTACTACTACTACTACTACAACAACAACAACAACTATTACTACTACTATAACTACCACCACCACCAACAACACCATAACTGCGACTACAACACTGTTACTGTTACTATCATCAAATCACCACGATTACTGCTAACAGAACTACTATTACTCCGACTGTTATGACTACTGCTATTGCTGTTAACCCTATAACTACCTTTACTATTGCAGCTACAACAACAACAACAACAACAACAACTAATAATAATAATAATAATAAAGCTGCTATTACGATTCTGCTGTTACTGAAAACAAATACATTAAATTCTTGTTCTGCTAATGATTGTCATGTTGCAATTCGAGCTTGCTGCGTGAATACTGCGAGAGCGATGAGATTAATAAAAAAAGATAAATCCAGAAACATTATAGCACTGTTAACTAAAGAGCCGCCGTCTGACATGCCGCAGTTGCAGGCTTGAAAATCGATTTGCCTCCTACAAACACATATCACGACGTCTGATTTTTTTTTTTTTTTTCAACCAAAAAAAAAAAAAAAGAGAGAGAGAAAGAAAAGAATACCGACATGCTTTCTGTCATTATCACAGTCCCTCGATGTGCGCATGCAATGAAAAGGATGAAAAAGAACAGGAATCATTTGCATAATTTTCCCATTTGCTAAAAAGAAAATTTGGTTTTTCGCTTCAGCGGTAACCTTCAGATCGTTAAATACCAGCATGTGTTTTGTTTTTCTGATGACCAAATGTGGGTGGGGGGTTGGGATGGGATGACTAGTACAATGGCAGCAGAAGACTCTTTTGAACGGAAAGTCAAATAACTGTGTACTTTGATTTTTAACTGCAATTTGCTAAATTCTTTTCATAATCGTTGAGAGGATAAGGGTGACGAGTAATTTTAGTTATTATTCATGATTCAGAACAGTTGTGTTTTTGTGACTGAAAATATTGCAGTCACTGTACTTTCAGTGTTTATAATATAATATAATAGAGCATAATAATTTAAATGTAAAGAAGTATTTTTCATGGAAAAACAAGCAAATGTGTCTTTTTTTAAATCTAACTCATGCCTTGAAAAGCCAAAATTGATTGTAACACCCAGTTTGTACTTAATTCCTCTCTCTCTCTCTCTCTCTCTCTCTCTCTCTCTCTCTCTCTCTCTCTCTCTCTCTCTCTCTCTCTCTCTCTCTCTCTCTCTCTCTCATATTCAACGCATAATAATGCACATCCTTTTTTCACGCATACAAATTCAAACAAAGAGTGAAATTCCAAAACTCAAGCTGGTTGGAATAACATCTGACAAATAAAACTTAATATGTCGTTCATGTTTTTTTATTAATCCAAGCAGTTTAGTGGCTTATCTTTTTTTAATCTTTCTTTCGCTTTTCTCTGCACTTTGTTAATTGAAACGGCTACTCTTAATTATGGTCCTCTCTCCAACAGCACGCCGCAGTGATGGATAGCAGCGAAATTTCAATAAGCCGTAGACTTTGACATTTGGTTCCTCTCTTTTCATGCATGTGTCTTGAACATTTGAGACTGACCATTTGGCGTACGTAGTATTGTCTCTGAAAACACCTGGAAGTGTCACATTTCTATTGATGGACCCTTGATTAGCCTTCATTTGAACTTTCAATATACATATATAATTTGTGGGTGTCCTCATGGGGACAAAATCCACTGATTTGACCTATTGTTCTTCGCACACACGCGTTCTTTTTAATTCTCCCGTTTAGGATATCGTATTGTTTCTTGTGTCTATAGCCATGTCCCATGTTTGAACTCTTTAATATATAGAAACGTGCTTTTTATTGTTCAGAAGTCTCAAAACATTCGTTTATACTTTATTATTATTTTTGCTGTCCCTGACGCGTGCGTATCCCTAAGCAGTGACCCTTTATCGACCCTTAACGAATGAATATATAATGTATTTTGCAAAGAAACCGAAACAAAACGTACGATCATTCATTTTGTTTTTGTCTTGGCAGATGCATATATATCGGCAGACGATAGCCTTTCTTTGAACCACGCCGAATAAATATACCTTTATTTCTTTAATAATGAACGTCGGTTGGACTAAAACATAATCACTTTTTTCCCCCCTTCTGGACCACCGTATCCGCTGCTTTTCGACATTTGCTTAAAGTCTATTGTTCTACTGGGTCTACGCGCGTGCCCCTACATTGAACTTTGCCTATGTAATCTTTCCAGATCGACTCATGCTAAGTTATTTTTTTCTCTCTCTCTCCCTCTCTCTCTCTTCCTATCGCTGCCGGACAATATAATAAACGGTAGGTGTGTTTTACAGTGCATTTGCAGACTCTTGGGGGGTCACTCTGGGTTGAAGTCAGGGTCATATTCGGGTCACGTGACCCAGATTGCGAAAAATATGAACCTGTTGAGGAATAGCCTAGACTTGCCTCTGTCTGAAATAATAAAACGAATTAAAAAAAGATGTTGTGGTCATCGGCGGTCAAAGAAAATCGACCCAAGTAAGGCATGTAAAAGTGCAGCTTCCGATGTTATTCAAGAGTGATGCCAGCTGGAAGAAGCGTTTCTTCATTCGCGAGTTTCTTCGCTTTAGAAAAGCACCCTGCAGCAGACGATACTGTTTGGCAATCGGAAGTCAGGTAAGAGTATTAGTTCTTGGTAATGTTCCCTTTACGACAAATAATGAGTAACGGTTAATATGAACAATGACGATATCTTTGAACTTCTGTTGTATTTCACTCTTGTGTTGATAGTAAATATCAAAGCCGTACATTCATTAGTTTTCTTTCGCTCTCTTTTTAGTCCTCTTTTGATTTTATTTATTTATTTTAATTTTATTTTATATGACATGAAAAAATATGTATGTACTAGATAATTTAATAAATGTTTCTATACAGCAAATGTCTAACAGTAATTACATAATCTCTTTCCAAATGAAAAATAAATAGTGACAAATGTTAATGATTTTTTCATTCAAAATATGACGCCTAGATTTTCTTTCTTTTTATTTAATAATGAAAATGAATTTAAAAAAAAAAAATATATATATATATATGTATATATAACAAAATAAATAATAATAATAATAATAATAATAATAATAATAATAATAAAAAAAAAGTCATTTAAATCGGGAAATATAATGTGGTGATCAGCATAATTATAATTTATTTATTTATTTACTGAACATTTTTTAAAATATAATTTGATACAAATTAGTATCTTTTATATTATTATTATTTTTTTCACGTTCTACTTTTTTATTATTTATTATTTTGATATAAGAATTAAGATTTTTGTTAGGAAATAAAATGCAAAGATATCGTCAATAAGTGAAAAATCTGAAATTCGAAAAATATAATTTAACATTTTTTGTTATGTAACATACTGTATACAAATTCTTATTCTTTTCTATTATTATTATTGACATTATTATTTTTTTTACTTTTTTTATTTTTATGTTTCCAAGACAGTTACCTCATTTTAACAGTGTCTAGCTGGTTACTATACATACTACGCAAAAGAATTTCAATGCTTGTATGTTTTGTTCTTTTGTTGAAGGCTGAATATTTTTCATTGTTTGTTTATGTTGGGGTTTTATTTTAATTATTTAAAAAAAAAAAAAAAAAAAAAATTCTTTCTATTTTCTTCTTTCATTCTTTATTCTTTAACTGTTTTTTCCTTTGATTATGTCGTTTGTCTTCTTCCTGCTCTTCCTACATCTAATCTATTACATTACTATTATTATTATTATTATTATTATTATTATTATTATTATTATCATTATTATTATTATTACCTTCTTTATTTGTTTTTATTCTCTGCAATTTTTACAAGCATAAATTACTCGTATTCATTTCAACCGCCCTTTTGAAATCGCGCGGGTCCGTTCCTGTCCATTCTAGTGTGCTATTCGACAGTAAGAGGAAAGAATTCCGTATCAAAAGAGCCTCCATTAAAACATTTATGTCTAGATTACTTACACTATGAGTCAAGGTCGGGTCTCGTCTTGTCTACTGATCGACCTGTTCCTTTTGCACATCAAAAGAACATCTCGAGCAGGCCTTAAGGTTAAAACATGCTGTAAATACGTGTGCATGGACGCCACAATAAGTAAATAGTATGAAGACTTTGGAATCCGTCGTGTTGGTTAGAACAGAAACTTGTTTTTCCATTAATCTGGACGTAATTTAAATATATGAGTTATATTATATTGTATTTTTGTTTTGTTTGTTTCTTCCATCTTTTTTATTTTTTTATTATTATTTTTTTTTCTTAATTTGTTTTCATTGCTTGATGTGTTTTATTTATTTAACGATTATAATTATTGTTTTTATTGTTATTATAATTATTATTATTATTACTGGTAGCAGTAGTTATTGTTTTAGTATTTGTGGTACTAGTAATTTTGTTTTATTATCTAATTCTTTATATAATTTTTATCTCACTTAACCAGTTTTAAATATAATCTTTAAAAAAAAATCAGGTTTTATACCTTTTTTTTTTTTTTTTTTTTTTTTTTCTTTTTCTTACTTTATTCTTGCTTCTCTTTCTTCTTAAGAATATATCCATCCAGTGTTAAATTATGGAAAACATTACATCAACAGATAACCTTTTTGTTTCGGATAAACACTGTTTTAACATGCTGAAATATTTCTCGTTCCAAACACTGAAATGATATATAATTAATTACATATAATGGTCATAGAGAGATTTTTTAAATTATCCTTTTTATTTATTTATATATTTATTTACTTTTGCTAGTTTGTTTATTTACTGGCACGAGCACATTTCTGAATGTTAAGTGGATCTGACATATTGTATTTCATAAACACACCCTATCTTGACGGAGGGGCGGAAATCCATATCGTTAACACTCCCGATCACTCTTGAAACACGTCGCAAATGTACGTACTGTAGACAGGAATTGCAGTGGATTTTATTTTAGATTTTTTTTTTTTTTTTTTTTTTTTTTTTGGGTAGAAGGAGGAATGAGGTTATTATCTAAATTCTATCTGACTAAAAATAAAACCGTCCAGAAAAAAAATAAAAAATAAAAATAAATAATAAATAAATAAATAAATAAATAAAAAAACAGCAAAAATTACGTTTTTCCAATTTTTATTGCCAACAAATAGCGTTAGAAATTCTGATCGCAAATTTTCATATCCTTTCATCCTTTTGTTCTTCCGTTAATCACTCAACCACACTGGTGGTAATTCAGCGAAAAAATTTATAAATGAAGTAGCAGATGGTTTCAACTCTGGTTTCCTGGTTTACGTTACGTTTCAGATATAATATGTTTTAATATTAAACTGATACTTCTGTTAAAAGTGTTAGTAATAATAATTTTTTTCATTTGCGGACGTTTTTTATACGATTATTCAAACAAAATTAATAATAATAATAATAAATATCACCAGCAAATCCCAGCTATATAACCATCCTAAAAATAAACATTATTTTGTTCGAATTGCGATCGTCATAACAGCGTTATGAGTCCGATTTTTTTTTTTTTTCCACACTCTTATTTCACTGCCCGTCACGTGGCCATGACAATAGAAAAACACACGTTTTTAAGAAATCGGTTCAAGGATATCGACTATTACCAGACTGTTGAGCGAGTGAGAAAGAACTACCATACTATTGTTTCCAGTTCTGAGTGAGATGATGTTAAAAGCTTAACCGGACGTTAAACTTAGACCAGTAATTGAAGTAGAAATTGTTTAGAATATATTTGTTTAAATAATTCAACAGTATTATTGTAGATCTTCTTTTTCTTTTCTCTTTTCCTTGTTTTTTCTTTCTTTTTTTTTTTTTTTTCTTTTTTTTCCATTCCTTTATCTTTATAATTTTTTTTTTTTTTTTTTTTTTTTTATACTGACAAAATAAATTAAAGAAGGGAAGGATGAATGAAAAAAATTAATTAACGGATATAACTGAAAATTCACTTTAGATCTAATTAGGCATTAATTGGAATTTATTTCTAAACTGACAACAAAATGCTTATAATTACTGATTTTAATTTTTTCTATTTATATATATTTGAATTATATATCTGGCTAGCTCAGAGTCTTTTTTTTCTAAGATTTGAATATTTGAATGTAAGAAGTGAAATATATTTAACTACCCAATATAGATTATATTTCTGCTATAGAAACAAGTCAAAGGGATGGGTTAGTTTTCTGACTGCAGATTTTACTTCAAGACTGAAATATTTGAAATACCACTGATGTGTGAGTTCAGTAGTATTGTGTTTCGTCTTTCCAAAATATTCACTATTCGCAGCTTTGATGTTTTGTTAACCATCCTGTTACGACGAAAGGATAGGTTTTAAATAAACATATTGCGAAAATCTCATCTAAATACGTAATAAATATCAGATATCTACGAATTCTAAAACATGTTACAAATAAAAAATAAAAAAAAATATTAAAAAAGAACCCCCAATCCTACGATAATAGCAATAATAATACAGTCTCGAGAAATTGATAAAGCTGAGAACAAAAACTAAACGTAATTTATAATACATTTTAATTGATTTCTACAAATTCTTCATATTTCCCTATGATTATAAATATATGCTGTATATAATTATGATAAATAAAGAGGCAGAATATGATTCTTTATTTGTCATAAAGAAATATTGCTCATTTCCTCTTACAACTTTGGACAGGCTTCGCTTCGTAATTTTGTATCAGTGAGTAAAACAGGTGACTGTGATAACAGACTGAGTCACAGTATTTCGGGGAGGACGCACCTAGAAATTCTGTAAAAACCTTAATAATTCGAAAACAAATCCTATTTTTATAGTTTCAGTTTCAATCCACAAATACTGTTTTTATTTATTTATTTGTTATTATTTTTATTTTTATTTTTATTTTAACTTTTTTCATAACTAATAGAAATATTTTTAAAAATCGGGTTATTACTTTTATTTTCGTTTTTGATTTTTAGGAATATTGTTATTTTTAAATGGATTTTTTTTTTTTTTTTTGGCTGATTCTCATTAATGTTTTTCTTCTTGTGTATGTATGGGAAAAGGATGAGTTTCTTTGTACACCATTTTTTTTATTAGAATATATATATTTAAAAAAAAAAAAAAAAAAAAAAAAAAAAATGTTTTATATTATACTTTGATATATGGACTTCAAAATGATTTTGTTGATAAATCAGACAAATCTTATTTTGATGCCTCGAGGAGCATGCCCGAGTTTACATGTATACAAAATAAAGTAAGTCTTCTATTACAGACTCCTCCCTCTTAGCGTGTGCCGAAAGTCTCTCAATGCTTGGCTTGAATGGCAGCGGAAACCTTAGAAATGCGACAAAAATAATTTAAATAACAATAAAAGCAAGCAGAGCTTTTTTCATTGGCTGACTTTTTTCTCTCACTCACAAACGAAGCAGGTGTCGCGTGCTCCGTTGACCAATAATTGTTACGAAGTAGAAAACGCCATTTTCTGTATAAAAAAAAAAAAAAAAAAAAAAAAAAAAATGTTGGTGCACGTAACATATTTTCATAACCAGAAAGACAAACTCGAATATGGATAGGTCAGTTAGCTCGCATCTCGCATCACTCTCAGTTTAATTTATTCAGCGTGTTGAAGTACCGGCTCCAGTACTTGGATACCCGTCAGCTAGTAGCTAAATACCAAAAGTTCACATGCTGTGGTCATATTCCCCGTGTCTAATGATTCGTTGTATTTTCGTTACATGATCCATCCAGTAAGGTAAGAAATGATTATGTTCTGCGACTGCAATTTTTGTTTTATTTTATTTTTATGTTATTTTATTTTTTGACTATTGATTATGTGTTGAAATAGATATGAATGTTTTCCTGTTTATGTCTTTATAAGTAAGTTGTAAAATTGATTATGCAGCTATTAAGATTTTTTTTTTTTTTTTTTTTTTTTTTTTTTTTTTTATGTGTGTGTGTGTGTGTGTTCAAACAAAATTCAAATGTGGCTTTTTGAAATTTAGATAATCTTGTCCTAGCCTGCCTGCTTCACGAATTTGTTTAATTTAATATTAAATATAAAATTTTAGAAATTTTATAATTTTTTTTTTTTTTTTTAATTTAAATTAAAACACAATATAATTAATTTTTCGACATTATTCCAATCTTCTTCCTCATCACCATTGTCGTTGTCGTTATCATTTTACATTAATTTTATAAAAATGTATTATTATTCTGTTGTTGTTACAAAGTGTTAACAGTTTATATTTAAATTTCCTGTGTTTGTGGTATGCTCAGTTTTAACGTAATTATTCTTTATCTGTCGTGATCAACGTCGCATTTTCATTTATTTCTTTATACATTTTCAAATAAAACAGTAAATGTTCGAGTGTAATTAATTAAACACATTTAAACACTAATGAATTGTTTCACCTTGTTTAAAAACACACACACATCGTTTTGTCAAACTGAACACACACAAACGACAACACACAAACTATCAAGTGATACTGAAAACAAGCCCAAAGTGTAAGTTTACAAATACAGAAGCTGAAATCCTAACACCTTTGTTAACCACTGCGTTTAGAAGACGTTTAATGTCGTCACTGACCAACGCCGGTCTGTGTAAATATGTTGTTTGCGAGGTCAACTGAGGGTCCTGTCCACTTGTTGTGTCATCACAGCGCGGCCAAACATCGTATATCGTGATCTCTAAATAAACACCCCATTTACATATTTGGCTACCTGAAGGGGTCACCAAACATATGACACCGACATAGCCTGACTGACCAAATACCACAGAGCTTTTGTGTTTCTTCAATGCAAGTTTTCTGTCTACTGGCTGTAACAGGCTATTGTGGATTGCGACCTCTGTCCTAACCAGGTCACAAGAAGACGATTTAAAAAAAAAAAAAAAAAAAAAAAAAAATTCGCCTTATCGGTTCTAAATATATCAAATTGTTGAATAACTGAAAAAACAAAAATGACCCGAGGGTTAATAATAATAAAATATTTCCTTTTAAATACTGAGTGATAAAAAGGTGAAAAGTGTTGCTGTGATAAAAGTGATCACAAGAAATGATAATGAAAAGTAATAATAAATTATTTCAAATTTCCACAGTCCAGTTCTTTTGTTCTGCTTAGCTATCATATTATATGCTGTATGTATTCGTACGTGTATTTTTATGTGCGTAGAAATAAATGTAGCTATGAGATTTTAATGTGCTATGTGGGGATAATTATTTACATTCATCTATTAATCTCTCTGTTTATATTTTATATCTAAAAGTTACGAAGACACTGCAGTCATCAGCATACATACTGTATAACATACCACGCGGTAGTATGATATTGTCTTAAAAAATATGGCTTAATTTTAATTTACAGTTTATTTATTGTAATATATAATTACAGAGAACTGTATATTTTATTTTCTCCGTTAACTGTTTAGTTATTATTATCATTTTTATTTTATTTTATTTTTTCTGACGTTCAGTTCTTTGGCTAGTGTTAAATATTTTTGTTTTATTTGAAATGCTATCATAAGCTAGAGAAACAACACAACACGGTAGAAGAAGACAATTGTTATAAATACAAAATCAAGATCAGCGTCCGAACAGACTTCCTCTGCAACAAAAGAAATAAGTCGTCAAATGTTAGATGCATGATTTACTCCATTCTGATTTATCACGATTACCGATCAGATGTTTTGAATCGTTTCAGCACTAAACAGCGTAATGCACAGCAAAGAATTTCAGTCTGAGATCCCAGACATCTTTTATGATTTACATCTAAAGCTTCAGTAAAACCGTTAAGTGCGGATTTGCAATTAGTGTATGTGTACACATGTTTATGTATTAGTGTATTTCGATAAATAACTCCAGAAGTCATAAATGATGCGCCGGCTAAAAAATAATTTTATCCGCATCTAAAATTTATATGAGTATTTTGATAACTGATGAGAAATTATAATTTCAGATTTTTCAGTGAGTCCTAATTACGAAACGATGAAATCTGTTTCAGCGCATAAAATTACTCATTAATTACTTAGAATGAATGAAGTACGTAACAGACCAGAGTAAGACCTTACAGTTGAAATTTGGCGTGTCCCAAAGATTTGCATCTGCTGTTTAGTATGGATACATTTCTTTGAAATGTATATTCAGATACCATATGAAATACCCTTCAAACTAGTCAACAAACTCCGGTATTGATGTGAGGGATGATATATTTTTAAAATCAGCTGAAGTTTAAATCTTTGATTTTATGATTGTATTTTATTTCAATATAACAGTAAACAAACAAACAAACAACAACAACATCTAGACTGTTGCGTCTTATACTAAACGTTTAGAAAGTGGATTTGTTTTTCCACATTTCAGAAGAAAGAGACAAAAGACAGGTTTCGTAATAAATATCAATTATCTGAGAATTACAGAAAGTGTTATCAAATAAAAACAAAACAGAAAGAAACCCCACCTCCAATCCTACAATAATAACATTACTAGTAGATTATCAAGAAATTAATGATGTTATTAAATACAAAACTATTAATTTGTAAATGCTGAATTTCAAAGACTGACATTTGTCTTGATCAGAGACTAAGAGGGTTACACACGTATCTGAATAAACCTGTATAAATTAACCAAATCGACAAAATAACCAGTGCTTTTTCGTTTCATCACATTTTACTAATGGCTTATCTTCTATGTAATACGTTTGATTAAAGTATAATCATAGCATAATACAAAACACTTTAAATGCAGCTAACTGGCTTTAAGATTATTTTGGACAGTAAATTAAGTGAGATATTTTGTAAAGTTTATATAATTTATTTGAACGACATTTTTGGTTAAGAAAATCAATTTTTAGGTCTTTAAAGAAAAAGGAGGGTTCCTCCACTATGCGAAGTGTCTTTGTATTCATTTTGATAATCTGTGTAAATCTCAGTCATGACACATCTTTTCTCATCCAGCCTTCGTACAGATCATTTAATAAAATGTATGTTTTATCTGAATAATATCTCATTGCTCTTAATTCATGTTTGTATTACTGTTGTCCTGTTAGTCCGATTTGGGGAAGAAATGGACAAAATGTACTCTTCAGTATTTTCTCTGTCAGTTATAATTTTTCGTTTAACCTTTACATAATTTTTTTTTTTTTTTTAATGTTTTATTAATAAGGGGAACAACATACTGCACTAGATTTGCAAGTCGTTGTTAATTAATTTGAAACATTCAGGATTTTCAATTTGGATTAATTCGTAATTCATATATTATACAGAATATTTGTTAATCTGGTTTAAATATCGTGCTTTGGATGTAGTATCGTGTCTGTTTTTCTAAGATGTAAGCACAACTTATTTTTCAATCATTTTATTTAATTATATGCATATTTTAAATTAAAGTTTGATTCACTCTTACGCAATCAAAGTAGTGCAGAATGTACAACTATCCAGAGGGATTTTTCACTGATTAAAAAGCGTGACCCCACCGTCACCCCATTCTGTGCTTAAGACCACAGCGGTACAAGCAGTAGCAAGAGCATGTGTGGTGCCTGGTCAGTTGTAAATAAATATTGCGCATTATGTGTGACACTTATTGATTGGCTAGTTGTGAAAACAGCGCGAGGCAAATTGAACACATCACTTCGGTCGCATATTGATCTCAAACTGCAGTACACGAGCTTGCTTAATGTATTTATTTAATTGCGGCGGCTATTTTCGCAAGCTTTTGGGTGCAGTGGCCGAATACTGGGGATTCTAGGTCCTAATGCTTTATCAATTGATTTTTATCAGTTATTTCAATACATAACGTTGTTTTTCTTGTAGTTTCTCCGATTCGTCACCGTCATTTCTACAGACGTCTCTCTCTCTCTCTCTCTCTCTCTCTCTCTCTCTCTCTTTTTATATTTATTTTTAAATTACGAAACGACTTCCACTACTACTGTTGTTACTGCTGTTATATTTAACTTTACACTCGGTAAACTTAACCATATTCTGCTTGACCATTTTTCAAATCTGTTCTTCTAAATTATTATTTTTTTTTCTACTGCATTATATTCAGTAATCAAATACATTATGTCAAGTAAATCGTAATAATATAACAATACTACTGTTAATCTTTCCTATATTTTATTATGAAAATTTTCACGTATCTTATTTAATGTTTGTATTCGAAACCGATGTTTATAATCTTCCTCCATTATATTTATGTTACATACCGTATTAAAACCACTATAATGTCTTTAGACGTATTACATCTACCATTATTTCATCTTTTATTTCGTTCTCTATTTTATTGCACACCCAACAATCGAATCTGTAAGTGTAGATAGGTTGTAAAACGAATATATCAATTACTTTTATTATATAAACGTATATTATGAGATTTTCATTTTCTAAATTGGTTTCCTTTTATCTTAAAAGCTTGCCTACTTATAAAACTGAAATAACAATTCCCATCAGTTATATATAAAAGCTTTATTAAGCAATAACTACTACTACTACAAAAACTTGAAACATTTAATAAGTTAAAAATATGATAAATATTCAGTATACCTCTTATGGAATATTTCTGTGCAACAATGAGAAAAAATAAACAAAAAAGGACATAAAAAATTATGAAATTGCCTGTTTGTAATGCCTCTTTGATACTGCCACTGATGCGATTATCATTTTACAAACTTATATTTTATAAACTGTTTCTCTTGTCATATACAATCGAAACTGATCGTATTGTAAATATCGTATGAAACACATGGTATTAATATTTTACACTTGGCTATAACTTCGTGTTTTATCTGTGACGTTTTACGATACATTTTACTGAAAAAACATTTACTTTATTTTTATGAGCATCTCTGACGTGATAATAAATTTCTGTTCTCTCGTGTGACACTTGGTGAATTTTTATCTCAGTCTGAAGTGTCACATAACACATACAAGTTTCGATCAAACTATAAATATATTAATATTTTACTGTGAGAAAAATGATTGCAAGAGTATTTCGTGCCGTGAACAGAGTATTGAAATATTTATAGTGTTATTTAATCTGAATCATACTAACACTCGTGCCAACATGCATGCAGACATACCATCATACATACATACATACACACATACATATATACATACAACCACATACGCCCCTCAACACGACAATACATAAATAAAAAAGAAATACAAACATACATACACAATACTACATACATACATATACACACACGTACATATTTAAATATGTAAATAATAATAATAATAATAATAATAATAACAATAATAATAATAATTTAAGATACAATAAATTATGGAATTCCTAATTAAAGTTTTATTCTAAAAAAAAAACCAGTACAAAGAGACCTAAACGTTTGTAATTACAGCTGTTGTGCAGTGCTCTTATGTTTATGATATCACTGTTCACAGCGACCATCTGTTCATAAACTGACAATAATATTCTTTCCGTGTAACATTATTAAATTTTATTTAACAGTGATCTCCGTTCAATAATAACATTTTAAACATGCAAATACTAGTACGCTAGTGAACAATGTGGTTATTAGCGTAGAAAAATGTTTCCAAATTACCATATTTACGTATGCGTATTTCATAATTAAACACTGGAAAAAAAAAAAAACTTTATAAATCATCCACCATTAAATGAAAATAAAATAAAATAAATTTTATGGTTGATATGCTTTATTAAAAGTTTTGTTGTACCTTAAATGTTTATTTGTTGAAAATATTGTTGGAAAATAATAGATTTTTGTTTTTGTTATTTGGTGCATTGTTTTTCTATCACTTTTTCTCTCTTTTTTTTTCTGTTTATGTATAGATACTGAAGACTAGATGTAATGTTAGTTTTAATACGACTTTAGTTTGTTTCATGTTAATTTCAAAGTTTTTATAAATTGTATTTTAATTAACTATTGAAATTTTATTTTAAATTTTTAAATTTTGTTTTAATTAGTTATTTAAATATTTATTTTATTTTATTTTATATTATGAGTATTTGATTTATTTATTTTACTTTTATATTTTAACAAAACTGGAATATATATATATGTGAATATATTTTCAAAATAAAATAAATAACATTATAATTAAGACAACATTAGTCGGCTAAAGTAAGTGCTTACATCTCCATATAGTATAAAGTAAAATAACAATAAATAAATAAATAAACATAATGAAACATTAAACTCATACAAGACCGAATAAATTAAGTATTTCTATTTTTAGATAATATTTAATTTATTACTCATTTGATTATACACTTTTCAGTATGAAATTACTTATGTTAACAATTTGGTTCATTTCTTACTCATTTGACAAACTACAAAATGTATTAATTCTAAAAAATGAATTTGAATTTCGAAAACAAACAAAGAAACAAATAATAATAATAAACATTCATGGCAATTACACAGAACGTAAAAAGAATAATAATATGGTAATTTGCTATAATTATTTACGGCTAAGCTGGTGTCCATTAAATAAAATACATGTTCTATAGATAGATCTGCAGTTCTCGATATAGCCCGTTCATGGATATGAATTGTCACCTTTAATCCATGTACTTTTTAAAAAAGCGGCATTCTCAACCTTGTGCAATATGCGCATACACATGTATTATTTTAGTATAGATTTTGAGGACGGGTTTGGACTAGTTGTGTACCTACTGGACGGGGTCATTTGGCGGTGGCGGAGGATTTACATACCAGCTTTCATTCACCAACAGTAATAAGAACGGTGTGTGTTCTCAAGGTGTAGTGTATTTATGTAGCTCGTTCCGCTCATACTTACATAGCAGCATACTACAACAAAAATACTCTTTCCACTCTGACCCTGCCTGAACTCTAGATGCCCTTTCACTCAACCGATGACCGAAAACCTTTCGGTATTTTTAATCGTAAGCACAACCCATCATGTGAAAGAGAGAAGGGGAAGGAGGGGGGGGGGAAATTGATCGAGAAAAAAAAAGAAAAGCAACAAAAAACCCATGAAGATGTATTAGATTTGTAGTAAGTGCTCGGATTTCTGTAGGTGGTAAAAGCTTGCTAATCAGATAGGAATTTTATAACCAGCACGATTGTAGGTGATTAAATTCTGCCGCGAAAATAGATCGCGTAAACGGTTAAAACGCATTAAAGCGCTATTTGCCAATAGAACACTACAACACATTATGTTTTCACTACGTAAACATTGCAAATCAAGAACTAGGTCCACATAAGGCAACGCTTATTGCGTATTTCTTCCTTCATTCACAATTGTAATTAAGGTAAGCGTAAAACGTTGCGCAATATTGCCGCATATTGGGCATTTTGCGGTCATCTCCATGTAACAGGGTCAGCTCAATTGGACGTGGAAACGAGGCTGTCACCTTTTGGCCTTGTAAGCAACTGCCGTGTCCTTACGCAACCTTGAGCTGTGTGCCTGGCCAGCCAATCAGAGGTTACCACTGGACTGTGATGTCAGTAAGCTTTTCAACTGGACATGCCTTGCACCGAAGAAGACCAGAGATGATTGGTTAGCTAATTTTGGATTACGTGATTCGGAAAGCATTTGCATACATGGCACTTACTGGCGTCATTTCGGGTCACAGAGCCAACGATTATGGACCTGTGATAGCGGATTACACCATTTTGTATGGCCGTTACTTCGAGGCCAGCAGAACGCAACACAGGCCATTTGCCAAGAAGAACAGCACACCAGGTAATGATATTTATTTTATTTCAATGAATATTTCGGCATTGGTGTGTTATCGAAAGTAGCCGGTTTATCGATTGCGAAGTGATGTTTACCGTTAGCAGCGCTAGAAGTGGGCGTAAGACGCAATTCGGAGGTGAAAGGAGTAGTTTCGTAACCTTATATTATTGTTTACATTTCAATCGGTGTACACGTGTACGCCGTACAAACTAGTTTCCTCACACACCCTCTTTATTTTACTGATAGCCTGTCTGCTTCTGCGCTATACTATGTATTACACAGTTGTAGTAAACAACATACTCTGTGAATGATTTCTTATTGATTAATGGTTTCGATTGACAACCGCTTTAACCGTACTGGCCGCTTACTCAACCCGTTGTTTAAAAAAGAAATGGGATAGGCGCTGGTAACTTGTTTACTCATTAGGTGCGTCACCAGTGAGTTTACGATTGTGTATTTGATACTGTTCTTTCTTTCTTTAGTAACAGTACGTAAGTTTTTCAGCGTTATGTGTCTAACACTGGAGTATTACTGATCATGATGTAACCCCAAGAGTATGTAATAGTCGAGTGTAAGGGGCGCGCACTGGTATAATAGACTTGTGACGTAATTCGGTCAAAAGAGGACATATTTATCATAGTATTCATACCCTTCTGTTCATGTTAGAAGGTAAGAATAGATTCTATGTTAAAGAGATCATACTGGTATATATTTTTAAAATGTATGTTCGTTGTCGACGTTTTTGTTTGTAAGTGTTATTAACTTTGTATATGATTTGTTACCCACCAACAGAAAAAACAAATGAACAATAAATATTTATGAGTCAAGAGTATAGTCGTTACTGAATGATGTTGAATCTGATTTTTTTTTTCTTTTCCTTTCTTTTTTTTTTTTTTTTTTTTTATTTTCTTTTATTTATTTTCTTTTATTTTTTCTGCATAATAAATACAGTTCTTAACACAATACTGTACAACAGGGAAATAAAAAGCAAAATATGTGAAAGAGTCAGCAGGGAATACAGACCTGAAAAACACGGTTACTCACTGAATGTACTTCCTCCTTTGTCTTGCAATCAATTAAAACTGTGTATTTCTTTATCCATGACTTTTATTTTAAATGTTTGTTTAATTAAATAAATTAATTTTCAGTCTTATCAGGATTATTAATCAATTTATAATATATTTGTTAAATAACTCTAAACGGACAAGAAAATTATTGTCATTGTTGTTATGGTTACTAGTATTATTATTGTTGTTGTTGTTGTTGTTGTTGTTACTGAAAAGGTAAGAAATGAAGGTTTCTGCTTTAGACAGTAAATTACAACGGTTAAAAAAAATATATTCCCAGATGACACGTACAGCATTTGTTGAAGCTATTTTTAAGTCTGGTATTCGGTGTCTAAAGTAAACAGTTTATCTGGTGAGTGGGAGGCGGTCGCTACGATAGGACTTTAGTGAAGTGTTTCCTGAAGAACACATGATATCGCAGTCTTTCGTAACGTACTTTTAACGTAAACACGTCACTACAAGCACAGTTCGTTAATTCAGGGGCGGGGGAAGAAAAGGTGATTATCGGGTGAAAATCGATGGTTGCATTTCTTGCTATGGTAAAATTACTGTAGAAGTGACTAATGCAGAAAACACTTGATATATTGTGTGTATGTCCCTGTTTCACTCAACAGACTGGGATCGTTGATGTTATGTTAGTAACATTGTGAAACACAGCTGTTGTAACCATGTCAGGTCGTGCCTTTTCCAGCAGAGCACTGTACACGGTTGATAACAGTCAACATTTCAAGGCCGACTTTAAATCAGCAAGAATTGTCATGGGTATTGATCACAGGCCCGTCACATTGCATAGTTAACTATTTTCAAAATACTTCATCTGACGAGTTCATTTGTTGTTGTTGTTGTTGTTCTGCTTTCTTCTTCTTCTTCTTCTACTTCTTCTTCTTCTTCTTCTTCTTCTTCTTCTTCTTCTTCTTATTATTATTATTATTGTTGAAATTAATATATTTAAGTATGTTGTGAAAAACGAAATGACAACTTGCTCTTTTGATGTACAAAATTGCGATTGCCGCTTTATGGGGTTTACAGTTTTATAATGCAATATTATTTTGAACTGCCCTTTTTAACAGAGAATAGATCAACGACTTTTGTTTTATTTTTCAACTCTTTTTCATGACATGAATATGTATGCAGTGATTATGCTCATATAACAGAATACATAATACAGAGGTTCCTTTGGTAATACGATATGTAACGATATTTATATTATCATGATATTGATTATTCGCAGTAAACTAGTCAAATATTTACATATATATTATAAGAAATATTATATTACGTAGATATAAAATAAATAGTAAAATTAAGTGAGTAAAAGAGTGTTCGTTCTGGCGGGAGAAATTAAACAGAAAACAGTGTGTTGTAATTTATACATGTTTATCGTGGTAACACACCTGCAGACAGCGTAGTAAGAAATAACACTGGCAGTATTTAACACGTCCGAAGATAAAGAAGAGTTTATTGATAACCTGTCAGCTTGTTACTGTTTGTCTAGTCGATCCAGAAACAGTTTAGTGAACTGGATTTTTTCTGAGCCGCTTATGTCTTCAAATATTAACTTTTATAACGATTTTGCTTTTTGTTATTTATTTATTTATTGTTATTATTATTATTATTTTTTTTTTTATTTTTATTTTTATATTTTTATTTTTAAATCAGCTCGCATAATTTTATTACGATTTTTTTTTCTTTCCAAAATTAAACAATCCAGTTTATATTCTTCTTCTTCTTCTATTGCATTTAAAATAACAAAAATACAAATACCTGTATTAGCGCATGTAATTGGTTAACAAAAAGTCTAGTTATCCGTTTCATAATAGTGATTATTATATTTATCTCTGTGATGAACTTAGATCGAATAAATAACCTTTCAAAAATGTCCACTAACAAGTTTTACTTTGAGAATGAAAATTATTTTCTGTACGTCATCGATAATTTCTATTCTCTGGATATAAAAAGATTATTTAATGAGTTACATGTTTAAAGCGCCGGACATAACGCTTGTCGGACGTAATTAGTAAAACGTGTCGCCAGAAATAATGTAGGTTAACAATGTTAAATTCAATCTGCAGCTGTTTAGCCTGTATTGTCGTTTCTCCAAATATAAAAGATGTTCTTGCATTCTCTCTTTCTCTTCTTTTTCTTCTTCTTCTTTTTTTTTTTTTTTTTTTTTATTTATTTTTGTACATTTATTTTTATTTAACGAATTTCAAGTTTCCACGATAATATTTATTTTACTTGCCGGACACCAGTCAATACCCTGAAAGAAGAAACCCAACACTATCAGATGTAAACTGGTTTTGGGATGTCTTACGTAAACAACGTATTGGGTTACCTGCGCCCCGACGGTTTTTCTACAATGCAAATGCTTAAAACAAAAATGTTATATTCTATGCGGTGTCATATGAAGCTTTTATAAACTAGATTTACTATTTCAGATAATTTATCTTTCTAATCTGTGTGTATTCTTTAATATATATATAAGTAATAATAATCTACAGTTTCCTTAAAATACAGACAGGAAGGTGCTGAAAAAAAAAAAAAAAAAAAAAAAAGCAGCAAAAAACTCCCCGAAAGAATAAGATAATAATAAAAACTTTGATTTATGAAACGTCTAATGGCATTCGTTTTAACAAATATTTTAAAAGTTCTTATTCATGGTTGACCGATATTTACAATTTGTATATGTGATATGAGGGGGAGTGAGGGGGGGGGAGAAAGTATAAATTAAAACATCAATTTAAAGAAAGAAATATTTTTTTTTTTTTCATAAAAAGGTACGTGGACCGAAAGGTGATTATCACAGTACGCCTTAGGGCTATCAGGTTTAGTTTCCTTGTGTTGTTATCTGGCCTATTTTCCTGTTACGTGATAGATATACCTCGCTAAGATCAAAAGATCGCAGCGGTCGATTTGATTTTATGTACAGTCATGCTCACACTTCATTATACAATTTTAAAAGAAGTAGAGTTCAAGAATATTTTTATTGCAGATAAAATTTCCATCACACGTAATGAAATAGAACCTGAACGTATTGTATTTTACATTTCTTGATGTCAAAGACCACTCGGTTATTTCTTGACATACAAATTGTTTTTTTTTTTTTTTCTGTATTCAGTTGTATTATCGAAGAGTTACATATAGTTTTATTGTTTCACTGAATAAGAAATCAAAGAGCATGCTTCACATGAGGTTACTGAAATATATATATATGTGTGTGTGTATGTATGTATGTATGTATGTATGTGGTGTTAATGTCGTGGCAATCATATTCTACTTCCCAACCCGTTCACAACTAACACACAATAGCGTCAGAGATAAGGCGCGATATATTTCAGTTGTTTATGCATTTTGTAATGTTCAAACAGGTAAATGTTTGTAAAGGACTCGTTCAGACTTGCCTGCAAGACTGCAGCAGTTTGCTTTTACAAAAATCAGGTTATTTGAACTGATAATACATGTTGTGTATTGTATTTGCATTATCACTATAGATAAGTGTATTACAAACAAAAATAAATCGTTATTTCAATACTATGATATTAGTTACAACTATGTACTGTGGCTTCTGTTCCGATCAATACATACTGTTTTCCTGTTTGTATGGTCACTATCGATGAAAACGTGACCAAATAAATAGCTGAAATTATTTGTTACGGTATTTATTGTGGTTACCCAACGTGGGGCCTTAGCACGAACATAATGTGCGATATAAAATGACAACAGACTATAAAAATCTTGTTAAGAGGTGAAGTAAATTTGAAGTCACAGAAAAACGCTAATTTCGTTTTGTTGTAAACACTGATCTCTCTCTCTCTCTCTCTCTCTCTCTCTCTCTCTCTCTCTCTCTCTCTCTCTCTCTCTCACACACACACACACACACACACATACACACACACACACTTCTGTCATGAGGTGTCTTTCCAGGATGTTCATATCCTTTCTTATCTTTTTTTTCTTTTTGTTCTTTATTGGGTATCTCCTTCGTTATTGTTTTCATTTCCGCACCTTAAAGCCATGCTTTTTAGGTTTGAGACTACAGCTGTCAGTTAAAGAGATATATTGAAGATAATAATGCACACAACAATTAGATACACAACAATGTGATAAGCACTGTCAGTTACGCATATATCGTGCTGCCAAATTTAGAAATTATTTTAATAGCTGTTATTAATTCTGCAATAGAAGAAATGTTGCATCATTCTAAATTATTTTTGTTTTGGAAATACTAAATTGGAGTTTCACAAATAGTAAAAATCTGAAACTATTAAATATATTTATTATTTAACTGTTGTTGTTGTTACGTAGTAGAAGTAGTGATGTCACTGATATTGATAATGACAGTTATAATTGAGATGATGGTAGTAACAGGAAAATCAATTCTAAATAGAAGAAACGGCAACGGGAGTAAAAACGTAGTGTAACCTTTTTCTGTATTGTATAATAACGTAGTGTAACCTTTTTCTGTATTGTATAATAACATAGTGTAACCTTTTTCTGTAGTATATAATAACATAGTGTGTTACCTTTTATGTATTATATAATAATGTAGTGTAACCTTTTATGAATAGACTAGTATTACTGTTTTCTGTATTATATAATAACGTAATGTAACGTTTTCTGTGTAGTGTAATAAGGTAGTATATCTTTTTTTTCTATTTTAACTAATGCAGTGTAACTGCTTTCTGTACTGTAGTGTAACTGCTTTCTGTACTGTAATATAACGCAGTATAACCGTTTTCTGCGTTAAAAAACAACGTAATATAACAGTTTTGAATAATACAATCGCGGTGTAACGCTATTCTCTATATTATATAAAAACAATGTATAAATGTTTCTGTATTTCATAAAAACATTCCAGTAATTATCTTCTTCTGTCTTTGAGTCTATGATTATAAGTGTATTAAGAGATAACCGTGTTGTCACAAGATTGTATCAGCTCACCATTGTGTTTATTATTTTTTAATTATACATTATTACTCCCTGCCATTCCAACGACAAAAGCCTTATCAAAGTAGTTTATGACAGAATGTTGCGTGACCTTTCGGAAAAACTCGCATATCTCGATCATCTGAAAGACACTGTAGGTAATACGACTTACCGAGATGAATTATTAATGTTGAAGAAGAAACTTTAGATATACGGTTATTCGCTGTTTGTTAGCTGATTTCATTTGAAAACTGATATCGATCATCTATGTTCAACTGATATTAAGGTATTGATCTTTTAATTGTTCCTATTCGCGAGCCATAGCAAAACAGCGTGTCCTTTTGGTAAATATTTTATGATTCTTTTTACATATTGCATAGGCCTTTAGCCTGACGAACGTAACCTTGGTCGTTGGTAAACAAGCAACATATACATAAAAGAAATGGAAAGAAAACAGTTTAGAAGCGAACCATCTTTTAGATCGGATAGGTAAAATATTTAACGGCTACTAAGTATCTTGTTTTTATCAGTAGTCATCGGAACGCTAGTACATTGGAAATAGTCAAACCTCGTACAACTAGCGCAAATAACTGTCGCTAAAAACACATTTTAGTAAAAAGAAATTACAGAATAATGACACAGTAAAGTTATATTATTTACCTTGTGATTTGCCCTTAAAAATGCCTTAAGTATGACGACAGACATTTTACAATTAACGTAAACAACACGGAAAACTTTCGTTAAAAATATAAATTTAAAGAATTTAAAGAATATTTTAGTTATAATCTGTGGTTAAAATAAATAAATAAATAAATAATAATAATAATAAAAATTAAGCACGTTTAACAAATTCTTATTTAGCAGCTTTAGAGCTGTTATCAAAATGGGATGTAAATCAAATTCAGCATTTGTCAGCAACTGCTCCCTGACCTAAAGACTTTGATTTAAGCTGTAACTTCAGTAAATGGTTATGTTCTTTTCCAACTCTTGCTATATAACTTATACATCAAAGACTACTTTGAGTGTGAACAGATGGGTGAAAAGATTAATTTTAAAGGACAACGTGTGTAGTTTCTAATTCTTTTTTCCCAGCTGACAATCTGATTCTGATGATCAGGGCAAGGACAAAACAACATAAAATAAAGGGTGTTTGGTTGTTGCGTGCCCCGATCAGCTTGCTTTAACCATAATTGTCACGCAATCATCAAGATATGATCGGGCATTCGATCAGTCACCTCAGCTTTTATCGTCTCAATCTTCAAGACTAGTGATACAACAGTTCAAATTACGGTTGTCATACTTCTGTGACATTCGCCATGAAACACGACCTAAGTTTACATCACCATTTTCATTACAAAACAAAAAAACAGCTGGATTTGTAAGATCTTAGCTTTTGTCATTTGAAATAACTGAAAGAATGATTTATGTTAATATATTTTTTTCCTTAGTGCAGCATTTCATAGCTTAACACACACACACACACACACACACACACATTTGCATATACAACCCCAGGGCTTGTATTAACAAGTCGTATTTAAACAAAATAAATATTTATTAATATATATATATATACGTTTGTTTAGAGATATCTGAATGCAAAAATTGTTATATATATGTGTGTGTATATATATATATATATATATATATATATATATATATCGTTGCTCTGATTTGTATGTTGTTATTGTTGTTATTAATATTATTATTATTATTATTATTATTATTATTATTATTATTATTTCAGATTATATAAAGTTATACTGCACTTTACTAACAGTTGTTATATTTACAGTCTATTTAAGGTTCCACACAGCTGGAGAAGACCTGCTGAGGAATTTAATGGCCATTCGCCGGTAGCTAAGAAAAATCGTGAGATGGAGGAAAATGGAAGTGTTAAAGAAGAATTACACCAGGAGTCAACAAAGCAACATAAGGCAAGTCCTGTATTAACCAATGGACATGCAGCCATCTGCAATGGGGTGGTTAGTCATGATGAAAATATCGAACGTAAAATACATTCACCAGAGGCACAAGATATTCCACTTGATTTTTCCTTCAAACGAAAAAGCATTGAATCATTATCCGAAAGTTTTACTGATGACTCGAGACCTTCTTCTAATAGTCCCCATCTTAGTCATGACAGTTCGGATGAGCATTTCTCAAACAACAACAAAATCAACGAATCCTCTCTTTTGGACAATGCTGACCAAATTGGGGAACCCAAAACTGCTGTCTCGCGCATTCCCAACACTGCCCTGGCAGCAATGGGAGTGTTCCCTGAAATGAATGCAGGAATGGTCTCAAATGGAAACATGCTGACTGGATTCCCTGCAATGGCAGCTTTCATCGAGCACCAGCGTCGTGCACAAGCGAGTAAAAACACCCGTCCTTTTAAAGCTTACCCTAAAAGCTCATTGTCAATGCCCGTGGGGTACTATGGAATGCCTGGTTATGTGCCCGTGACCCAGTCAGACACTATGATGCACGGACTGAATGTGAATTCGGAAGAGATAATGAACATGTACAAACATCAAATTCAGGCTCTGAAGGAGCGTGAGAAACGACTTTCGGGAATGAAGCAAACGGTGGCGAGCGTCAATTCCAACGTGTCAAGTCCTGCCCGAAACAGCAGCAATGGCAGTAGCAGCAGCAACTACAGCGAAACGCCACTAAACAACAGCACCTCTTACCACAATCCGAACTCTCCTACGTCGAGAATTACCTCTCTGCCATACACAAGCGGAACAACCACACTTGTATCCAGCACGAGCACCCTGATCAGTTCCAGTGGAAGCAGAAAGCGACCAAAGATTCTGCCAGACGAGCAGAAAGACGAAGCCTACTGGGAACGCAGGCGCAAGAACAACGAGGCAGCCAAACGGTCTCGTGATGCCAGGAGGGCCAAAGAGGACGAGATAGCGATTCGTGCGGCACTCCTTGAGCAGGAGAACCTCAAATTACGGGTAGAAGTGGCAGCGCTTAAGAGTGAAACTGCCCGACTCAGGTGTATGTTGTACAACAGCTAGGACCTCATCTTAAAAGATGACTCTCGGGGACCTACATTAATTGTGTATGTGTCAGCAGCATCCTGTCCACATCCGACCTGACATTTCCATTCTATTTCATTCAATGTGTGTGAGGTTTGGATGTTCATGTTTCTGTTGTTCTTTTTTTTCTTTTTTTTTTTTTTTTTTTTTTTTTTTTTTTGATTTAATTTTTTTTCTTTTTGTAAGTTTATGCAAAATACCTTATAGGGAAATGGTGATATTCAGACTACCCTGCAAGCTGCTTGGTGGTCCAGCTCAGGTGATAAGGGTTCATTTCATCTTGTTGTCCATGCACTGGCGAAAACACAACTTAAACCTTTAACATCTAATTAACTGACCAGTAGATTGCTGTCCATATTTAAAAATGCTTCAATGGTAACTGAGATTTTCCTTTTAATTAATTAGGAAAAAAAATTCAAACTTTTTTCTATTTTCTTGCAAGATTTGCTGCTATGACTTGGCAATTTGCAATTATCTTCAAATGAACTGTGGAAAGAAAATATTAAATAATGAACTAACAGAGTTAAATAATATATATATATATGTGTGTATATATATATAGATATATATATTACTTACCAGCGGGCATAAATCAGATTGTTTCTACCCAGGCATGTGTTAAAAAGATGAAAAAAACCCGCTTTAATAATTTTTAATGTGCCATCAAGTAGCCTCTGCTAATTGTATGTTATGTTTGTAAATGCATAATTGTGTACATGAACATGACAGTTGCATTCTCAGGGAAATATTAATACTTGTTCCAAGCAACACGGGATTCTTCTTTCTGTTTTTTCACAATTTAGTCCCAATATTGTCTCTTTTTAATTAATTTTCTTCTTGTTAAATTCCATGTTCTGTTGAACAAAGGTTGAGTTATCCCTGGAAGCAAATATAAGAATTATTCTTGAATGTTCGTTTCAGAACAAATATCAGATTTAAACAGAATAATTTATATGTTTGACACTATACATTTATTTAATTAGCACATTAAACACCGAACCTTCAACAGACTGGCGCACATTTTTTTCTTCTTTTATTTCATCTTTTAAAAAAAAAAAAAAAAAAAAATCATTAACACCGGTAATACTCTAGACAGCATTATCCAATTTCTAAATGTATTCGATTAGTTATGTGTAGCAGACACAAATGGGGGAAGAAAAAAAAAAGAGATCGATATTGTGATGATTTATTAAGTCTTTTGTTCTTGTCTTTCGATAAAAATTTAACACTAAGGTTTAATGTACTTATGACAAGACTGTAACAAAAATAAGGATACGAAACACTTCCTTGTAAATGAACGAGCTGGGGGCGTGATAGCTAGAACGTATATCTTCATCCTAATAACATTACACAGGGCCTTGACCATCACGTTAAAATAGACAAAAACAACAATTTAAAAAGATCACTTTTTCTGGCAAGGATCCAGTTTTGTATTCTCTCGCTTCCTTTTCGTTCTTTTCTACTTTTCTTTGATCTGTAAAGGCATGTTATCTTTAAACTTTTACACTGTGGACTCGGCACAAGCCTGAAATAT
Organism: Chrysomallon squamiferum; assembly: GCA_012295275.1. NCBI lineage: Eukaryota > Metazoa > Mollusca > Gastropoda > Neomphalida > Peltospiridae > Chrysomallon > Chrysomallon squamiferum. The sequence goes on along the minus strand of CM022665.1, from coordinate 28,971,775 downwards.
TTAAGCCACTGAAGTGTATCTTGAGTACAAACTCTGATTATTTTCAGCCTGAATTTTCGGCTTAAAATCGTTTCTGGGATAATAACATGCTAATATGTTTCTTTTTTTTTCTTCTTATTTTTATTTTATTTTATTTTATTTTTTTTTTTTTATGGTGATTACAATATCCTTTTTTTTTTTTCCTCTCTCTGTTGCTTGGGACATTTTAAAATTATAAAATGCATTGTTTGTGTGAGATTGTGTAGTGTTTAGTTAATTCATGTAGGTTAGTGCGGTATTGTACGGTTATTTAAATGTTTGAGGCGAATCATTTTAGTATGTATCTCCTTTGTTCTCTAAGGGTATCCTTCTTGAAATAGCATTTCTCGTGTCTATAAATTGTATAATTATAAAACCAATTTTAAAAGTTACGTAATTGGTTTCCTATTCTAAATTATTGTTTTCCTTTTGGTATACTATATTTATTAAATTTCGCTGGTAAAAAAAAAAAAAAAAAAAAAAAAACTCTTTAAAACCTGATATTCATAATTTAATTGTCGAAGCTATTTCACGGGGAATACCTATTATGAACCGTCGTGACATGGTGTATATAAATGTAACCATGTAACCTGCAGATTTAAATTGTCGCTTACAAGACATCATGGTAGCATTTAAAAACACAAATTCATTTTCTATGCTTTCAGATCATGTCATTTTTTCATGTAAATTTGGTCAATGTAAATTTTCGGTGGTGCGAAAAACCAATACGGGTGTCAGTCACATGATAGTCATGTGACTAAGACTGTAAATATGCTCAAATCACAATGATCTCGCGGGTACGCCATTCGTGCCCCCGAACCTTTTCTTTACCCTTCCCATCCTTTTTCTTTTTTCTGTATCAGTTTACCCTTTAATATAAAACTCAGCCATCTCATCACATCTGATAAAAACTCAGGGATACAGTAAAAACAAGTTATTATCAGAAAATGAGAGTTTATTTGGGACAGTAAACTCCTTGTTTTGACAAGCACTTCTTGTACATCTCAGTATTGTAAACATTCTATCCAGCTGACAGTCCAAAAACAAATGACTACAAAATCGTCATATATAAATCTTCTGTTATGCTGTTTTCATCATATTACTTAGTAACGGTCTCAATATGCAGTACGTGTTTGTTTTCTTACAAAACTACAGTAAGTAAACTGACTAGTTTTGTTAAAAGGATGACGCTTTGGTATTTAAAGAATGTATGTATATATGTAAATGTATAGCGTGGTAAAGTGAAATAATAATAAGCCGTTTTTGACCCACAACCACCCATTGAGCAACAGTTGACCTGTTTCTCAACCGCCTCTGACAAAACTGTTTTGAAATAATAATAACAAATACGTGATAAACGTGGCCAGATAGAATTAAGAAGAAAAGTTCTTTTGCAAGGCAAGCAAATCAAATTTAGTATGAAAATAACACATCTCCCGAGATTTATATTTTTTTTTTTTTTTTTTTTTCTTCTTCTTCTTCTTTTCCCCCATCAAATTTACTATGAAAATAACACATCTCTGCGGGTTTATTTTCACGTTTTGTTCCCTCAAATTTAGTAAGAAAATAATACATCTCTAGAGATCTATATTTTTTATTGGTATGATGCGTAAATGTAGCATAACGACCGTACATGAAGTACTTGTCACTAATGTTTGCTTCATTGAATTTCTTCTCGTTTTCGTGTGTCCCTTACGTTCTTGAGAGTGTGTGATGAGGATGAATGAGTCATCGTATTTTTTTAATAATCGTATTCACCGAGGCGCGGTAGGTGTGTATTTTTATTGGCTGTTTTCCTCTCTGGCTCCATTATTTACCGACAAAAAACACCGAGAGAGAAAACATTTGAAAAAGAAAAGACGCCGTGAGTGAAAGAATATTTACGCAATGGACTTTTCGTTATTACTCTGCCAACTCAAGCGTTTTCGGTGAAGAATGAAAGAATATTTACGCAATGTGTTTTTCGTTACTATTACTTAGCCAACTAAATTCGACTGTTACCTCAAGGTATTTGCACCAAAAAGTGAAATTTACGCAATATTTCTTTCGTTTTTATTACACAGCCATCTAAATTGAATTATTACTGTTAAAAAATGTTTACACAGAAGAAGCACATTTAAATCCAAATTCAAAGCCTGCTCCTTATCCAAACATGGTCATACGTTTTCTGTCGACGAGTAAAATAGTGAATGATTATAATATTATTTTCACTTGTCAAGAAGGTCATATTTTGTAAAGAGAAAGTGGGTCGTGTGCAGATGGGTCCTGTTAATTTAAAGTACAAGTATGTTTTTGTTAAGTGACGTATTACGTGATATAGAAAACTGTCTGATTGTTTGGTTTAGGAATTAAAGCAAGGAAAATGTCTGAACCTGGTCTGACAAGTTGCATTTCATTTTTAATTATTCGAATGTATTATATTTTGTACATGTTTATTATATTTACGATTTATTGCAAAAACTGTGCTAATTATTAATTTTATTTTTATTTAATGAAAAATTGTTCCAATTTCTATGCTGCAAAAATTGTGCTAAGTTACTGTCTTTGTTATTTTTAGACTAAATAATGTTTTACTGTTCCTTTTTGTTACATGGTGCACATTACTAATTCTTTTCTTTGTTTTTAAATTTTATTTTATATAAAAATCAAGTGCTACTACTATACATTAAGTGCTAGCCATTAACAGATAAAGAAAAAGAAAAAAGCTTTTACTCAAAATGGACGAGAGACCAAATTGTCTGGTTTTCCTAATGTTTTGGGACATCTCGTCTGTTTTTTTAAGTATCTGGTTTTTTTTGTCTAGAACTGAGTTTATATTTGGGATGACTGTAATGTATTGCCAACGGGCCTTGTGAATTCTATATTCTACCTCGTTGTACCTATATTATTATGTACTTTATCAAATAAAATAAAATTATAAAATGTTGTTATTATATTAATTTTTCTTCCAAAGTTTTGACCTCTCAGAAAGAAACGGGAAAACAGGTTTACAAATCTTCCCGTCATTGATCACGTTTTTTCATTTTTAGTTAATTACTTCTTTTTTCTTTCTTTTTTTAAATTGTTTTTTAAACTTTGTTTTATTACATTAAAGGCATTGACGAATCCAAATTATCTTAGGGGTGTTAACAACCTTGTAGAATCTGAACTAGTTTGAACTGTTTCAAGATCATTCTCTGAAGGAGGAAGAATTCCTTTCCTTGTATGAGACGAGCAAAATTTTAAAATGACACACACGCTGACTGCGTACAAATAGAAATTATTTTAATCAAGTAATAAATATTAGAAGCATAAATTAACTGTGTCATATATGTTTATAGAAGTATTCAAGTTATTCCATGTAAATGTAACGTAATGTTACTGATTTTGCTTGAACATTTCTGCCGATTCAGACCCCACCCCTATATATATGTCTGGATACGCCAATGCTAAGAAATTTACGTAAATTATCAGTTTGGTAATGTTTAGTTAGTTCAGTTAATGTCGGAGTGAGACAGATCATTTTGGTTTTTTTGCCACAGCTGCTGACCTTGTACATTTATAATGATTTAGTTCTTTAAAGTTTGATTTGTATATTCTACTAATATCTCAGGGAGTTTGTATTATATATCATAATGTGTCCCATTTTTTTTTTTTTTTTTTTTTTTTTTTTTTGGTGTTCATGTATTTAACATTTACTTTATTATTTGTGTAAATTAGTGTGGGTTTTGTGTTCAAACATTTGTTTGTTGACTAATCTGACATTTATGAAAGAAAATTCTTTATGTGTATAAAACTCAGTCTTATAAATATTGTATATATATATAAAATAAGAAAATACTTCCTTTATGTTAAAATACTGTATCATATGTGAAAATAGAGATGTAATGTTATCAGCAGAACCCCCCCCAAAAAAAACACCAATATGTTTACGTTATTTTTATGTTTTTAAAATGCTAAAGTAATTTAATTTTTTATTTATGTAATTTTATTTTATTTTTTATTTGTTTTTAAACTTTGAAAATGCAAGACATTAACTTAATTTCTGTGTTAAAATTAAAATAGTGTTTGATATTTATTCTTTTACATTCTGAATATTTGAACTTTCATAATACAATATTTTAATTGGTGAAGGTGTCAGAACTGAAAATGTTACTTTTTTATACCTGTTTTGAATACAGGACAATGTATTTCTGATTCCAGAAACACTGTATTGTAAAATTACTATGTAACTGTTCATTTTTATCCATGAAATGATATCAAATATTTGTGTTGATGATGTGTATATAATTAATAGTCATTTTTCTTTCTTTTTTCTCGTTGTATCATTATATTTTTTCCTATCTTCTGAAACTAAACTAAAGAAAAAAAATGCCTTAATATAAAAACTACGGGTTTCCTTCGCTGAAGTTATTTTACCTCATTAAAATATTTATATTATGAGACAAGTCGCCATTTTATCTTTATTCGGCTGTCGTCAAACATTAACTGGTAGACATTCCCTAACACTCTATAATATTATGCGTCATCAAGTACGCTAAAAATAACTTTGCATTATTGCATCACTACGTACGCAAAATTCATTTGAATTGTTACGTCATCACGTAGGTAGCATACGATTTCGTTTTGTTATATCACAAATCACGTAGAAAACGATTTCGTAGTGTTGTGTAAAAATATGAAAAATTTAATATCGTATTCAAGTCCCAACTCAAATTCCGAAGTGTTAACGAATCTCAGGTTTCTTTCTGATTTTGAGTCCAGACTTAAGTCCAATGCTCTACCCTTTTTTTTTTTTTTTAACCTTTTTTTTTCAATCATTAAAACATATGTGTGTATTGATATGAAAACATTTTATCTTTAACAGAGTTTTTCAATATTTATGATTGATTTTTTTTTACTTATAATAATATATATTATAAACAAATCATGTTATTTTTGTAATAACAATTGCCTGTAAAACAAATGCAGTGAATATTGTTTATTTGTGAAAGAAATGTCAGTGCATCATCATTATAACATTAAGCTGAATCTCAGTGCAATCATTTTGCTATTTCAGAAAAAAAAGAGAGTAATAAACTTTATTAAAAGTATGTTTGTTATTAGCGGAATGGTACTAAGTTCTGTTCTTGAACAAACGCGAACCCCAAGACTGCATATATCTTATGACACTAGCTATAATAATACCTATTTCTGACGGTTTAAACAGAGAAATGACCAACGCAATGTCAAACCATCACAAGGCATAAACAGCATTGTTTTGTAGGATTTCTGTAGTGGAAAGTACGTAGTTGTATGTATTATGTTCAGCTGAATGCAATCGATATGTACTTTTTTTAACGGCTCTGTTGCATTGAATATCTTATAAAAATAAACGTAAATACTTAAGAAAATCGAAAATCTCTCTCTCTCTCTCTCTCTCTCTCTCTCTCTCTCTCTCTCTCTCTCTCTCTCTCTCTCTCTCTCTCTCACGCGGAGCAGTCACAAGCGGATTGAAATAGTTTAAATCGGTTAAACAAACGTAAATGTTTATCTCAAATGCCTGTTTAGTTAAGAAATGCTCTGTCTTACTGGGATGTTTCGCATTTAAATTTTTAACATTGTATGTGTGATTATGGCCGTGGACAAGTTTACATTTTGTTTGTAAAATATCCCATTTAGCTTGTAACGTCACTAATGTCCATCCTAAGTAAACTGTACTGACGTCAACTGAAAATTTTCATTTTTCAAAAAATGTGTACTGAAATACCGTGTTTGAAAATAATTTTGATATAATCAGTATTAAAATTCAGTACGATAATAATAATAATAATAATAATAATAATAATAATAATAATAATATCTAATGTTGAACAAATGCGTGTTTGAAAAGAAAATGACACGCCGGAAATTTGATTTGTTATTTTAAAAACGGTTGTGTTAAGCCATTTGGTCGTTCAACAATTTCGTTATTGTTTTGTACATGAAAACTAAACAAACAGTGTCAGTCTAAGCCAACCTTCAACACACGCATGCGCAGTAGGCCTGCTGCTATTGATTGTAATTCACACCTGTTCATAAACCTTATTGATCTTTCCGTTTTATAACTATTATATCAGACATTTAGCATCCGCATGAATTTTTAAATTTTATTTTATTTTATTTTATTTTTATTGTGAAAAAAGAATAATAATAATAATTACTTGAATAACATGTTTAAGGATATATCTTTTTTGTATGTATATGTGTTTATTATTATGTACACATGTATTTATAAATGTTGTATATATAATAATATCTGTAGAAGCTAAATACGTGAATTTATCACAAGCGTTTTCATATATACACACTTAATGTCTGCTATTAAAAGAAACAAAAAAAAAAAAGAAGAAGAAAAAAAAAAAAAATGTAAACCTGTCTCACTCCGACTATAGTAAACGGGCTGCATCGTTCTAAGTTTTGACGTAGTTACAAAGATACTACTTGTATTATTCACATAATATTATTTGTATTATTTAAATCGGTAATATACTATACTGAATAATATTTTTTTTTTTTTTTTTTTTTTTTTACAGATAACCAGAATTCTATTAAAAATACCAATTTCAAGAAAATTATAATAATAAGAATTTTAATTTTTCAATTTGGAGTTCGTTAACGGTCGTTGTTAGGTTTTTATTTTGTGTTTCACGTGTGCTCCTTGGTAACGTCTTTGTTTTGTTTTTTTTTGCTTTCTCTTCGCAGAAATGGGTCGATTGTTTTTTATTTTTTTAAATATTTTTATTTTTTTATCCTTTTTATCATGTCCCACAACATCTTAAAGCAGCACTGACTTCTGTTAATTAATGACGTTTGGTTTTGTAATCACACAAAACAGATTTATAGCTATGATATGTTAAATGCACTGTGGTTTTTATTATTATTATTGTTATTATTATTATTATTACTACTACTACTACTACTACTGCTACTACTACTAATTTGTAAATTACGGTTCACCATGTGTTTCCGTTGGTGATGGTAAGAAAGCGATCTGCCAGTCAGCTTTCTTTCAGCCCATACATACGTCATTTCCTGCCCATTGAGCAAATGCCAGAAAGAATGGTGAAATGGTTGTACTTGATTTTATATTAATCGCATATACAGTTCCAGAAACCCAACATTCAGTATTTCGTGATCTTATTTTAATATGCAAGACAAGCAGTGCGAGATAACTGTGGTAAATAAATTTCAGTGATATATTATTATATAATATAACCTTTTATACACCTCTGTATATCTTTACGTTTGAAAAGTGTGATAATATAACTTATTGTGATGTCTGTGTACTACAAACTATTTTTTCTTCACAGTGAACAAGCAAAATGTTGTTGCATTTAAATGCTAGGGATAGAATATAAATATAATAAACATGTTTGTTCACTGTGAAGACATTTCTCTGGCTATGCCTCTGTAAAATAAATACCTCTATGATTGCAATACTATTTTATTGGCCTTTTTATTATTATTATAATTTTTTTTTTTTTTTTTTTTTAAGATAAAATCTAAACTTTTGCCAATTTCTATTCTTTTACTCTACGTCAATCGCGGTCTTTCGCTGAAACAAAATTCTGTTTGTTGGGTTTCCAAATGATTCATTTTTGTATCAATCGTTTTGAACTACCTCATTCACTGTTGTCACTCACTTTATGAAATATTGTTATTTATGGAAAATGTTTTGCCCTTAGCGAATTTTATTAAACATGTATTACCTCGAGTTACTGGTTTGTTTTTTATTATTATTTTAAAATTATATATTATTACAGTATATTATTAACCCAAGGGACTTTTTTTTTTTTTTTTTTTTTTTTACAAGTTCGTAAATTGGACTCCACTGCCTGAAGCATGCAATAAAGGGTAGCCCAAAACTTTGACGGAGAAAACAATATGCATAAAAACTGTATAATTGTATGGGTGTTTATATCAACATAATGGACAGATTTGTCGAACAATAAACATTTTGTCAAGGACGATGTCTGCTAGTACGAACTCTCTGCACTAACACAAAAGTGAAAACCTGTATGGCGCAATATTCTTTAAATGTTAGATATTTCATTGTTTAGTTAGGTCAGTGTGTATATTTAGAATTGGAGAATACAAATCAGAAAAAAACGTGCAATACGATGGTGTCCCTCCCTGTAAGCTGAAAGAAACAAATATTTCTTACATATTCTTATATATGTATTATGAATTGACGCACGGCGGTTACAAACATAAACATTTTTGTGTTCGTTCATCTACTTGGTTGAAAGCACTGAACTTTTTGTATTCATAGATGTACGTGACTAAAACCAAAAAAAAACGTGTTAGTTGCTACGTGTTTTCTGCATTGAGAATTTTGAATTTACTGATAAACGCGATGAAAATTTGAGAATATTTTGTATTCGCTGATAAACATTTTTAAAAGTTGGGCATATTCTGTATTCGCTGGCACACCTGTTTAAAAGCATTAAACATTCTGAATTAACTGATACACGGTTAAAAAAAATCGAACTATTTTTACTAAGTTGTTCATGTATAGTGGAATGCTTAGCGGTGGTCAGTAACGTTAAAAAAAAAAAACCCAAAACCCCAGAATCGTTTAAAGAGTTACATTAAAGACAGGTGACGTATGCTGTAAAACCTGTCTAATATATATAGAGAGAATGTTCATGTACGGTAACGGTCGTTTTTATCAATTGTGAATGAACTACAGCATATAACCTCCGGTTTCTTGCATTAAATAAAAGAGCCAACGAAGGCGACCTGACTTGATGCTCTTCAAAATGATTCTCTGTCACATAACGACGCGACATCCCCAATCAAGACATCTAAAAATTTAAAGCCCAGTTGTAACGCGGTTTAATATAAAACTATTATTTTCTGTAGCTGTTAAGTAAATTATTAATTTATTATTGAGATGAAACTTCATGGTAAGTTACCTTTAATCATATAACACATTAATGTAACATGTTTCACCTGTGCATTCATAAAACGTGGGTCTTGTGACATCTGGCGAGGACAGATATGTAATCAGAATAGCTTACTGTATTCCGCTGTCGATACTTAATTATTGACCGGTTGTCCTAGAAAGTAAAATATATATAATAATTTCAAAGAATATTTATTTACGCCTTTTATAAATTGTAATACTGATTTACATCTATGTTAGATACCTTTCGTATAAAGTTAAACATTAATAATCATGCCTAAGTATGTCAGGTACTTCTTTTTTAAAAGTAGACCTAATATACCAAAGTTCATCTTAATTACCTGTTTTAAAGCTTTAGTTCAAATTCTCTAGACAATATTATAATTGTGGAACATCAGTTTCGAAAAATAACAATTGTATAGTTAATCAGCAGGTGTTAAATATTTAAAATATCAGTTAATCGTGGACCATTTTTGCTGATCGAAATTTTTTTTAGCTGTTTCTTCTTCTTCTTCTTTAATGAAAGTGATCTTATTTTCAAATTTGCTTCTCCGACTGAAATCCTCGATTAGTAATGTCAACTCTAGATAAATTTTTAAAAATCCTGTAAAATTCTGCCTCCAGAACCCGTAAGACAACTTTTTATTTTTCTGTTATGAAGATGGTTGATTGCTGGGTTGATAAAATGATTGATGCGATCATGGAGATAATTGATTGTTTGATGGGTTGATGAAATCCCATAGCATTCATAGCACCAAAACAGAATTTTCTACAAGCCTTTAGACAACCATTTTTTATTTTATTATTATTATTCAGTTATTCAGATTAGTAGGTTGGTGTCATCTTGAACCCTTAAATGTAACTTCTTTCTCTATCAACCCGTCAGAAAGCTTTCTGTTTTGCAAACACGGAGAAAGACGGTTGTTGGCGGGTTGATGAAGAAAGACATCACAATTATTAACTGTTTGCTGAAAGACACGAACGCCAGACAAATTTGACAAGATGGCGAGAGAAAGTAATACGGAATTGATCGCGGCAAAAAGTATTTTTCTATTATCGAAGATTTCTGTTCGCACAATGCTGTTTATCTCGTTTTATTGAAAATCGAAATACCACGAGTTGTGTTACTTTGTGTGCGCGCGTGTGTGGCAAGTAGGTAAACGTGCGTACGTGTGTGTGTTTTATGGGTGGACTTTTGATTATTTATCTATTTTACTATTATTTATTTATTTGTTTGTTTGTTTGTTTGTTTGTTTGTTTGTTCGTTTGTTTGTTTGTTTGTTTGTTTGTTTGTTTGTTTGTTCATTTGTCTGTTTGTTCATTCATTTTCGTTTGTGTATTTTGTTCGTTTTCCTTTCATTTCAATACGCGGTTATTGGTTATACATACATTTTCGTTAATGCTTTACATTTGTTTTCTTCTTCGATTCCTACATCAACATCAGTAACAAGCACAATGTATGCGATTGTATAACGGGAACTTTCACGTCGTAATCCACAGATTAAACTACAATAACAAATGACCAATCTGAAACCACGAGAAATACATTATGTACACTTGTATGTGACAGCCATTAAGTCTTCTGACCTTTCATGTTTATATAGTGGCAGGACACGACCTCATATAATTTTATTTTCTCACATACCGCTGCGTATTACAGTGTGTGATATAATTTCACTATGGGTTTGGTAAATACGAGCGATTACTGCAGACAATGATCCGCAGTATGGAAACTCAGATCTTACGCAAAGTGCTTGCATAACGGCCACTATAACCTGCTTGACTCGGTAAGACCCGTAACACGACGCGCCAACTGTTGACGTAATTTGTGTCGCGTAATAGGTCACTCACCCAGTCAGGTTACCAAATGTGACCTTGACTCAACAAGCCAAGTCTTCGTATTTTGGGGTGACCAGACAAGCTATGACTGCAGGATTTACGAAACCAATTCTGGAAACGCTTTATTTTAGCTTCCGTTTCTGTATCAGGCATTATGTACTGAAAATAACAATACTTGATACAATACTGTTTTCCTTCTAATTTAATTAATTTACTATACTGCTAGATTACTGCTTATTAGTTCTTTTCCCACCAGTATCACAAATTAAAACGTCTTCCAGAAATAGTTTCTGCTATCCAAACTGTTACTACCACCATCAACAAAATAAGTCACATGCTACCTATATATATTGCCACCACAATAACTACTACTACTATATCTGCTACAGCTTCTACCACCAAATTCAGCATTATCGTCAGCATCATCATTTCCATTATTGCTGTTATTACTGCTGCTGCTGTTGTGATTATTATTATTATAAAATTAGTATGGAACGTTTTCATATTTTATTAGCTTTCTGCCTCTGAAATTTAAAATACAGTTTATCTATTTATCTATATTACACACACACACACACGTACGTAATGTTATTTTATTTTAAATTATCATTTCACCTCCCTCCTATTTCAAAAAACTAATATTTGCATTTGTCCCTGGGGTATTTTATTTAAGATCTTCTGGGACCATTCGACACCAAGACCTCTCTCAATGTATAATTTATTATAAAAGCACATAAAATATATGTACTAACTCTGCTGGTTACCTATATCCTGTGGCCTACATGTTAAGTACCAGTTTGTCTACTGAATAATCCGGCCCTTGGGATGAATGCTACATTTTTTTTTTTTTTAATGATGTAATTCTTAACTTGGAGTGTATGAGTGACAAATAATATACTGGTAATCCCACTGACAAGGTTTCTTGGAAAATTATCTTTAAATAGATTTATTTAAAATAATTGTAATAATAATTCAACATTAATGACTTTTAAACTAATTCGTTCGTTTTTAATATAAATAAATAAACAAAACACTGATTATTATTATTATTATTATTATTATTATTATTATTATTATTATTATTATTATTATAAATGAGAAGAGAAGAAGAAGAAAGAGACTGGTTATTTTAACTCAAGTTCAACCATCTGTTTGAACAATGTGTCACACATGAAAAACACAAAACAAAAAACACTGGACATGCAGACAGGTTTTATGTTGCAGACTGCTTCTGTAATAAGCATGGACAGACGGCGCGAATAGCTATCAGATTGTGCAACCATGCTGATTTTTATAACCGTGGGTAATTTCTCACAATTTGAAAGCCATGACAATCAATACAAGAACTGTCCGGAGCATTGATCGACTGTGCCTCGCGGCCCCAGTGCATCGCTGTGGTCAACAGATCGATACTCACAAGCAGGACTAGCAGGGTAAACAGAAATGGACGCTTAGGTCTTCTTACAGCAGAGGTAATGACGTCAAGACGTCACAGAATCAGCGATAATGGCGGCCGCAGATTCGGCCCCATGTCTCTTCCCCTCAAGGGGCCGAACTCGGACTAGACCAGAAGCGCAATAGCGGCTGTTATTTTTGACATGGTGTCATCGGTGCTCCGAGCTGAGGACGAATCAAATAAAAAAGATTTAGCTTCCGGTAGTTTGTGAGACAATCAGATAAGCAATTAAATTTTGTTCTCATTTGCGTTCCGGGGCATGGTCTTAGTTTTATGAACTATGCACTTCATACAGAAAGTTACCAGATATTGTCAGTATTCTTCTGTTTGATATTTACATATACGTCGAAGACACAACACAATGGATTTTTCCTCTTCATTTTTATTTATCTTGTTATTTTTATTTTTTTATTAATATTTTTATCATTACATTTTATTTTTGTTTAACAGCATAATGTAAATAATAACGACAGTTAAAATTTGAAAAAATATAACTGAAGAAAGACTTCAGTAATAAATAAATACAAAATTTACTGAGGCTCCAGATTAAAGAAAATAATGCTGATATGAGACAAACGGCGAACTTCCTCTACTCAAGAAGATAACAAATTTTAGCAAATCAGTAAGTGAAATTCCTTATCTGCAAAGAACATAAACACAGTATAAAGAGACAGAGAGAGAGAGAGAGAGAGAGAGAGAGAGAGAGAGAGAGAGAGAGAGAGAGAGAGAGAGAGAGAGAGAGAGAGAGAGAGAGAGAGAGAGAGAGAGAGAGAGAGAGAGTGTTCTTGTCATTTAAAGATTTGTTGTCTAAAACTTCGGTAATACGATAATCTTTGCCACAGTGTCCACCACGTCTTATTAATACAAAATCTTCACAGTCTTTTTTATTTTTATTTTGTATTACTTTTCAAGCAGTATTATACTATTTCCAATTAATTTGTTATCGAAAAGTCTGTGAAACAAAAAAATCAAAAAAACAAAAAAAATCGTTATTAATCCAAATTTCATTTATTTTTTCTCATTCGTACAACCAATCAATCAGTAACTTGCTTTCACGGCTTGTCTGTCTCTGCAGTCTCCTACAGACTGCTGTTACAATAACCTGCAGATTGTTGTTTTCTTATTATTTCTTATAACGAAATGCACCGGTCTAACTGTGCGTACCCGCCAGCCATTGTTTAATTAGATGAGAAGAAGCGAGTTACTTCTAAGAAACCATAAACTACTCGAAGAGAAAAACCTTTTGTGATAATCACTATGGGTCATTTCTGTGGGCAGCACTTTATATACATTAGAAACTCGAGTCGAGTCTAATGGGCGACTCGTTAGCGAACGCCGTGAGTTAATAATCTCTGATATTTTTTTAATTAGTGGGTCTGATGCCATTGTCGAACAACAAGAGAATCCAGGAAGTTCTATTTCGTTTATTTCCGTGAAATCAATTAATGCAGATTTTGGTTTATATGTATAAGTGGCTGGAGATATATATAAAAAAATGCCCACAATAATAATAAACTGTTAATATTAAACACAAAAATGTTTTTGTGTAGTGATAAAAAAAAAAAAAAAAAAAAAGAGAATAAAATGGGTTAAAAAGTACACGTAGATAAAAGACGATGTCGGCAAATTAAAATGTCACTTACATTAATAATAAACAAAGTGATTTTAAAACACACTGGTGATGTTTATAACAATTGTCACAAGCGCAATAGTCCGAGCATCATTTGAAGCAAATCTAATAGACTGTATTGTTTCCTGCATTTTCTAGCAGAAATGGAAAATTCTTGTGGGGAAAAGTTAGATGATAAGCTTTTTTAATTTGTCCTAAGATTACGTTTATGCGCTGAAGGATCGCGATGTTGTTTCAGTATTAAACATCAAGTGGGAAATCTAATTACAGTCATTTATTTTAGCCATAGGTGAAAAGAACGAAATGCAATAATGAAAAGCCAGATTACCAACCAGGTAAGAACACTTTCCAAACACCGCTTAATTATGTGTTTCTTTTCATTACGATTGTTGATGTTTTTATTTATGTTTGATTTTGCGCTGACGAGTGTTCTGCAATATTGAAAAGTGCAAGCTACTTTGATCATGAAAAAAGCATTTTGGATGTGGATGTTCCTGCCAATGCTCAGCATTTTGCATGTGTAAACATATATTTGACGTTGTTTTTAATTTAGTTTTAAGTTGTTACATTAGCGTACGATGTCGGCAACCCTCCACTTCAACATTAAGTACAAAAGCAACAAAAACAACAACAACAAAACAAAAATCCTATAAACTTGACACCCAACAAAACTCTTCGTGTTGAAGAATAGGAAAACAATATTTATTCTTCCTCCATTATACATATTGCCACTGCTTAAATCCCGTGTTTGACAACTATGATTTTATAACCAATTTAATTTTGCACTAAATAAAAGCATATGTTAAAAATAAAAATAATAATAATAAAGGTATCCGTACAGCAAAATATTTAACCAGATTCATCAAAGTCCGCGGATGTGTTTTCCTGTCAGAGGTAAAGTTAAGATAAAAGATCCTTCGCTGCAGATTTGTAAGTAGTCCATGGCGTGGCGGATCGGGTTTCCTCTCTCGTATCTTGA